>CATNEM010000325.1:222500-550000 GCA_950096795.1 Macrostomum cliftonense
GCAGGCTCCTGAACTCGAGCCGGCCGCATCCTTGGTGACCCCGCCAGCCTGCGGCGCAGTGGTCATTGAGCAGAAGAAACTGAGTAGCTGATGCGCAAAACTCGCAAAAATCGGACAGGAAACTCAGCTCGAGCTTGTTTTTCTGCTTTCCAATTCTTGTTTTTCTTGCCCCGAGCAGCCCCACCCCAGCCGCTCCTGGCTGTCGAGCTGCTTGCTGAGAAGATGGAGGGCGAGAGGTAACAATGAAACGGACAGCGAGAGACACGGTGTGGTCAGGGTTAAGCCTCTCGGCATTGAAAGCAACTGCGAGCAGCCACAGCCCCGGCTCTAACAAAACAACCCCCGGCCGGCCTCGAATTTATGCGGCTGCTCTCATTCACAACGGGCTCTCTGTTGCTTTCGAGAAGACACACTGCAGCTACTTTGTGTCAATTTTCTTCCAGCTTTCAGAGCGATAGACAAACAGAAGCACTTCACTTTCCTAGCCTAGGCAAGCCCCAAATGTAGCAGCGCTGAAAGCAGCATCGCTCACAGCCGGCCATCTGCTGCGGCTCCCATAACTGTCAAGGTTGCATGCTTTCTGGGAATCAACAGGCGTCGCAAGGCTGTTGCTCTGCTGTTGTTCTACTCTTTGCATTCAATATTTCCTTTGTCAATGATGCTTTTCAATCAAATCGAAATTTATCTTGTCTACTTTATTTTGCAACACTTGCTATTTAAAGTAACAATAGTTTAGCAGTCTTAGAAAAATCGTATTCCATTTTTACCGAAAAAATATCGGAAATGACGGCAAGACAATTAAAAATCGAGAAAAAACAGAAAAATGTCGAAAAGCGACAGACAGTACTTGAAACCAACTTGAAGGACAGCGAAAAAATTATAACAGAAATAAGCAAGGTAAAATGCGCAAGCATTGTGCGAGAGCAGAAGAAACAAAGCACTGTTATGCATTCCCATAGAATGTCCCTCTGAGCCTGAGGTGGTCTAAAATCAATTGATGAGGTGGAAAACACTCACAATGCCAAGAAGTTGCGGTCTCAGCGTGTCTAATAATTCCAATTGTGTGAAAACCACGCATTCATTCAAAATGTTGCAAAAGTTCTGCCGAGTACTTTCATTGGAATTGCACCGTCCTGCCGACCGGCCAATAAGCGAAGGTGTTGATTTCGTGGCACACTTGGCAGTCAGTTGAAATTGGACAAATCGAGCCGAATTCCGGCTGCTTCCCACAGCTGCCGCCCCCGCACTTTGGCAATCCCATCAATGCTTGCTGAGCCAGCTGGGGGATTAAATCCCCGATCAAATCAATTTCGCCCCGGCAGTAGTATATAAGCGGCAGGGTTGGGAACTGCCGCCTGTCACCGAACCTCTCTCTCAACCAGTAGCAGCTCGTCAACAGCAGAAGCAACCCGGCAAGCAGAGCAGCAGCAGCAGCAAGCGGCAGTTGCAGTAAGCGTTTTTGAAGTCCAATTTTCTGTGCATTGCCAGGCTAAATGTGGCTACTGCCCGCTCTCAGTAGTAACGGGAGCTGATGGCCCGTTAAAACCGTTTAATATCGCCGTTGCACTAAGCACTCCGTGCTATTTTTGGCATGTTTGCTTTGCTAAACTTTCGAATTCAAATTTAAGCAACTTTCGATTTTTGCGATAGATTACAAATCCCTAATAAGGGCATTTATCCCTCAAGGACCACAAGGACCAAAAACTTTAGATTAGCAATTTATTTAAATAATTACTCTTCACATTTTTGAGATGGATTGGAAGTCCGTGCTATATTCAAGTCATCAAAATTTGCTAGACTAGCAATTTATTATAATTCTTTATAAATTTCAAGATGGGTGGCTTCTTTTTAATTCTTTTTTTTTAAGGTTGGCAGTCCACCTTAATACCCGTACTTCTCCCATGGGTTGTAGATTAGCAATCCATTCTGTTCCTTTAACATTGAGATACACACCAGGAACCTCATTTTCATTTAACAGTGAGATAGACTCTTAGATTAAAAACCTGTTCCTTTTGGTTCATTAAAGTTAAGCTATAGATATTTAAGTAGATTAGCAATCCATTCCTTACCTCTTGTAGGATACGTATTAGTTAGTCTATTGTTTTCCCTTATATGTGAGAAACAATGAAACATATTCTTATGTACTTTTATCCGTAAGATTTTGACTAGCTCAATGCAGTTTTCAAAAATTTGGTTAAGATAGACACGTGGCTTTCCTGTTTTCGTCAATCTCTCTAACTTGCAATTTCACCCTGCAGCCGAAACTCGCAGTCGGCAGCAGGTTAAAAAAACTTTTTGACTTTGCAGACGCCGCCAAGCAAGCCTAGAGAGATTGCGCAATCGCTCTCGCTCATCGAGTCAAGAGAGCTGAGCGCGAGGGTAAGAGGAGAGTCAGACAAGGCCAAATCCCAATTCTTCAAAGCAAATTTCAATAAAAAACCAACAAAAGGTAGGCAAATCTCCCACATCCAATTCAAAATCTTTCTTGACAGGTGTGCTGAAATGTCAGAGCGCAGTTTTTAATCGCCTCTTAATGATTTGAACGAAGTCGGCCAAGACCCGTCGCTCAAAGCCTAATTAGGAAGTTTTTCCCCCTGCGCCGCTTTACCCCCCCCCCCCTCAATGACGGCAGTCAAATATCGGCGCCTCAATTGAGAGCACCCCCCCCCACTTGCAGCCTCCCTAATCCTGTCAGAAAATATTTGTCACAATTGCCGGGATTTTGCCGTCTCGGGTTTCAAAAAAATCCTTCCAGCTGGGCCGCCCATTCACGCACGGCCGCGTGGGCGGCCTATCGAGCTTTTTAATCCCCTCTCCCCTTAATCCCGAGCACCCGCGACTGGCGCAGATCGTCGGCTGGTCTCGCGTGACGCCGCGGGTTGTTGACATCGTCGTTGGGGCCTGTTGATTAGCCGGCGCGGATTGTCACGGATTTCGGACTAATTTACACCGAGTAGCGATGGCCTTGCGATGTTGTTTGTTTGCCCACGCGCAGATTGAAGAGGTGAGCCGCCTCTCACCTGAGCTGGTCAGCTGGTCCCTGCCAGGTTAGCACCCCATGAGTTGCATGGCTGGGACCTGCAGCTGACACGAGCCAACTGCGTGCAAACACAGCGGCCTGCTGCTCTGTGCTAGTTGAGACCTCGGCCTCCATTCTCTCTCCTGGCGCACAGGGGTTGCAGCAAATTCTGTCTCACCCCAAACTGCTCGTGTCCGCTGAGAACTGCTCACTGCTTCCATGCGGTAGCTCGGCCGACTGAGGGGCTCTCCGGCTTCTTCACTCAGGCCAGTCTCCATTGTGCGCCTCTCCGCTCTCGGACAGGCAGCCTCGCAGCACAATGGAGCCCCTCCATAGCCCGGCCTCATTCCATTCAAACTGGCCAGCCTCTCCCCGGCTGAGTGGCAGCGCAGCAGGTCCCCTGTGGGTCTTTATCAATGTCAGCGAGCGGGGCGCCAGCCACAGCGGCCCGCCTGACCCAGCAGCTCTGAGCGCGCCCGGCTTGGCCTCAGACTGAATTAGCGCTAAAATGCAATCGCAATCTCTCCAAGCAGACGCAGCAAAGCTGGAGACGAAGCGGAAAGAAATCATTTGCGACGAGGAGGCCGCCAGCAGCAATGGCGGCGGCAGCAGCAGCAGCAGCAGCAGCAGCGGAAGAAGTCGCGGCGACGGAGGCGGAAGCAGCAGCGCCTTCAAGCACATGAAGCTGAAGATTCACCTGGCCTCGTCAACCGACGACTCGGAGGAGGGCAAGCAGGAGCCGGACTCCAAGAGCGGAACGGACGACTCGGACAAGGTGCAGACCACCGGCGACGTCAGCGACAACTCGGACGACTCCGAGGTCAGCAACCCCAGCCAGCTGCTCAACCGGATTCTCAACGAGTTCGGCGTGTCGTTCGTGCGCGACAACTCGAACTGCAAGCTGGCCACGTGCGGCCTGAAGCTCTGCTCCCAGCAGCTGCTGCCGCCGCTTGACGACAGCGACGGCCAGCAATCGGCGGAGGCTGCGGAGGCGGCCGCGGCAGCGGCGGCTGCCAGCGCGGATTGCGACAATCCGGACGGGTCGCTGTACTACACCAAGAAATTCCACGAAAAATTCTCTAGCGTCAATCGCAAGCGCAAGCTGGAGGCTCCTGGACTCTCGCTGAACAACTTCGTCAGGTTCTACAGCGGCGGCGAGCACGCTGGAGCCGTCGAGGAGCTCGGCGACGCCCTAGTCGAGACCATGTCCAGCGCGAGCACGCTGAATGACGACGCCGCCAGCCTGAAGGATGCGCCAGCGACTTCCGAGGCGGAGGCTTCCGGAGGAACGAGTTCAGCAGCCGCTGCGGCAGCCGCTGCTGCGGCCTCTGGCGAGCCGTGCGCCGTGTGCGAGGACCGCGCCACCGGACTGCACTACGGTGTCATGACCTGCGAGGGGTGAGCGGCTTTCCCATGGGGGCTCAGGGATATTTCAGCTAGCCAGTTACTATATTTGAAACCCCACATCCCGAAATCCCCCAGGTGCAAGGGATTCTTCAAGCGCACCGTGCAGAATCGCCGAATCTACGAGTGCGGATTCGGGCAGGACTGCGACGTGCAGCTGCAGCGCAGGAACAATTGCCAGTTCTGCCGGTTCCGCAAGTGCCTGGAAACCGGCATGGTTGTGGAGGGTAAGCGTGGCGGCTCGATTCGCGCTATTCGCGCAGTCCCACTCTCACAGTGGCTTCTCCCCACTTTGCAGCGGTGCGGGAGAACCACATGCCCGGCGGCAGGAACTCCAAGGCTGTCTATGGAAAACTATTTGTAAGCATCGCAGTCGATGATTGATGATTTCCCTGATGGAATATTTAAAATACTTGGTTGCTAAGGCGCAGACTTTGTTGCTACGCCATTTCAGACTCCGACAACGAAACAGTCGCGCCCCGAGACGAGCACCGAGTCCGGCAGGCATCAGCCAGCTGGAAAATCGCCAGACGAGAGCCAGTCGCAGAGCCGGCAGCAGCAGCTGCAGCCGCAGTCGCTGCACCCTCCGCGGCCGACAGCGCACGCATCGCGAAGCGGCAAAGCGAGCCGGCAGCCGTCGTCAAAGCGACAGGCGGCTCCAGTGGGCCCGAAATTTCCACCAGCTTCGAGCTATCCATACGGACCGCCGATGCTGCCGCAGCAGCCGCCGCCACCGCCGTCTCTACCGCCGCAGCAGCAGGCGGCGTTGTTCACATCCGGCATCACCCGGGCGCCGCTGCCACCGGGCAGAGATGCGGCCTACAGCATGATGGGGCCCGCGATGACGCGCCCGCCCCGCCTGCCGTCTACTCTGGGCCTCCCCGACCCCGCGTTCTTGGCAGCCGCTACAGTCAGTCACCGCTACTTCCAAGGCCAGCCGCCGCCACCGCCGCCGCCGCCGCTCATTGGCTACTCGTCGGCTTCGTCGATAAGTCCCGGACCCCCTGGCGCGGCCAGGCTTCACCAGGCGGCGCTGCCGCCGCCGCCGCTTCGTCGGCCAGCACCGCTGCCGACTGGCGCGAGCTACTACCAGCCGATGCAGCAGCAGCAGCCGCCGCCGCAGTTTCCGGCCTCCATGCTTAACGGAGGCGGCATTCCTTCTTATTCGGGCTACCCACCTCATCAGCACTTCCAGCAGCAGCAGCAGCAGCAGCATTACGCAGCTCATTCTCCGCCTCAGTCGGACTCAGCTGATCCGTCGCAGGCGCTGCGGCTGCTGTCCAGCGGCCTGACCCACCCGCTGCCAATCAGTCTCGACTTGGTGCGCGAGGCCGTGGACAAGGCGGACAGCCTGGCTAGCTGCCTGACCGAGCTGGAAAAGGTCTGCCTCATGTGCATCTTCCGCTGGAGCTGCGAGGCCGACGCCGGACCGGGCGGCGGCGGCGGCGCGTCCTTCGCCAACTGGAAGCACATCCTGCTGCTGTCCGCCACGCGGCACTTCTTGGTGAGCTCGCAGACCCTGCGCCAGGCCGGCACAACCTCCATGAGTCACCTGGCCTACGAGCTGGGCAGCCGGATCAAGAGGTTCGCCGCCGACAGACAGGTCGACTTGAGCGACAGAGACGGCAGGATGAGTGAGTAGTTTGTTGTCTCGATTGGCAAACAAAAAAACTCAAACTTAATGACGTCATGACCAATCATTTCAGACTCGCTTCTCGCCGAGATGGCGGAGTTCTGCTCAGTGATTCTGGACGTGGTGCTGAACTCTAGGAAAGATGTGATCAGCGATTTCATCTTCCTGTTGAGCAGCCACACGGAGGAGCGTGAGTGGCCCCGGTTTAATTGCCCATTACAGTTGGGGCTTCAGCGAATCACGGAAATTAGCTGCCCGTGGCATCATGGAAGCACAGCAGTACCCCGAGGGCATGCAACCCCATAGAGACTCAAGCAATAACAGAGCGGCCCCAATGCGAGCAGAATTCAGTTGCTGCATTATTCTTGCTGGGGCCTGGCATTGTCTCGACCCGGCCAAAACACTCGGCCAGGCAATTAAAGAAAAACCGAGGGTGACCCGTGACAATGACGGGCTGAGACAGAGGGGGCCACCAGATGGGTAGCGAATGGCGGGAGGTCGACCAGTCCATCCAAGGGCCGGGCAGCAAGCCAGCGCGCTGCCATTGTCCTGTCCTTCATCTCCAGCCATGCCCTGGCCGGCAAACAATGGCCGTCTGTAGCGGGAGCCTAAGATGCAATAATAAGACCAGGCGCGGGGTCACGGCATCCAGCAAACAGAGAGGGTAAACAGAGTGAGAGATAGAGAGCGGGGTTGTACCATGGGGGGTGCAGAATTGGCTGGCCCACTGCGAGCGGCGCAGACAGACGCATGAAACGTGCCGAGACGGGTCTTCGGTAGCTCGCGCTAGCGCGCAGTGCACGTGCAGCCATTCATTCGAATGCTCGTAGAAAAATAATTGAAATTGTGAGCAACACAATGGCTGACTGGCCTCTCTTTTCAGTAGGACTCGAAGACAGAATGTCGGCCCCCGGGCAAAACTGGCAGCTCAGTGCTCAGTTCTAGCATTAGAAAATTGTTAAACTACTTGAATAGGCAGGCCAGACCCCAGGAGCCGTCTCGGCAACACACGACTCGGCAAAATAGACCCGACGCAATGGTCCAGGCAGATGCACAATAAGCAAGTAGAAAAAAAACAGAAAATTTACTCCCATTCACCAACTGCAGAAGTCGTAGCCCGTCTGGAGAACCAGCCGCGCCTCCTGCCGGCTCTGCGCGCCTTCCGCGCCACGGCCGCCGCGCTGGAGAAGGCGCGGCCGGACCAGCAGGCACTGCTGATCGGCATCCTCGTCCTGCCGCTGCCGCCAGCCAGCCCGGCAGCGTCCGGCGGCGTGTCGACAGCGTCTCCGCCTTCGTCGGGTGCGGCAGGCACCGGAGTTCGCGGCAACTCGCCAGCTCCGGCGGCGGCCTCGCGAGGGTCGCCCAGCAACATCGGCGGCGGCGGGGGAAGCGTCGCCTAGGCAACCCGGTTCTGCCGCGCAGAGATATTTTTTTATCTGAAACTCTAAAATCGCTATGTTGTGCTGTAAATTATCCCGTTGCTTAGGGTCGAGTCCCATAGCAACACCAGATGTTTACCATGGATACGCACTGGAGGATTCTGTAAACAGCCACGGAATTCAACCTCCATGGCCATTGCAGCTCACAAGAATTTCTAGAAAATGATGCATCCAAGTTAAGCACTGGCGGTTGCTAGGGCTTGTTTTAGGCTTTTTGCGAATCTGTTTTTCTTATCCTGTTTGCACATTAGTGATCCCGCACTCGAGAACGGCACAGAAATGCATTTTAGCAACTAGAAGTGATGCTTTATCCAATACGGTATCCGCTCACATCCGCTCCGCACGTGTACTTTTAAAACTAAAAAATTTGCATCGATTTTTGTTAAATTTGCAACCCCAAATTAGCAGCTGCACAACAACAAAGCGCGCAAACAAAGACATTTTAGCTGAAAAAAACACTATTAGCAATGCACTGCCCCTTCGTGTCTGTGGCTGTGCTCCGTAATAGAAAATGTATATTTTACTGGCGAGTTGAATGCACTAAAAGAGCTAACAAAATAAACAGAGTCACCTCCTACACAAGCGCGCTGACTGAATGTAAACTGCCTGACAGTCAGTGTAATATTAATTAAATAAACTGTCCCGACCCGCGTGGCACTTTGTGTTCTTTTCTGTCATTCTTCGGCCGCGTCCCTTCAATAGATGTCGGCATTTTATCAATCAATTATTTTGCATTGTCCGGCCGCCATGACAGAGAGCGTGCGGGGGAGAAAGTGAGCCAAGCTTGGAGTCGGTGCGAAGTTAAGAATACTAAAAACAAATGGCGCAACCATATTGAAAATGAGGGCTCCCTGACTGCGTACGAGAAAAAGTTAGGCGAAATGCAAAACAAAGTATAGTGCGAAAAACGCTAGGAACAAAATGCGTAGAGGAAGGCTTTGGACAAACTGCAAGGCGCGAGAGCTGAGCCGGCCTTGCAAGCTGCCGGGAGGGGTTGAAATCAAGGCGGGACGCGAGCTCTGAACTCGGGGATTAGCTGTGCCGCAGGCCTACTTTGCCAAAGACGAACTGAATGACGCCGTGGAGCTGGCGAAGCCCGCCGCCGGGTTTCCTACCGACTTCCTGCCGAGCTGCGAGCCCAGGTCCCAGCCCAGGCCGCTGTCCAGGGCGTTCAGGCACATCCGCAGGGCCTTCTCGCCGGGCGCCCGGACCACCACCCGGTGGAAGGGCGCGTGGCCGGGCCGGCGGCAGCGCTGGAACACGCCGATGTAGCAGCCGTAGCGCTGGCTGATGCTCTTCACCTTGCGGTCGCCGGGGTCGTCGAGAATCTCGCGCAGGCTGGGACTGTCGCGCACGGTGAAGGCGTGGACGAGGCTGCACGCGGCGGCGGTGGAGGACGTGGCGGCCGAGGTGCCAGCCGTAGTGGCGGCTGTCGCTGCGCTGGTGACGGCGGTGGCGGCTGCCGAGGTGACGGCCGTGGTGCTGTGCGACCGCGGCGGCTGCTGGCGCTGCTGAATGGCCGAGGCTTTGGCTGACGATTCAGCCGTTGGTGCAGGTGGTGGCGGCTGAAGCTTCGGGACCGGCTTGGGCGACGGCTTCGGCGGCAGCGGCGGCGGCGTCGCCTTTACAGGCGGCGGGGGTGGCGATGAAGCTTTGGTGAGGCTGGAGTTGTTCCTGACTGTCAGCGGCACCTGCTGGAAGTGGCGTTGAGCCGTCTGGGCGTGAAAGTAGGGCGACGACACCCGCTGCTGCAGGCTGCACGGCTGCTGAAGCTGCTGATGCTGCTGCAGCAGAGGCGCCGATTGGTTTCTGACCGGCTGTGAAAGCAGACATGAAGCCGCCGGGTGGGCGTGCAGCTCCGCGTTGGACTTTCTCAGCCTGGGCGCGGGCTTCGGCGGCGGCTGCGGCGGAGGCGGCGGCGGCGGAGGCGGGCGCTGCTTTTGCGCCGGGTAAGCATTGTGGGACCTGATTGCGGCACCGGACTGCTGCCGCTGCTGCTGCTGCTTGCAGATCTCTGGCGTGCGCAAGTTGGGGTTCGGGCGGGGTGGCTGCGCCGGCCCAGCACCCAGCAGGCCGGCGGACAGGAGGCTGCTGAACATCCGCTGCTCGAAGCGTTCCAAAATTGGCGGCAAAACTCTGCTGAGCAGCAGGCTGAGGCAGCCGCTCTTCACCACCGAGTACACGTTGCCGCAGGCTGCCGGCGCTGCTCTGGACCCGTCGTCGCCGCAGCCGCCGCTGGCCGCCGCCACCCGTTGCGCCACCGTCTGTTCGAGTCTGTCCAGGTCGGCTTCAAACTGCCGCATCACCGTTGAGCGGAAGGTGGCGCGGTCCTCGGACAGCTGGCTGAGGCTGCTGCCGCCGCTGCTGCTGCTGAGAGCGTCTCGGTCTTCGGTAAAGTTCTCGTCGATGTCATCGCCTCCGAGTTCGAAGTCGGCAACGCTGCCGTCCAAAACATCCAGACAGTCGGACGGCGGCGGCGGTAGCGGCAGTGCCGGCGACGTTGCGCGCAGCGGCGTCGAGATCGGCAGCGGCGGCGGCGGCAGTGGCGGCGACACCCGGGACTGAGGAGACGTCGAGGGCGGCTGCGGCCGGCGCTGGCGCCGACTCCGCCTGCGGGGCTGCCGCTGGAAGTTGCGTCTGCACTCGATGAGCGAGCTCTCGGACAGGGTGCTGCACACGCTGTCACTGTCGCAGTCGTGCTGGCAGGCCTCGGGACCGTCGATAGCAGCGATAGAAGAGTCGCATTCCATCGTGCTGGCCATTTTATAGCCGAATCAAAAGACCGCAGTTGTCCCCCCGAAGGACGAGCGCGCTGAGTTAGCTGCCGACTTGCCGTCTTCAAGTCAACAGCATTTAACAGACTTGAATGCAGCGCGCGCGCACCCGAGCCGGGGGGACCCTCGGACAGAATCAGGTTAAAAGCTGGGGGGCCAGCTTTCAGCAAGCTGCAACAGAGTGCGCGGCGGTCAAGCAAGATTTTATTTCTATAGTCTATGGCAGCTGCCTGGCGGCTGGCGGCTTAGATCTATTTTGGGCCGCCGGATTCGCTCAATAATTAATGCAAAAGCTACTTGCTTAGTAGTGTAACGGACATTTTTAAATTAGAGCCAAGTTAACGATACTAATAAAAGCAGGTAGAACTTAAAATTTTTGTGCATCCAGTGTAAAGCTGGAGCAATCTAATACGCTCCAATGCATTCGCACATGCGGGTATTCATTATATTTAATAAATAAATAAAACTATAGGCAACAAAATATTACTCAAAACACGAAACTTTAAAAGTCGGCATCAGGATTCTGGGATTCTGAGTAGGCCAAAGTCAAGTACGAGTCCAGGATGAGTTCGTTGGCTTCGGCGCCCAGCGACACGCGCACTGGGCGTTGAAAGGTCGCTTGGAACGCTTGAAGGTCGGCCTCGGTGAAGGCGCTGCAGCCCGCAATGACCAGCTCATCAAGCCAGGGACATCCGGCCTGGATGCTGACGAGGGCGGCCGAGGTCAGCTGGGTGCAGCCCGACAGCCAGAGCCGGCGAAGGCCTGCCGCGGCGGGACTGGCGCACAGGTCGGCGACAGCCAGGTCGGTGAGGCTGGGCTGGCACTTAACAGGCCTGCCGGCGAACTCCGGGTACAGGAGAGCCATGAACTCGTGCAGGCCGGGCGAGGGGTCCCGAACTGCCCGCAGGTTCGTCCAGGCCTGCCGAGTAAGTCGGCGGCATTCGAGAAGGCGGAGGCTACGCAGGCGCGGCAGCTGCTGGACCAGCAGGGCGGGAAGTCGGTCATCATGGCAGACGTCCAGGGTCAGGTGGGTCAGGCCTGCGGGGGGAAGTTGCTGGGCATGTCAAAGCCAGCAAGCAGATCGCAGCGGACTAGGCAGCCGGCTCACCCTTGCAGGCGTGCAGAGCCGCAGCGAGTCCCAGGCCGGTGAAGCCCTCCGAGTCAGAGTGCGGGCAGATGCGCAGGCACAGCCTCTGGAGACTCGCTGGCAGCGGCTCAGCCAGATCCGCGTCTGCCAGGATGCAGCGCGTGAAGCAGATCAGGCGCAGCTCCTCCAAGCAGGTCGGCAGGCGCGCAGCCAGCTGTCTGTACGTGACGTCGTTGATGACGCGGGATTCGCCGATGCAGAGCGAGCGAAGCTGCTGACAGCCGCCGACCAGGCCTCTGAGACTGTCGGCAGTCAGCAGGGTGCAAAAGTCGAGCCGCAGAGCGCTGAGGCCGCCGCCCACGCTGGCATCAGCGATGGCGTCAGCCATGGCGTTGGTCACCCGGCAGTACGGCAGCGTCAGCTGCGCCAGGCGCGGCAGCCGGGGCAGCAGCTGGCGCAGCTCTGCGCATGCAATTCGGCGGGCACGGGGAAGATTGCGAACTGCACGCGACTCTCTACTGCGACTTCTTCAGGCATTTCAGCGCAAAGGCTCACCAGGCGCGGTAATCCTGCCCAGGCTGAGGCTGCTCAGGTTGGAGCACACGGGCAGCGCAGCGTTAACCTGGCGGAACAGTGGCAGGCTGATCTCCAGGCTGAGCGTCCGCAGGCGGCCGATGACAGCCGCCAGCAGGGACATCAAGTTCCGGTTGGCGGAAGCGAAGTCGGAGAACTCGCGGAACTCGAGCTCGCACAAGTTGGGACAGCCGTCCAACAGTTGCGCCAGGACTTCCTCGGTGAGCAGCCAGCCGCAGAAGCGCAGCCTCAAGCTCCGCAGTCTGGGGCAGCAGCGGCCCAGAGCGGACAGCGGATTCGGTCCGGGTCGCCTGTTCCTGTCCAGAAAGTCCGCCTCGTTGCTGGGCTTTTCGATTGTGAAGTTTTGCAGATTCGGCGATCTGCGCAGCAGCGGCGCCAGCTCGAGAGCGACGAGCCGGTCGGCGCGGACCTCCCGCAGCGCGCCGGACAGCCAGTCGGACAACCGCTCGATCAGGTCCGGGTTGACGGCTGGACTGGCCCGGATGCGAATTCGGCGCCACAGGCACGGCTGCAGAGCCATCGCATTCCAGGCCCTGCTCACCTGGGCGCAGCGGCCGAGGCTGCTCTGGTCCAGCTCGGACAGGATCTTCGTGATCAGCTCGACTGGCAGCTGCTCCATGGGGGCGAGGTGGATGAACTGCGAGGAAATCTGCGGCAGCTTATTCGCGCGGTAGCGAATGCAAAGCAGGGGGGCGCTTTGCCATTGCCAGCTGATGATGCGAAGCCCCAGAGCAGCTGTCTGTGGCCAAAGTGCGGGAGTTAAAAATAGAAGCGCCATCAAACTTGAGGAGCTGGCGCTGCATGGGCTCAGTCGCTATGCTGTCACTTTCGCTACGAGTTTCCGCCGCCTTTCTCCGGCCCCAGTTCGCACCGGCTACAAGACTGACAAGTCCACCCCGGCCATTGAAGGCGGTCATGCCGTCAGTAAAGCGACTCAAAAACACCATAAGGTCCGAACAGCTGTCGCAAGCAGCGCTGCAGCTGGCAAAGCTCTGAGCGAAGACCAGCAGAACTTGAAAGGCACGGGGTGGATCATTGATGAGGCAGAGTGGATCATGAATGAGGCATGGAGTGGATCATGGATGAGGCATAGAGTGGATCATGGATGAGGCATAGAGTGGATCATGGATGAGTCATGGAGTGGATCATGGATGAGGCATGGAGTGGATCATCGATGAGGCAGAGTAGATCATGGATGAGGCATGGAGTGGATCATGGATGAGACAGAGTGGATCATGGATGAGGCATAGAGTGGATCATGGATGAGACAGAGTGGATCATGGATGAGGCATGGAGTGGATCATGGATGAGACAGAGTGGATCATGGATGAGGCATAGAGTGGATCATGGATGAGACAGAGTGGATCATGGATGAGACAGAGTGGATCATGGATGAGGCATGGAGTGGATCATGGATGAGGCATGGAGTGGATCATGGATGAGGCATAGAGTGGATCATGGATGAGGCAGAGTGGATCACGGATGAGACAGAGTGGATCATGGATGAGACAGAGTGGATCATGGATGAGACAGAGTGGATCATGGATGAGCCATAGAGTGGATCATGGATGAGTCACCGAGTGGATCATGGATGAGGCATAGAGTGGATCATGGATGAGGCATGGAGTGGATCATGGATGAGTCACAGAGTGGATCATGGATGAGACAGAGTGGATCATGGATGAGTCACAGAGTGGATCATGGATGAGCCATAGAGTGGATCATGGATGAGTCACCGAGTGGATCATGGATGAGACAGTGTGGATCATGGATGAGTCACAGAGTGGATCATGGATGAGGCATAGAGTGGATCATGGATGAGACAGAGTGGATCATGGATGAGGCATGGAGTGGATCATGGATGAGTCACCGAGTGGATCATGGATGAGACAGTGTGGATCATGGATGAGTCACAGAGTGGATCATGGATGAGTCACCGAGTGGATCATGGATGAGGCAGAGTGGATCATGGATGAGGCATGGAGTGGATCATGGATGAGGCATGGAGTGGATCATGGATGAGTCACCGAGTGGATCATGGATGAGGCAGAGTGGATCATGGATGAGGCATGGAGTGGATCATGGATGAGGCATAGAGTGGATCATGGATGAGTCATAGAGTGGATCATGGATGAGGCAGAGTGGATCACGGATGAGTCACCGAGTGGATCATGGATGAGGCAGAGTGGATCATGGATGAGACAGAGTGGATCATGGATGAGGCATGGAGTGGATCATGGATGAGGCATAGAGTGGATCATGGATGAGTCATAGAGTGGATCATGGATGAGGCAGAGTGGATCACGGATGAGTCACCGAGTGGATCATGGATGAGGCAGAGTGGATCATGGATGAGACAGAGTGGATCATGGATGAGGCATGGAGTGGATCATGGATGAGTCATAGAGTGGATCATGGATGAGGCATAGAGTGGATCATGGATGAGGCATAGAGTGGATCATGGATGAGTCATAGAGTGGATCATGGATGAGGCATAGAGTGGATCATGGATGAGGCATGGAGTGGATCATGGATGAGTCACAGAGTGGATCATGGATGAGGCATAGAGTGGATCATGGATGAGACAGAGTGGATCATAGATGAGACGCCCAAAAAATGGGTCGTTTCACTTTCTCGAAAACTGGAAGTTCGCAGCGACTGTGAAGGTGGCTGACACATTTGGCTTTCGACCAAGTGAAGTTTAGAGAAAGTGAAAGTACTTTGCAAGAAATTCTGAGAAAGAGAAAGCGTCCCCAAAAATCATAAACCATTCATACGGGGAAATATGGATTTTTAATATCAAGGCTGCTGGCAGAAGCTAGGAGGCTCAAATACAAAAATCCCAATCGACACGAAGCCAACGCAAGCTCCCAGCGATGGGGCTAGCGCACCTGTCGCCCACCGCCCAATCAGTTGTAGGATTTTAGCTACAAAAGCTGCCATGAAAGTCGCATGGAAGATCATCCGATTTTGAAGTCAAAGAAATAAATAAAAACCAAGCAATGTCCCAAAACTGACAATTGGAGCAGCAAAAACTGCGGTGCAAAATGCGGCAACTGATCGGGCAAAGGCTAATTAGCACTGAATAAACAGCATGGCTGCGACAAAAAACTGCAATTTTTATTTTTAATTACTTTTGTGGTTGGCGTGTAAAAGTGGGGTTTGTTTAAAATACACGGGTTGAAATTAAAACAAAGTAATTAAAATATGAGATATATAATTGCGACGTACACAAATTGCGCACACCAATTAGAGCTGAATAACCAATGCAGCACCGGAAACTATATGCAAAAAGCTTTCGAAACTTGAAAAAAGTACAGCAGACCCTCTCACACCAGGCTTGAATACGCGAGAAGCTCAGTGATGAATGGCAGCAAAGCAGCAGCTTGCGCGGGATGCCAAATTGTAAAAAAGGCGTTAATTATTGATTATAAGCGACAGTACGACACTACGGTTGTAGCAATAAATTTATGATAAACATGTTTCACGTGAAGTAAATGGGATTTCAATGTGCCTTCTGGGATTTAAATGAGCCTTGTGGGATTTAAATGAGCCTTCTGGGATTTAAATGAGCCTTCTGGGATTTAAATGAGCCTTCTAGGATTTCAATGAGCCTTGTGGGATTTAAATGAGCCTTGTGGGATTTCAATGAGCCTTGTGGGATTTAAATGAGCCTTGTGGGATTTCAATGAGCCTTCTGGGATTTAAATGAGCCTTGTGGGGATTATAAGATCCCACTTATCTAAAAATTTTGCCGCACACAAGAGGATCAAACTTCAAGCTGTGCTCAGATTCGGCCAGTCTGTCAGGTTTCTCAGCGGCAAATTTGGATATTGAGTAGCATATAAAAATTACTGCATGCTAGCAAAAATAACTATCGTAAATTCCTCCAGTGCAAACAGCTCAGCCGTACCGTGCCTAAAAGTCCCATTTCCACTCCGAGAAGTTTTTAACTCTAAAAAACAAAAATCTATCAATCGAGAACGCAGCGCGGAAATCCCGAAGTTCCGACTCGATAAAATGAGGCGGCAGAGCCAGGCGGGTCAGCCACGGACAGCCACTTGCAATGCTGCGCACAGCGGCTGCAGTCAGGCGGCTGGGTGTCTCTTCAAAGCCGAAGTAGAGCCGTCGCAGCCCCCTGGCGACCGGGCTGGCGCACAGGTCGGCCACCGCCTCATTAGTGAGGCTGGACTCGCAGCCGATAGCCAGGAACTCGTGCAGGTCAGGCAGGTCGGAGGTCGCGCTGCGCAGGTCTCGCAGACTCGCCCAGGCCTGGCGGGTCAGGCCGCTGCAGTTAGTGAGGCGGAGGCAGCGCAGGCGGGGCAGCAGAGCAAACAGCTCGGGCAGAAAGTCATCGGAGCAGATGTTGAGGGACAGGTGGGTGAGGCCTAGGGGTGAATGGCAATTAGGATATTTTTGACGGCTAACAGATCTCAGGTCTGGGAACAACAGACCCGCTCACCTGACCAGCCACACCAATAAGCAACACACCCGCTCACCCGAGCAGCCACACCAATGAGCAACGGACCCGCTCACCTCACCAGCCACACCAATGAGCAACACACCCGCTCACCTGACCAGCCACACCAATGAGCAACACACCCGCTCACCTGACCAGCCACACCAATGAGCAACACACCCGCTCACCTGGGCAGCCACACCAATGAGCAACACACCCGCTCACCTGACCAGCCACACCAATGAGCAACACACCCGCTCACCTGGGCAGCATTTCAGTGCAGTCCGTAGTCCAGCTATGAATTCGGCCTTGTCGTACATGATGTAGCTCCCTAACCACAGGCTTAATCGCTGAAGGCCAGGGGGCAGCGTAACCACCTCATCTGCCCGATTGGAGAAGACACATCTTAACATATTCAAGTCTAACTGAAAGTCCAGCAGACCATCCGGCAAAGCCGAAAAAACTTAAAGTAATCTTTTAAGTAATTTTCATTCATAATATCCTCGGTATTAGCCAGGCGGAAGCCCTGAAGCTCAGGGAAGCAGCCGAGCAGCGTCAGAATGTGCTCCTGACTGACCTTTACACAGTCATGAATTTCCAGACGGCGCAGTCGGCACAGCGCGCGCAGAGGCCTAAGCCATTCTGGATGGATATTATGAAAACTGGCAAACGACCCTCAAGTCCGTCAGGTTAGGCATCCGACTCACCAGCTGCAGCATCCTATCTGGAACGAATGTTGAGGGGCAGCAGCTGAATGACCAATCAGCTTCACTAGCTTGAACTGAAGAACAGTGGGAGAGTCAGCACTACAACAAGGGGGATCATGAGACCAAAAGTGACAAAAGCCTGTTGCAGTGCAGTTAAAGTACAATTTAAGCAGAAATGGCGTAAAGATCAGCAGTATTTACCCTGCTCAGTCTAGGCTTAAACAATAAAGTCTGAATGAAAAACAAATTTTACCGATCGTCATTGAGAAAATTCTTTTAAAAAACTGCACAGGCTTGAGCGAGTACGCAGCAAAGATGAGGTCCGTCTACCATCAATTTGGGCGGCCAACAACCAGCGTGGCCCAAACCACCATGAAAACGGAAAACTAACCTTTACTCCAGTGTAACCAGTCTAAATCACGAACGCTTAGGCTCTGAAGATGCGGGCATTCAGGCAGGGTGTCACGAAGCCGATATCTGTAATAATATGATCCGTTAAATATCCGTAAATCGGCCACATCAAGGCTGTAGAGGCAGCCCACTAGCTTGCCGAAAAGATGCTCATTGTGATCGTTAACTGCCACAAGAACCTTTCAATTGCAACAGCGACAGGTTCGGACAGCGATCAAGCAGGCAGCCCAGCGACACAGGCGTCAGAGCAGCTTCGCAGTTAATAAGGCGCAGCTCCTGCAGGCCGGGGCAGCAGCAGGCGGCCACCGTCACGGCAGAGTCGCCTATAAAATTCGTCAGGGTGAAGCTGGTCAGGTTGACAGACGCAGTCAGAAGCCGAGGCACCGAAGTCAGCCCGTAGGCCGAGATCTGACGCAGGCTGCCTCCCAGCCAGTCCTGAAGGCGCTCCATCAGCTCCCAATTCGCGGTCTTATCCTTGATATGGATTTTGCGCCACAGCAGCGGGTGCGTGGCGAGCCGCTGCCAGCGCCGGTTCAGCTGGGCGCACCTGCCGCGGCTCTGCTGGTCCAGCTCAGACAGAATGCGCGTGAGCAGCTCATCAGGCAGCCGCTCCAACTGCACCGGATGACCTGCCGAAGGCGGCGAGTCCGGGAACTCCACTTCGAAATCTTCGCCAGCATCTAGCCGCTGTGATTTGGGTCGGCGGCTCTCGGCTTCAGCCATTGCAGAGAGATTTAGAGCTGCAAGGCGTAATGGGGCTTATGGGATTCTAGGATTTCGAGTGGTTAGCTGGGATTCTGAGTGGCTAGCTTGGATCCTGAGTGACTAGCTGGAATTCTGGGTGGCTAGGTGGGAGTGATTTTAAGTGGCTATCTGGTATTCTGAGAGGCTAGCTGGGATTCCGAGTGGTGGCTAGCTGGGATTCTGACTGGCTATGTGGGAGGGATTTTGAGTGGCTATCTCGGATTCTGAGTGGCTAGCTGGGATTCCAAGTGGTGGCTAGTTGGGATTCTGAGTGGGTTCTAGCTGGGATTACAAAAGGCTAGCTGGGATTCTGATTGACTAGCTGGGATTCTGAGTGGCTAGCTGGGATTCTGAGTGGTGGCTAGCTAGGATTCTGAGTGGTGGCTAGCTAGGATTCTAAATGGTGGCTACCTGGGAATTTGAGTGGCTAGCTGGGATTCTGAGTAGCTAGCTACGGTTCTAAGTGGCTAGAGCTCTGGGATTCTGAGTGGCTAGCTGGGATTCTAAAGGGGATACTAAATAGTTGTCTTATAAGCTAGACATGCTAGCTATTAATTAAGGATAATTTAGCTACATTGCCAAAAATATGCTAATTGTATCACCTAGCCTAGCTAAATTATTTATTAGCATGATCCCACAAGTCTTAAACCATATTTTAAACTCAAATTGGGATAAGCTACTTGAAAAGTATGTCACTTTCACAGTGCAATGCATTCTAAAATTTTAACAAAGTGAAGTATTACCATCTTTGTTAAATTTGAATTTATCAAAAGTTGACTATGTGAAATTTTGGCTTTATGATATTTTAGGCCTTTGAAGGAAATAGTCATTCCTATATTATTTGCAATGCAATATCAAGACAATATATAAAAATTATTATTTCGCTATTAAACAAGTTAACAATCTATTTCATTTTTAACTAGGCTTAAAAAGTAAAAATAATCAATTACAAGATAAAACCCTTTTTGATAGATTAGACCTATACCTTAAAATAAATGTGGCAATGGCATGGCCTCAGCAAATTATGTAGCATATTTGGAATTCTTTCACTTTAGGGAACTAGAGGGACTGTTAAAATCTATGGGAGACCTTTTAGATTGTGTAGTTTTGGTTTAGGGGATGAATGAAAAACCCTATAAGCTAGGCAATTTTCAAATTCTAAGCAAAGGCCTACAAGTAATTGTACTTGTAGTACGAGGGGTGATCAAAAAGTTCTGCAAGTGAGTTAATAATGTGACTCGAATAAATTTTGTGCACACAATCAGCATTACATTCCCTCAAGCTATCTCTCATCAGCTTCTATGCACCGCTTCCGTCGCTTTTGACGCATCTGGAAGTAGCTAAGATAATGGATTGCATTCAGTGTCTGCAACTCTGATTTGAGCACCTATCTCAGTTCTTGAGCGCTCTAAAAAAGGTCTTCCATGAGTAGCAGCTTTCAGTTTTGAGAATACAGTGGAGTCATATGGGTCAATGCAAGCCAGTAAGGTGGATGTAGAACCAGCTGAACCCTTTTTTCCTCCATAAGCATTCGTCTTCCTCGCTGTATGAGGAGCAGCATTCGACGCATCTGTTGTCGCCGCGCCGGTTTTATGCCCTTTCATGCCTCCCCTACGAAAGCATTGGCAAGAAACTTCACTTAAGCATTTAAAATTCCTCAGTAACTTGCTAAGGAAGATTTTCCACCGCCATATCTCCCTGAAGGTTGATGTGAGAATAATTGTGAATCGATGTCTCGGTCACGGATGTCAAGGTTTGACCAGACATTCACTTGTCATTAAAACTCGACTGTGCATCAACCCAATGACACACGAGCCTGGCGATGGTGTGAAATGACAAGGCGGAATTTGTAGAAACAGTGGTAAAATACATGTGCATGTCAGAAGATCTGTTGCCATGCTGCACGGAAAAAAATACTATGAAGCAAAAGCTGACTTTCACAGTTTAACGTTCAAGCTAAAAACTGCTTATGGTAAACTGTCAGCCAAGTTGGAACGGATTGATGAAATGACTTGAAAATCGAGAGTGATATAAAATACAAATTTTTCTTACTGTGCGTCAATTTTAAGTGTGATCAGTCCAGTAATCTTGACGCAAGGTCAAAAGGTTGCAGAACTTTTTGATCACCCCTCGTAGTCATTCTTTATTGCAGAGTGAGCGCCAGGGACAACAAGAACTCAAAACATTGCAAAGATTGACATTCGATTATTGTTTTGTGTTCTATATGAATAGCGTATGACATCTTAGCGAGGCAACGCCTATGAGTAGGCAACGCCCTGTCTCTTTAAATACAGAATTGCAAACAAGAGGCGGAAGAGGTGGGGGAAATGGCGTGACTGCGCCTGATTGGCATGCAAGCGCAACTGCCTTCCAAATAAAGTTCTGACGTTAAGTAAATTCGTCCCAGTCTGTATAGGCCAGATTAAAACAAGCAGTAATACGCTGCAAAGTGCAAAACTGCAGCGCGCAGGGAGGCCAAAGAGCAACAGAAAGTTGAGTGCAAGCCCTGCACTCTGTACTTAAATCAGCTTGTTCGCCAACGCGAACAATTAGAATTAATCAAAGGGCCCATAATAATGCTACGGATGTACCCTTGGCACATCGAAGTGGGCTCAAAATTAAAAAAGAATTTTGAATTCTTGGCTTTTTTAAATCTAAAATATTGCCATAACAAATGCTTGACCTGCTTCTTTACAAAAGCAAAAGCCAAGATTCTCTGATTCTGCCCTTAACTGCTCCACAATTCTTCAGCCATTGCTCTCTCCCCTGCCTCAGCGTCTCTTTCTCCCCAGCCCAACCTCACTCCCTCCCCTGCCACAACCTCACTCCCTCCCCTGCCCCAACCTGACTCTCTCCCCTGCCACAACCTCACTCCCTCCCCTGCCCCAACCTGACTCTCTTCCCTGCCACAGCCTCACTCCCTCCCCTGCCCCAACCTGACTCTCTCCCCTGCCACAACCTCACTCCCTCCCCTGCCCCAACCTGACTCTCTCCCCTGCCACAACCTCACTCCCTCCCCTGCCCCAACCTGACTCTCTCCCCTGCCACAACCTCACTCCCTCCCCTGCCCCAACCTGACTCTCTCCCCTGACACAACCCCACTCTCTCCCCTGCCACAACCTGACTCTCTCCCCTGCCACAACCTAACTCCCTCCCCTGCCCCAACCTGACTCTCTCCCCTGCCACAACCTCACTCTCTCCCCTGCCCCAACCTGACTCTCTCCCCTGCCACAACCTCACTCTCTCCCCTGCCCCAACCTGACTCTCTCCCCTGCCACAACCTCACTCCCTCCCCTGCCCCAACCTGACTCTCTCCCCTGCCACAACCTCACTCCCTCCCCTGCCCCAACCTCACTCTCTCCCCTGCCACAACCTGACTCTCTCCCCTGCCCCAACCTGACTCTCTCCCCTGCCACAACCTCACTCCCTCCCCTGCCACAACCTGACTCTCTCCCCTGCCACAACCTGACTCTCTCCCCTGCCACAACCTGACTCTCTCCCCTGCCACAACCTCACTCCCTCCCCTGCCCCAACCTCACTCCCTCCCCTGCCCCAACCTCACTCCCTCCCTGCCCCCCAACCTCAATCTCTCCCCTGCCTCAGCTTTAATTACCCCAGTCCTGCTTAAACCTGTATCAAATTTAATAAAAAACAAAAAAACTAAATTATATCAAGAGCAATTAAATTCCAGACGAGTACCGAAATTTGATTAAGAAAATTTGTATTAATCAGCATCTGCAATCCTCTAATCTATGCATATAAAGTGTTACAATGTGTTGGGGATAATGCAATAAAAAAGGTAAGCGCAGAGAGACGCCACATCCCACTAAAATCAATGCGACATTGGAGCCACGTTTACAGGTTGGCGGAGGCTATGTACACTGAACAGGTGGGTAACAAACATGCTAAGGCAATTCAACCACAGAACGTCGGTCTGAATGTGTAGCGGCCATGGCAACGGCCTTGGCAACTGTACAAGCCAAATAGCAGCGGCGCGTCATGATAGCAATTAGCAATGATAACTGACTACTGAATTGAAAGGCAAAGCAAGCAACGATAACGCGAGTTCTAAAAGCTAAACCAGAAGACAACTGTAAAATATTGTTTCTATTGTCCTGCAGAAGAGTGCGAACGCAGAGGGTGTGGAGACAAGGGAAGAAAAAGGCCAGACCAATGAAGATGCCGATAAATGTGTCACTGATTAGCCAATGGCAATCCACTCTGCACTCCCCCCCCCGGACAACTGACATAAACGAAAGCGAAATACTGGGAGATCCGTCTGGCAGCGAGCTGGGTGCCGGATTGTCAAGTCAAACAGATTGTCAATCAGAGCCCATGGCAACACGACGGAGTCACCCGACGGCAGTCGCCGCCGCCGCCGCCGCCGTCTCGTCAGTTTCGTTCAGCGCCAACGCCAAAGCCGACAGGAACCGGCGGACCGCCTGCGGGGAGCCGCGCGCCACGGCGGCCGCCAAACCGTCCGACGTCAGCAGCGGCGCCAGCGCCGGCCACTGGCGAAACAGCAGCGCCAGGAGCAGCGCCGCCGCGCAGACGATGACGAAGGGCCGGCTGCGCAGGAAGCCCAGCATCCACAGCAGCAGGTTGATGAGGCAGGAGGCGGCAACAAAGCCGTAGGACAGCAGCGCCACGAGCAGGTTGAGCATCCGCGTGCTGGTGGTGGCGGCCGAGTCCGGCCTGCCGTGCGGGCAGGCACCGCCGGGTCCTTGGAGATCGCGGGACAGCACGGCGATCTTGTTGTTGATGTCGTCGATCTGCTGGTCGACGAGCATCAGCTTGTTGAACTCCTTGGACAGGTTGGTGAGGAAGACCTTCATCTTCTCCAACTCTTTCTGGTTGTCGTCTAGGCTGGCTGAGAGCTCCTGGAAGCGAGTGGTGACTTCAATGAGCCTGAAATTGACATGACATGCCCTAAGAATCGCCAATGACCCGCCCTAAGAATCGCCAATGGCACGCCCTAAGAATCGCCAATGACCCGCCCTAAGAATCGCCAATGGCACGCCCTAAGAATCGCCAATGACCCGCCCTAAGAATCGCCAATGACCCGCCCTAAGAATCGCCAATGGCATGCCCTAAGAATCGCCAATGACCCGCCCTAAGAATCGCCAATGACATGCCCTAAGAAATCACCTTTGACAAGTCTTAAGAATCGCCCGTGACACTTTAAGGGTAAGAATCGCGTATGACACTCGCTAAGAATCGCTAAGAATCGCCAGTGACATGCCCTAAGAATCGCCAATGACACGCCCTAAGAATCGCCCAATTGAAGCCCTAAGAATTAAACAGCACAAAAGGCCTTAGGAATTGCCCACTCCTCGCCCTAAACCGAAGCACGCGAGTGGCTCACCTGCTGGTCGTAGCGCAGCTTGTGAATCTCCGATCCCACGAGCTTGTGAATGTCGCTGGCCTCGTCCTGTAGCCGGTTGCGCACCGAGTCCAGGTCGGCGGTCAGGGCGCGCCGCTGCTCCTCCAGGAGGTGTTCGAAGTGCTCGCGCAACGACTCGGTCGGGTCGCAACTGGCGGCGGCCGAAGGAGCCGCTGTTGCCGACGAAGACGCCGCCGCAGCAGCGGCAGCCGCGGCGGCAGCCTCGCTGGCCGAGACGAAACGCGCCGAGTCGCTGCTGACGGAGGACGAGGCCCGGCTTTTGGGCGGCTTGTTGGAGCGGCTGGCCGTGGAGCGGGGGCCGCCGCTGCCGGGGACGCCGAGACCGAAAGTGACAGGCGGCCCAACCAGAGCCAGCTGCTTGTACCGGCTGCTGTCCTCATCTGACAGGCTGGTCTTCTTGCCGGTGTTGGGCTCCGAGGACGACACCGTGTAGCGATCGGATTCGGGCCCCGTCTGCTGCTGCTGCGGCAGGGCGGCTCCGTGCTCCAGAGACTGCGACTTCTTTTGAGGACTGCTCATGCCCGGCCGTTCCAGGCCGAACCCGCTGACGCTGCCGGGACCGCCGCCGCCACTGCCGCCGCCTGCCGCGCCACTAACTAGGAGATCTCCGGAGGAGGCCGTCTTGTTGGCCTTCAATAGGCTCGGCCTCTGCAGCAGATTAACACGAAGCTTCTTAGCGTCCTTCTTTTTCAGCTGGCGCACGTAGTCGTCTGGCACCACCTGGCGGTTCAAGGATTATTGGAATCAAGGATGGGAACGGGAACTTTGAATTTCAGGAATCTGGGACGGGAAGGGATAAGGGATAACTTTGGAATCTAGGGATATGGAATCCTGGATGGGAAAGGCGGAGCAGACCTGCTTAGGAATTCCGTGCGCGCGCAGCTCGGTTAACTTAAACTCCAGCTTCTGGATGTTCTTCTGAATGTTCTGCGTCTTGGTGGTGAACTCGCCCTGCTCGCGCTGCAGCCGCCGCTTTGTTTGCTCCTGCTTGGCCGAGTCCTGGCTATACTTGTTCAACTCCTCAATGGCTTTGGACGTCTGCGACTCCCTGCGCATCTGTTCCTCCACCAGGCCCCGCCTGTACTCTTGAATCTTCTCCTCTAAAATCTTGATGTACTTTTGCGTCGCCTCTAAATTTACATTCTCCTGGGTGAGGTAGGCCGAAGATGGCCCGGCATGCGCCAGCGACTGCTGCTGCTGCTGTCCATTTGGCCCCGTAGTGTTCAAGCCTGACTCTGATGGCTTCATTGGGCCGAGGGTTTTTGACCTGCCCCAGTCAGTCACATCCTTGCCATTCATGGCTGAAACGAAAAAGTAGAGTGACAAATCATAGATGCCTAACTTTTAGACTCAGCTGGACATTTCTTATAGTCACACACAGGTTAGTTGCTATTGGGAAGTGACAGTCATGAACCACGCCTGACTCTGTTTCTTTGTGTGTGAAACTGTTGGAAACAGCCTGATTTACAAGTTTGCACCCATAAATGTAGAAAATCGAAAATATCATTTTTCTGCTTGTGACAAGTGACAGAACTAGCTATATAACTTTCTATGCATTTTATTTGATAATACTAGTAAGGATCAAAATGCCTTTCCAACAGAGATTTAACTTTGTCATGGTGTATAATTATATATTAAAAATAGTATATACTTCAATATGCATATATTATTATATATTCTATTTATATTTTTCAATTCCACTTTAACATTCTGATTGATCCTCAAATCCTATTCTTTCTACCAAGGATGATCCTTCTTTTCTCAATTCTGGTCCTTTTTCCAATAATAATAGCCATGCATGTGCAAAATGTGCAATTTTCGAAGGAGCAAAAAAAGTTATTGCAAACCCATTCTTGCCTATATGCTGCTCTTTGCTATATTTTATTTGCATTATCCCCAAATTTTGCCACTTACCTATTCAATGTTTAAGTTGCAACTTACAGTACAGATTATATGACTTACATTTGCCAATTTTGCAACTTACCTAATAGCTAATATTAAATTGTTCTAAATTAATTAAAAAAGTACCATATACAAAACAATGACTTCTTAAAAAGAAGGACACTATATCCAAAATAATTGAAGGAAAGCCAATTTTATATTGCCAAGATTACAAAAATTATAAAATGTACAAAAATTTACAAAAAATTTTGTATCAAATTTACAAAAATTATATAATTTTTGTCTATAGCTAAAGGTTTGTTATTGTATTTTGGCCTTTAATTATTTTTGTATAATATTCTTCTATTTGTATTATTTTAGTCCTTGATAAAAAAGTATACATATAGGCCTAACCCTTAATAAACATAGAAACTCAGGTGAGTTTAAGTAAAATGAATAAGTCCATATAAATCAAAAAGTATATAAAATAACATTGCTAACTTAAATAGTAAAATCAAACTAAAAAGTAAGCTAGGTACTATAAAGTTTTTGTTCAATTAAAATAAATTTATTTTAAATTTTCTTTGTATTAGCTCTATTCTAAAATATTTTTATTTTTAGGCTAGCTATCTAGACCAAAATGATAATTGTGCTCTTTAATAGTTAGGCTTTGGCATGAGGCCTATTTTTTAGTTACCATAAACCCCTATGTGGTTAATGATTTTTATCTGAATATCAAACAGAAAAAAATTAGGAAGTTTCATTGGACTAAGCAGGCATTCAGATCCATTTATTGGCAATCTTTCGGATTCCTGTTCTAAATTATTTTCGGTACTTTTCTTTTATTCCAGCCACCACAAACATGACTGGATGTCCTGCCGCACCGCGAGAGATACTTGCTGCTGCCAATCTGCATGCAAGCATTGAGCTGTGTGACTTGGAAGTCAATCATCGCGACCTGGTTGGCCTAGTGCCTGACGTGGACACTGCCATCCGCTGCCTAGCCAAGTACCATCTGTTACCTTTAAGAATTCATGTGGCGCCGCAGTTTCCCAGAGCCAAAAGACTAATACCTAAAGGCTAAAGGTAAACAACAGAAAAATAGAATAAAGGGAGAAAGCACAACACGAAAAAAGAAAGAAATTAAAAATGTGGCAGTAAAAAGCCCCAAGTCTAAATGCAGACGCGGACAAATAGTAAAAATAAAATATAAAAAAATGGATAAAAAGGGCAACAAGAAAACTGGGACAATGGACATGAAAAGTAGAAAAGCAAAGGAAGAAAAGAAGTTTAAAATATACGTGTGTAACATTTACCGACCGTTATTCCGATCGATATTCCTACCGATATTCCGACCGATAAATTTACACTTCAGTCAAACAAAAAAACAGAATAATAAAGGAAAAATAAATACAATATAACAATAAAGAAACTAAACTACCCTCCTTTAATACAAATTGCTGACACAAAACATATGATTTCATATTTTTGAATTCGGCTCAAAAGGTTGCACATCCCATTTTGTCAGAAAATTTATCAACAGTCAAAGTTATCGATCGGATAATTTAATTGGTACAATACAAAAATTTAAAATATAAAAAGAAGCAGAAAACTGCATCTACAACTGTATGGGTGGCCATTTAACTATCGGGACGAATCTTTAACGATCGGGATGGGTCATAATCTAACTGTATGGGTGGTCAATTAACTGTCGGGACGAATCTTTAACGATCGGGATGGGTCGTAATCTAACGGTATGGATGGCCATTTACCTATCGGGACGAATCTTTAACGATCGGGATGGGTCGTAATCTAACGGTATGGATGGCCATTTACCTATCGGGACGAATCTTTAACGATCGGGATGGGTCATAATCTAACGGTATGGGTGGTCAATTAACTGTCGGGACGAATCTTTAACGATCGGGATGGGTCATAATCTAACTGTATGGGTGGTCAATTAACTGTCGGGACGAATCTTTAACGATCGGGATGGGTCGTAATCTAACGGTATGGATGGCCATTTACCTATCGGGACGAATCTTTAACGATCGGGATGGGTCATAATCTAACGGTATGGGTGGTCAATTAACTGTCGGGACGAATCTTTAACGATCGGGATGGGTCATAATCTAACTGTATGGGTGGTCAATTAACTGTCGGGACGAATCTTTAACGATCGGGATGGGTCGTAATCTAACGGTATGGATGGCCATTTACCTATCGGGACGAATCTTTAACGATCGGGATGGGTCATAATCTAACGGTATGGGTGGTCAATTAACTGTCGGGACGAATCTTTAACGATCGGGATGGGTCATAATCTAACTGTATGGGTGGTCAATTAACTGTCGGGACGAATCTTTAACGATCGGGATGGGTCGTAATCTAACGGTATGGGTGGTCAATTAACTGTCGGGACGAATCTTTAACGATCGGGATGGGTCATAATCTAACTGTATGTTGGATGGCCCTTTTACTTTCGAGAGCGGGTCCGCGGGGATAAGTCAGCGTGGCGATGTATTGCATGTTCAGTGTCGTGGAGCTAGCATGCTTTTCTCCAGTTTTAAAGTTTACATACTCATATGCCTCTGTAGTCAGTTTTGATGTTGCAGTACGGCACAGCTAAGTACTTCTGTGATAAACCGTCGACAATTGCGGGACAGTCCTTAGCTTTTTCACTACTCCAGCTACAGTGCTCCGGCAATACGACATGCAATACGAGCGTATTGCCCATTAGACAATATCCACTCTGACGCCTATAATACATTTATTTTATATGCTAGCTTAAGTCTCTTTAAAGATAGTTCGACGTTTAGCGGAATTTTTTAACGGTTCTGACGAAATCAATTTACTCTTTGATCTCTCGCACTAATAAGTCTAGTTTCGCTACAAAATATTATCATCCTGACTCGATCTCGAAGCTTTATGTGGCTTACTTTGTAACTTTACTATAATGCTTTGAGGAATTTAAGTGTGCATGACCAAGTCTCTTCTTTCGGCTTAGTCAGAGTATAAGACAAAAAAGCGTTGGCACAACAGGATATGAACGGGTCAAAAAAATTTGTTTAATGCTCCAAAAACTGAGCTCTAGAAAAATGCAACCCGCTCTGTTTCGAGGCGGAAAGCGAGTATATTGCAATGAAGTATAAGAAAAATACTGCCATATTGCCAAGTTTTTCAGCTACTGTAGCCACATTAACATTCAAAGCACTCGGATTTCTAACGCTTATAACGCCCGGCCGGTCATATTTACTCTGACATTATTGAGTATTGACGGTATTCTTCAAACAATGCACGCAAGCACTGGACATCAGTTGAATGCGCACAAAAACCAAATTCGAATGCTAAACTTTTTTTGGCGCGTCAATTGTATTTTAGTTCAAAACGTTGAAAGTTGAAAGTAGTGCGACAATGACTCTAATTGAGCAACTTTGACAGTACGGGAAAATGCGACAAGAACTGAAAGTGAAAAGCTCACGTTGACCTTACTCTTATTACTAATGTTGTGGGAAATTTTACAACAGAGGAGCTGGAGTCGGTCGAAACAGCTTGTCAAAAAACATTTGTCAAGACTTTAAAGCAAGTTACGAGCGCAGTCACAAATTAAAGTGTTGATATAAATAACACAAACGACTTCCTTTTAAGTGAAAATGAATTGAAGCAGTACACAAAACGAATATGTATAATCGCACGGAATAAATTGCAGTTCACTCTTGATTACTTATTAAGCTGAGTTTCAGTAAAAGTTCATGGTTAAAAAACGCTATAGTTATAGTGTAAAACACTAAAAAAGAATCGCACTAGAAATGCACGAAGAAAAATAAAATTGCTGTAGAATGGAAAAAAGAAGGTGATAAACATGCCAAACGTCCAGAATAGGCATTGTGAATGCATTTCGAATTGAAATGCAGAATGGAGTAGACAATATTTGGCAGTGCCGCTAAGCAGTGAGGAAAGTACGCAAAGCAGACTTTAAAAAATTAGACTATACTCGGCGATATATGATTGGAGTGCTGATGGGACAGAACCAAAAAGAATTGAGAATGAGATCGCCTAGCATAGAGTGCCTAATAGGCCAAAGTATTATTTCATCCATGTGATAAGGGAAGCTAAGTTGTAGGCATGTTTTTTTATTTCAAATAGGTACCAAACCATTCATGCTACTTAAGTGCGCCGTTTCTAATGTCTCACCCATTAGTGATCATCGACACCAGGCTGTTAATGTATTGTCTCTTGCCTTCCGGATTTTCATTAAATTAAGTAAGTACATTAAAGAGTCCTCAGTCTTCGTAGACTCTAAAACTGCTTCTGTTATTGGTGTTGACACAACAGATTCAGTACTTACAACCATGCTACAAAGAAGAACCTTCTCGGGAACTACCTTAGACTTACGCACAAGCCCGCCAGTTGCGTCAATATGAATAGGAGTATATGGGTCTTTTCTAAGCAGCTGACGGAGCAGGTGTTGCTGATCGGCACAGTACAACACAACTCCGAATGGGGCAATAATAATGCGCTGAATATAACCTGCAACGCCTTCATTCGACTGCATAGAAACCTTCCAGTCATCCATTTGAAAAATAAGGTCCTCTAGGTCATTCGGGTTTTTATCTGGAGCACCCTGAATTCGACTGCATGACTGTCGAACAGCTGCCAAGGAGCAACTCTCAGTTTTGAAGTGCTGCAAGCTTTCTTCATAAATTTGAGTCGGTTTAGCATCTTTATTTTTGGCCTTTTCGGCCACAAATTCACGAGACTGGCAAGAACCATGCTGCCATAGATGACGGACATTTTTTGTGACAGTAATTGCTTCGTGGCCTCTGTGTTCATTGTATTTTCTGATTGTCAAATCAACATTCTGTACTAGTGGCAGCTCAGTCATTGAAATAGTTACTGTGGCCTTACATTCAGCAGATTCTGCACAAATCAATCGCAATGAGTAGGCTAAACTACCCTTCCTTCTAAAAGCCATACGAATCACCTCTTTGTTGACATGGTAAATGCCATGCTCATTTGTGTCTTTTAACCATGGAAAAACAATTTCATTGAGCCATCGTCGATCAAGCTCTCCAGTTTTTTCACAGACGTATTGTGAAAATGTTTCAACAGTAAGAGGGATCTTGTACTCTTCCTGAAATGCAAGTGGTAAATTCAGTTAGCTAAGAGATAAAAAGTATAATAGACATATTTAAAGTCATATATTTAATTGTAATGAATAATAATAGAAATTGGTATTAAATAAGAATATCTTCAAATTTCTAGTATTTTATATAGATATAAATCAATCATGTAGCTACTCTATAGGTCCAAAACCGACAAGTAGTAAACTAACACTACATTAACAATTGGCTAAAAATCTATAGACTGTCCCTATACCAAAAAAGTTAAAATCCCTAATGCTAGCCTTCTAAAACTGAGCCTTCAAAACTCTAGTCTAGTTCTAATATAGCAATCAATCTATAGAGTAAAGAAGGGGAATATATGATATATATATATATTTAATTTTTTATATTCCGCCACGAGCAGGTTGAGCATCCGCGTGCTGGTGGTGGCGGCCGAGTCCGGCCTGCCGTGCGGGCAGGCACCGCCGGGTCCTTGGAGGTCGCGGGACAGCACGGCGATCTTGTTGTTGATGTCGTCGATCTGCTGGTCGACGAGCATCAGCTTGTTGAACTCCTTGGACAGGTTGGTGAGGAAGACCTTCATCTTCTCCAACTCTTTCTGGTTGTCGTCTAGGCTGGCTGAGAGCTCCTGGAAGCGAGTGGTGACTTCAATGAGCCTGAAATTGACATGACATGCCCTAAGAATCGCCAATGACCCGCCCTAAGAATCGCCAATGGCACGCCCTAAGAATCGCCAATGACCCGCCCTAAGAATCGCCAATGGCACGCCCTAAGAATCGCCAATGACCCGCCCTAAGAATCGCCAATGACCCGCCCTAAGAATCGCCAATGGCATGCCCTAAGAATCGCCAATGACCCGCCCTAAGAATCGCCAATGACATGCCCTAAGAAATCACCTTTGACAAGTCTTAAGAATCGCCCGTGACACTTTAAGGGTAAGAATCGCGTATGACACTCGCTAAGAATCGCTAAGAATCGCCAGTGACATGCCCTAAGAATCGCCAATGACACGCCCTAAGAATCGCCCAATTGAAGCCCTAAGAATTAAACAGCACAAAAGGCCTTAGGAATTGCCCACTCCTCGCCCTAAACCGAAGCACGCGAGTGGCTCACCTGCTGGTCGTAGCGCAGCTTGTGAATCTCCGATCCCACGAGCTTGTGAATGTCGCTGGCCTCGTCCTGTAGCCGGTTGCGCACCGAGTCCAGGTCGGCGGTCAGGGCGCGCCGCTGCTCCTCCAGGAGGTGTTCGAAGTGCTCGCGCAACGACTCGGTCGGGTCGCAACTGGCGGCGGCCGAAGGAGCCGCTGTTGCCGACGAAGACGCCGCCGCAGCAGCGGCAGCCGCGGCGGCAGCCTCGCTGGCCGAGACGAAACGCGCCGAGTCGCTGCTGACGGAGGACGAGGCCCGGCTTTTGGGCGGCTTGTTGGAGCGGCTGGCCGTGGAGCGGGGGCCGCCGCTGCCGGGGACGCCGAGACCGAAAGTGACAGGCGGCCCAACCAGAGCCAGCTGCTTGTACCGGCTGCTGTCCTCATCTGACAGGCTGGTCTTCTTGCCGGTGTTGGGCTCCGAGGACGACACCGTGTAGCGATCGGATTCGGGCCCCGTCTGCTGCTGCTGCGGCAGGGCGGCTCCGTGCTCCAGAGACTGCGACTTCTTTTGAGGACTGCTCATGCCCGGCCGTTCCAGGCCGAACCCGCTGACGCTGCCGGGACCGCCGCCGCCACTGCCGCCGCCTGCCGCGCCACTAACTAGGAGATCTCCGGAGGAGGCCGTCTTGTTGGCCTTCAATAGGCTCGGCCTCTGCAGCAGATTAACACGAAGCTTCTTAGCGTCCTTCTTTTTCAGCTGGCGCACGTAGTCGTCTGGCACCACCTGGCGGTTCAAGGATTATTGGAATCAAGGATGGGAACGGGAACTTTGAATTTCAGGAATCTGGGACGGGAAGGGATAAGGGATAACTTTGGAATCTAGGGATATGGAATCCTGGATGGGAAAGGCGGAGCAGACCTGCTTAGGAATTCCGTGCGCGCGCAGCTCGGTTAACTTAAACTCCAGCTTCTGGATGTTCTTCTGAATGTTCTGCGTCTTGGTGGTGAACTCGCCCTGCTCGCGCTGCAGCCGCCGCTTTGTTTGCTCCTGCTTGGCCGAGTCCTGGCTATACTTGTTCAACTCCTCAATGGCTTTGGACGTCTGCGACTCCCTGCGCATCTGTTCCTCCACCAGGCCCCGCCTGTACTCTTGAATCTTCTCCTCTAAAATCTTGATGTACTTTTGCGTCGCCTCTAAATTTACATTCTCCTGGGTGAGGTAGGCCGAAGATGGCCCGGCATGCGCCAGCGACTGCTGCTGCTGCTGTCCATTTGGCCCCGTAGTGTTCAAGCCTGACTCTGATGGCTTCATTGGGCCGAGGGTTTTTGACCTGCCCCAGTCAGTCACATCCTTGCCATTCATGGCTGAAACGAAAAAGTAGAGTGACAAATCATAGATGCCTAACTTTTAGACTCAGCTGGACATTTCTTATAGTCACACACAGGTTAGTTGCTATTGGGAAGTGACAGTCATGAACCACGCCTGACTCTGTTTCTTTGTGTGTGAAACTGTTGGAAACAGCCTGGTGATTTACAAGTTTGCACCCATAAATGTAGAAAATCGAAAATATCATTTTTCTGCTTGTGACAAGTGACAGAACTAGCTATATAACTTTCTATGCATTTTATTTGATAATACTAGTAAGGATCAAAATGCCTTTCCAACAGAGATTTAACTTTGTCATGGTGTATAATTATATATTAAAAATAGTATATACTTCAATATGCATATATTATTATATATTCTATTTATATTTTTCAATTCCACTTTAACATTCTGATTGATCCTCAAATCCTATTCTTTCTACCAAGGATGATCCTTCTATTCTCAATTCTGGTCCTTTTTCCAATAATAATAGCCATGCATGTGCAAAATGTGCAATTTTCGAAGGAGCAAAAAAAGTTATTGCAAACCCATTCTTGCCTATATGCTGCTCTTTGCTATATTTTATTTGCATTATCCCCAAATTTTGCCACTTACCTATTCAATGTTTAAGTTGCAACTTACAGTACAGATTATATGACTTACATTTGCCAATTTTGCAACTTACCTAATAGCTAATATTAAATTGTTCTAAATTAATTAAAAAAGTACCATATACAAAACAATGACTTCTTAAAAAGAAGGACACTATATCCAAAATAATTGAAGGAAAGCCAATTTTATATTGCCAAGATTACAAAAATTATAAAATGTACAAAAATTTACAAAAAATTTTGTATCAAATTTACAAAAATTATATAATTTTTGTCTATAGCTAAAGGTTTGTTATTGTATTTTGGCCTTTAATTATTTTTGTATAATATTCTTCTATTTGTATTATTTTAGTCCTTGATAAAAAAGTATACATATAGGCCTAACCCTTAATAAACATAGAAACTCAGGTGAGTTTAAGTAAAATGAATAAGTCCATATAAATCAAAAAGTATATAAAATAACATTGCTAACTTAAATAGTAAAATCAAACTAAAAAGTAAGCTAGGTACTATAAAGTTTTTGTTCAATTAAAATAAATTTATTTTAAATTTTCTTTGTATTAGCTCTATTCTAAAATATTTTTATTTTTAGGCTAGCTATCTAGACCAAAATGATAATTGTGCTCTTTAATAGTTAGGCTTTGGCATGAGGCCTATTTTTTAGTTACCATAAACCCCTATGTGGTTAATGATTTTTATCTGAATATCAAACAGAAAAAAATTAGGAAGTTTCATTGGACTAAGCAGGCATTCAGATCCATTTATTGGCAATCTTTCGGATTCCTGTTCTAAATTATTTTCGGTACTTTTCTTTTATTCCAGCCACCACAAACATGACTGGATGTCCTGCCGCACCGCGAGAGATACTTGCTGCTGCCAATCTGCATGCAAGCATTGAGCTGTGTGACTTGGAAGTCAATCATCGCGACCTGGTTGGCCTAGTGCCTGACGTGGACACTGCCATCCGCTGCCTAGCCAAGTACCATCTGTTACCTTTAAGAATTCATGTGGCGCCGCAGTTTCCCAGAGCCAAAAGACTAATACCTAAAGGCTAAAGGTAAACAACAGAAAAATAGAATAAAGGGAGAAAGCACAACACGAAAAAAGAAAGAAATTAAAAATGTGGCAGTAAAAAGCCCCAAGTCTAAATGCAGACGCGGACAAATAGTAAAAATAAAATATAAAAAAATGGATAAAAAGGGCAACAAGAAAACTGGGACAATGGACATGAAAAGTAGAAAAGCAAAGGAAGAAAAGAAGTTTAAAATATACGTGTGTAACATTTACCGACCGTTATTCCGATCGATATTCCTACCGATATTCCGACCGATAAATTTACACTTCAGTCAAACAAAAAAACAGAATAATAAAGGAAAAATAAATACAATATAACAATAAAGAAACTAAACTACCCTCCTTTAATACAAATTGCTGACACAAAACATATGATTTCATATTTTTGAATTCGGCTCAAAAGGTTGCACATCCCATTTTGTCAGAAAATTTATCAACAGTCAAAGTTATCGATCGGATAATTTAATTGGTACAATACAAAAATTTAAAATATAAAAAGAAGCAGAAAACTGCATCTACAACTGTATGGGTGGCCATTTAACTATCGGGACGAATCTTTAACGATCGGGTTGGGTCATAATCTAACTGTATGGGTGGTCAATTAACTGTCGGGACGAATCTTTAACGATCGGGATGGGTCGTAATCTAACGGTATGGATGGCCATTTACCTATCGGGACGAATCTTTAACGATCGGGATGGGTCATAATCTAACGGTATGGGTGGTCAATTAACTGTCGGGACGAATCTTTAACGATCGGGATGGGTCATAATCTAACTGTATGGGTGGTCAATTAACTGTCGGGACGAATCTTTAACGATCGGGATGGGTCGTAATCTAACGGTATGGATGGCCATTTACCTATCGGGACGAATCTTTAACGATCGGGATGGGTCGTAATCTAACGGTATGGATGGCCATTTACCTATCGGGACGAATCTTTAACGATCGGGATGGGTCATAATCTAACGGTATGGGTGGTCAATTAACTGTCGGGACGAATCTTTAACGATCGGGGTGGGTCATAATCTAACTGTATGGGTGGTCAATTAACTGTCGGGACGAATCTTTAACGATCGGGATGGGTCGTAATCTAACGGTATGGATGGCCATTTACCTATCGGGACGAATCTTTAACGATCGGGATGGGTCATAATCTAACGGTATGGGTGGTCAATTAACTGTCGGGACGAATCTTTAACGATCGGGATGGGTCATAATCTAACTGTATGGGTGGTCAATTAACTGTCGGGACGAATCTTTAACGATCGGGATGGGTCGTAATCTAACGGTATGGGTGGTCAATTAACTGTCGGGACGAATCTTTAACGATCGGGATGGGTCATAATCTAACGGTATGTTGGATGGCCCTTTTACTTTCGAGAGCGGGTCCGCGGGGATAAGTCAGCGTGGCGATGTATTGCATGTTCAGTGTCGTGGAGCTAGCATGCTTTTCTCCAGTTTTAAAGTTTACATACTCATATGCCTCTGTAGTCAGTTTTGATGTTGCAGTACGGCACAGCTAAGTACTTCTGTGATAAACCGTCGACAATTGCGGGACAGTCCTTAGCTTTTTCACTACTCCAGCTACAGTGCTCCGGCAATACGACATGCAATACGAGCGTATTGCCCATTAGACAATATCCACTCTGACGCCTATAATACATTTATTTTATATGCTAGCTTAAGTCTCTTTAAAGATAGTTCGACGTTTAGCGGAATTTTTTAACGGTTCTGACGAAATCAATTTACTCTTTGATCTCTCGCACTAATAAGTCTAGTTTCGCTACAAAATATTATCATCCTGACTCGATCTCGAAGCTTTATGTGGCTTACTTTGTAACTTTACTATAATGCTTTGAGGAATTTAAGTGTGCATGACCAAGTCTCTTCTTTCGGCTTAGTCAGAGTATAAGACAAAAAAGCGTTGGCACAACAGGATATGAACGGGTCAAAAAAAATTTGTTTAATGCTCCAAAAACTGAGCTCTAGAAAAATGCAACCCGCTCTGTTTCGAGGCGGAAAGCGAGTATATTGCAATGAAGTATAAGAAAAATACTGCCATATTGCCAAGTTTTTCAGCTACTGTAGCCACATTAACATTCAAAGCACTCGGATTTCTAACGCTTATAACGCCCGGCCGGTCATATTTACTCTGACATTATTGAGTATTGACGGTATTCTTCAAACAATGCACGCAAGCACTGGACATCAGTTGAATGCGCACAAAAACCAAATTCGAATGCTAAACTTTTTTTGGCGCGTCAATTGTATTTTAGTTCAAAACGTTGAAAGTTGAAAGTAGTGCGACAATGACTCTAATTGAGCAACTTTGACAGTACGGGAAAATGCGACAAGAACTGAAAGTGAAAAGCTCACGTTGACCTTACTCTTATTACTAATGTTGTGGGAAATTTTACAACAGAGGAGCTGGAGTCGGTCGAAACAGCTTGTCAAAAAACATTTGTCAAGACTTTAAAGCAAGTTACGAGCGCAGTCACAAATTAAAGTGTTGATATAAATAACACAAACGACTTCCTTTTAAGTGAAAATGAATTGAAGCAGTACACAAAACGAATATGTATAATCGCACGGAATAAATTGCAGTTCACTCTTGATTACTTATTAAGCTGAGTTTCAGTAAAAGTTCATGGTTAAAAAACGCTATAGTTATAGTGTAAAACACTAAAAAAGAATCGCACTAGAAATGCACGAAGAAAAATAAAATTGCTGTAGAATGGAAAAAAGAAGGTGATAAACATGCCAAACGTCCAGAATAGGCATTGTGAATGCATTTCGAATTGAAATGCAGAATGGAGTAGACAATATTTGGCAGTGCCGCTAAGCAGTGAGGAAAGTACGCAAAGCAGACTTAAAAAAATTAGACTATACTCGGCGATATATGATTGGAGTGCTGATGGGACAGAACCAAAAAGAATTGAGAATGAGATCGCCTAGCATAGAGTGCCTAATAGGCCAAAGTATTATTTCATCCATGTGATAAGGGAAGCTAAGTTGTAGGCATGTTTTTTTATTTCAAATAGGTACCAAACCATTCATGCTACTTAAGTGCGCCGTTTCTAATGTCTCACCCATTAGTGATCATCGACATCAGGCTGTTAATGTATTGTCTCTTGCCTTCCGGATTTTCATTAAATTAAGTAAGTACATTAAAGAGTCCTCAGTCTTCGTAGACTCTAAAACTGCTTCTGTTATTGGTGTTGACACAACAGATTCAGTACTTACAACCATGCTACAAAGAAGAACCTTCTCGGGAACTACCTTAGACTTACGCACAAGCCCGCCAGTTGCGTCAATATGAATAGGAGTATATGGGTCTTTTCTAAGCAGCTGACGGAGCAGGTGTTGCTGATCGGCACAGTACAACACAACTCCGACAGGGGCAATAATGATGCGCTGAATATAACCTGCAACGCCTTCATTCGACTGCATAGAAACCTTCCAGTCATCCATTTGAAAAATAAGGTCCTCTAGGTCATTCGGGTTTTTATCTGGAGCACCCTGAATTCGACTGCATGACTGTCGAACAGCTGCCAAGGAGCAACTCTCAGTTTTGAAGTGCTGCAAGCTTTCTTCATAAATTTGAGTCGGTTTAGCATCTTTATTTTTGGCCTTTTCGGCCACAAATTCACGAGACTGGCAAGAACCATGCTGCCATAGATGACGGACATTTTTTGTGACAGTAATTGCTTCGTGGCCTCTGTGTTCATTGTATTTTCTGATTGTCAAATCAACATTCTGTACTAGTGGCAGCTCAGTCATTGAAATAGTTACTGTGGCCTTACATTCAGCAGATTCTGCACAAATCAATCGCAATGAGTAGGCTAAACTACCCTTCCTTCTAAAAGCCATACGAATCACCTCTTTGTTGACATGGTAAATGCCATGCTCATTTGTGTCTTTTAACCATGGAAAAACAATTTCATTGAGCCATCGTCGATCAAGCTCTCCAGTTTTTTCACAGAAGTATTGTGAAAATGTTTCAACAGTAAGAGGGATCTTGTACTCTTCCTGAAATGCAAGTGGTAAATTCAGTTAGCTAAGAGATAAAAAGTATAATAGACATATTTAAAGTCATATATTTAATTGTAATGAATAATAATAGAAATTGGTATTAAATAAGAATATCTTCAAATTTCTAGTATTTTATATAGATATAAATCAATCATGTAGCTACTCTATAGGTCCAAAACCGACAAGTAGTAAACTAACACTACATTAACAATTGGCTAAAAATCTATAGACTGTCCCTATACCAAAAAAGTTAAAATCCCTAATGCTAGCCTTCTAAAACTGAGCCTTCAAAACTCTAGTCTAGTTCTAATATAGCAATCAATCTATAGAGTAAAGAAGGGGAATATATGATATATATATATATTTAATTTTTTATATTCCTTGGCAAGAAATAGCTAAGCTAGAAGATAGGATTCCAAATATATGAGTCATAAGTGGGTATACATATATTGTAGTAAGAAGCAGCAATGCTGCCTATGACAAGCAAAGTGCTTATAGTGCAATAGGAAGTTAGAAAGTATTAGAGTATCTAAGAATAAAAATCTTAAGTAGCAAAAGAGGAAGATGTTTCATATTTATATGCTATAGGAAAACATTGCCAAAGTCATATGTAAGTATAGGAAGTTTTTAGAATAGAGTACAATAAACAAATATAGCCTTTAATTTGTATGCATGTACACATACATATGTATATATACCTAACAGTAGAAAGTTTTCGTTGTATTGTCAAATTTGAAATTGGAAATTTGTATCTAAGAAGGTCACAAGCAAAAGTTGGTTATTCAGCATACAGATGAATAAGTACCACTGGGCATATAGAATGGTGTTTTTGAGAGAAATGGAAATTGAAAGAAATTAGAAATTTGTATCTAAGGAGGTCACAAGCAAAATTTGAAGGTTTTTTAGCATATAGATGAATTACTCAATGAGCAACACTTGGCCTATAGAATGGTGTTTTTGAGGGCCTTGGCCTTATACATAACTAATGTTTTAGTATATTGACATGATAATTATTAAAAGGTAGAGAAAATTGTCCTTGCAGAATAAAAGTAATATAGCTTAGACACATACCAAAATATAATGCACTTGGATTTAACACAGTAACATAATAAGTGAATTGTTTGGTAGTCAAATTGTTTAGTAGGCAAATGGTTAGCAATCACATTGGTTGGCAGTCAAATAGCTCAGTAGTCAAATACTCAATAGTCAAATGCTTAATAGTCAAATGCTAAGTAGTCACATTTGTTTAGTAGTCAAATGGTTCTATAGTCAAATTGTAAAAGTCTAATGTTAGGCTCCCCAAAAAAATGTAAATATAATTAAAATCATTAAAATTATTATTGTCACAATATAATATTTAATTAGTTGAGTAGCTATATATAATAGCCTTTTATAATGTAGTTTGAACAGTAGGCTTTTAATTTGAACACTTGTGGCACCTAGATTTATAGACCTATCTAGCCTTCCCTTATATATGTGACTTAAGGCTTTGTTCCTATAAAACTATCCTATAATCCCTATTCTCTAGTCTTTATATCCCAGGTATATACAACTTGGCAGTGACTACTAGAAATTGATAGTTGCTCTTACATGACTAAGTTAGACACTAAAAGTTTTGTGGTCTATATATATATCTAGTGGTCTACCCAAAGTTTAATTTCATGCCTACTATTTAAATTCAAAGCCTATACTAACCAAAAATCTAGGCTAAAGACATTTATAATCTAAGTCCTATAAGTATTTAAATTAAAAACCTACAATTCAAACTAGATAGCAAAATACAATATTTGTAAATAATTAGTATATTAATAAATATAAATAGATATATTTAAAGTATAATTTTGGATCAGGTAACTATATATTCCAAATAAAAATATTGTTATTGTAGTTTATAAAGACTCAATATATATTTGTTATTTGAAAGATATATTTATTTTTTTTAAAGAAAATGAAGCTAACCTTAAACTATTATAAATATATATTTAAAATCAAAATTACTATTATTAGTAATAATCTCTCTGTTTATCTCTGTGCAGGACAACTAAAACAAAAATAAATTTATATTTATATCTATTTTCTCTTTAGGTCTTTTTTATAATACAAAACTATAATTTTTATAAATATATAATAACTAATATCTATATATATAACTATTAATATTAGCTCTTAAAAGGTTTTAAATAGTTGCCTAACTTCTATACATAGCTATCATTATTAGCAATTTAAATTTTTTAAATTATTTATTTCAATAGATACCTAATTAGATTTTGTTATCAAAAATAAAAAATAAATTCTCTTTGATAAACATATAAACTAGATAAGGTTTATCCTCTATTTTTATTGTCAAAATATTTGCTATAGTTTAATTTTTCTCTTAGTTTTATATTATAATAATTTAAATCAACTATATATACTTTTCTATTATAGGCCTACTCTATTGAATTTTATTTCTTAAATCAATATAATAGATAAAATCTACTAATACTAAGCCTATTTATTATAATTATATCTTATTTTTATAAAAAAATAAATTCAGGAAAGATAGTAAAAGAACTCAAAAGGCCTAAAGACTTAGTCTACTCTTAATCCTAAGAGTTAAAACAATAGTCAATAGAAACTGACTATAATTGATCTTTATAAACTTGTAATAGGCTTAAGACAAAGGTATTGCAACATATATCAATATGAATAATCTACATGTTAATATGACCTATTGTGGAGTCATGATGACACATACAATAAATTGGTTAGCAACTTTGTGTAATACTAAAGTTGTATAAAGTAGGCCTATGTCAAGTAGGCCTAGAGTAAGATCCATTAACTAGCCTATTATATAAGTTTCCTATTATATAACTATCTATATAAGTTTCCACTGAATCTAAAGCTAGACATGCATTGACAGTACATAGAAATAGAAATGCATATCTAGACACGGAAAATCTTTTTAGTTAGGGTGCCTAGGGCCTAGGCGACTAGACCTAGTTAGTACTAGTAGGTAAGTAGGGGTGGAAGAAACTGGAGTGGAAGATCACCAGAAGGCCTAGCGAATTTGAAAAGCTTACTTGGTTCGGATAGAGATAATGTAATTAGTTACATTTAAAAAAATTTACACATAGTCATAAGTTACAATTACTAAATACTTGTAATAGTCCCTACATCTAGTTATTGAACTATTGGACACATTTTTGCAGTCTCAATAAAATACTAAAAAGTGGGAATCATTCTTATTTCATTCTATCAAAAGCGAAAGTATAAGTACTATATATAAGAAAGATAAATAAAAAACTCTGTTTTCTCATTTGGCCTTGCCAGCAAAACAGTTACATCTGCAACTTGTTTTAGTGACATGCTTTCATAAAAAATATCGGTCGGAATATCGGTAGGAATATCGATCGGAATAACGGTCGGTAAATGTTACATACGTTAAAATATTCTTACAAAAAGAGTTTAAATTTATTGTTACACTATAACAATTTTTTATGTTTTAATAAAAAGCCGGCTTGCATCCTCTGACTATCATTGTATGAGTCTTTATTAAGCAAGTTTTAACATAAGTTGCATAACAACTGGTTACAATAATAAAAAAGTTATCGAAATTTGGGCCAATTTTTAATTTTATTAATCAATCAATCATGATATACCCGTTGGCACATGTATTAACAACTGTACTAAATTATTAGCTGAAGTTAAAGCTTAGATAATAGGCCTTAGATAATAAGTTTTGACCGGCTACACGTCAGAACGGCCACACGCGAAACGGCCACACGACAGAACGGCCACAGTACTGAAACGGCCACACAATAGAACGGCCACATTACTAAACGGCCACAGTGCGGAACGGCCACATAACGTAATATATTTAGTTTTTTTCATGGAGAGTTAATACATGTACATGTACAGCACAGTATATTTGTGAGTCTATACACTATACGAAACTCAAGGATCGGAGGAATAACTCAAGGAAATTATGTTGACTGTCACATTTCTAGTTATGTCATTCAAGCCCATTATTGACGCAAGTGTGTATGCAGTTTGTTTTAAAAGCATTCGACAGGCTACGCCTATGGTGCACTCAAGTGGCATGACAAAACATCGCAGTCAGAATGGCTTATACACGTGGGCAATGCGGCGAAGCAGCTGGAGGTCAGCAATTCGGCCAGCTGCATGCTGGTCCCACAGCTTGAAGACTTGTCCCTGAACTCTGCGGTACTTCAGTCGCTGCTTCCTGCGAAGCTTACTCTGCCCCAGCAGCTTGATCCTGACGCCGACCAGGGCTGCCTCGGATGCCAGCAGATGCGTCAGCTCGTAGACCCAGTGGCAAGGCCGAGGTCGGCCCGACCTCGGGCCGCCGAGATCGGGCCGACCTCGGGGGGGTTACCGGCGGTTCTGTCTCGGGCCGACAAACTCGGGCCGAAGTCGGCTTGCCGAGATAAAGCCGCAGGTAATGCTATATGCACTGTGCTTTCGTACGGTTTGCAATGCAGGTCCTCCGTTTGTCGACCCCTATATACATGTAGCTGCCATCGACTTCACTGCTTCGTACTGTACATGTTAGACCGCTTGAAGCCAAAATGTCTGCCTACTACTTGTTTCAAAAGTAACTTTTTGAGTATTTAAGTCGCTTCCACGCGCAATTTTCTGATAGAGAAAAATGAAAGAAGCTGAAAAACATAAGTAGCTGCTCTTAACTAAGCAGAAATTCTTGATGGCATAAAACTTGTGCCAAAGCAAGACATACAAATTGACTTTCAAAAAGTGTGCATATAGTAGCATATTTATTTTTATGCATATAATAACTGTATCTACTAGTATTCGGAAGAAAAAACTGCTTTGTACTGAATAACTTAGCAGAACAATAACAATTGGCAATAAAAACGTGAAAAAGACGTAAAAAAACTAATTTGAAATGGCGATTGAGCAATACAAAAATATAAATGCGCATTTGCTATGGCAATTACAGCGTGCGCATGTTCCAGTGGCTGAATTAAAAAGAGGCACGAAGGTGTATGACAAGAAGCAGTGTAAAAATGAGTTTTTTCTTCAGAAATTGATAAAATTGTGAGTTTTTCTGCACACCGTTTGCATTTGCCGTTTAATCCTCACGCTCAGACGGCTCAGGTGTGCCGGCAACCGTGTCATGCGCACGCTTCCGCCTAGCGTCTCGCCCACCCATTCTGCGTCTTGTGAAAGAAGCGCTCGACTTGTTGCTCGATTTTCATTTCATCAGTGCCGATGTCCAAAGCAAGGATAGCACCTGAAACACAAGGAATAGAAATTATGCATGCAGACAAATGAGACGTAACTACCATCTAGGATTTGTGGCTTTTGTCAATGTAGCCATGCAAGCGCACTTACGCTTAAGAAGAGGTTCCAAAGTTTCCTTAAAGGCAATGTCCTTATTTTTACCAATACGATTGCACTTATTCTGCAGGCTGTGAGTCATTAGCCTGGGAACCATCCTCCAGACTGCGTCGTGGCAGTCGAACCCGCCAACAGTCACTAGATAAGCAACCTGCAATGATGTCGTAGCATGCATACAGAAATATGCATATGACCAGCAGACTCAAATGAGTACAAGAAATGTTTAACCTACTAGGTCAGATTCTTTTTTAGCCGTCAGGGCTTGCTTCAATGCTGAATATTCAGCTACAGTTGACAGCAGTTTGACTCGTGCAGGCACTCCCTTCAGCTGCGCAGGCGCTTGACATTGTTGGAAATATATGTCTGAAAAGTTCATTCATTAATAATTACTTAATAGACATTTATTAACACTTAAGTTGGTAATAAAAAGTGGTAAACATTTTATTTTGGCTTTCAATTTTCATACATTGAATGTAGACAAAAAATTTTTGTAAATGACATATCTAATATAAGTTAGTTCTAATTGAGTAAAATATCTTAGTAAATTGCACGCTTGTGTTACCAGTCACTTATTTTCCAGAATTGAATCCAAGAATGACATGGACAGTACATAGAAGTGACATCATAGAGTCAAAACTTATCCATTTAATAATATAAATAAAAAATAAAAATGAGTTGTCTTAATTTCTATTTAGCTAATACCTAAAGTAAAAATAAAGAAAATAAATAATGTATTCAATGAATTATGATTTTTACTTTTTTGGAAATGGATGAAATCTGTACCTAGATTTTTTAATTAGCACTTAGATTTTCGGCTTAGATGCAAGCTTCATATGATATGGATTTCAAATTTTCAATGAAAAAACCCAGGCATCAAAACTAAAAGCCCTAAAAATCAACTGCAGTGTATAGTTAACAAGTCAAAAAGAATGCAAACTAAACAATTAGTTTATAAACTATGAAAATATTGCATTGATATCATATCATATCACATGATGCAACTTGATTCTATGAATTTCAATACTAGGCTTACAAATTAAAAATTGCTCGCAATCACAACCACTTCCATGACAGTTGACAGTTGAAATTCATTTCACAGGAAGTTTGGAAATGCATCTTGAAAATTGAGTAACACGATCCCTCAAATAACAAAAACATAGTCTAAATTTGCACTGTTCAGTAATGCTCTCCGAGCGCATTTGCATTTGAATTGACTTTTTGTACAGTGCCGTTTTTAGTAATCCTTAATTAACTTCTGGGATAAAACATGCTTTTCTATACACTCTTCTCCTCCATAACAGTTGTCATTACCCAGAAGAAAAATTCAAAGTATTTTGTTTTGGTGCTTTCAATTTAAATATGTTACACTGCTTATTTTTTTGTAATCCATATGCTCTTTCCGAAGCGGATTTTTTGCGCAAAATAATTGTGCCCATATTGCTAGTCGTATAGCTCAGCTACTGGGGCACCTCTTTCGTTTGTACACAAGCTATTTTTTAGATGCGATTTTTTATGCGGCTGTGTATATAATTGTTGCAAAAAGCGTTGCAAAGTACTTATCTGTACGTTTTATGGCTAATATTAAATAAGTACAGTATATGTACGCTCATTTTTGAATGCAAACAGAATGTTAGAATGCAAGACAGTGTACTGCAATACCACATGCTAATTAAATTTACAATCGCGGCACACCGCGCTTCTGCCGACCATGGGCCGACGTCGGCTGCCCGACCTCGGCTTGCCGACCCAATGCCGAGTTTGGGCCGATCTCGGTTAGCCGAGCTTAGCCTGGCCGACTGAATGCCGAGTGGCCGACGTCGGCCCGAGCCAGGGCCGACCTCGGCCTCGCCACTGGGGAACCCGTAGTTGCCATGGCGACGCGCGCGAGTGTTGAGGCGACGGTGCCACCCCTCGACATCGTTGTTTGTGCGAATTGCACGGCCATGCGCAGACCAGGTGGACGGCGGCCAGTCGCTGTCTTGAGCAACCCACACGTTCCTGACGTACTGGAACCATTGTTGCATGGCTTCATCCACGATGTTGGTGACTAACGATTCGAAGATGTCGGTGACCTTCTCGGCTGGCAGAAAGGGCAAGGCCATGACTCTCCGGCAGATCCGTTGCACCTGCTCATTCGATGAGAAATCGCGCTGCAGACCTAGTTCCTAGACAAATTAAGAATGATGGAGGGAGTAGGTATATGTAAGTGAATGTCTACAAAATATAAACACTGTGCAACTATTCATTACATATTTATACTATACGTTATGTAAATATAACATCTAATTCTAATTCCATATTACATATTATTATAATAGGTTACATACGAAAACATAGTGCATGTACCTGCAATTTTCGGAAGAGAGCCTGCGCAAAGTGGAAGGCACAGCCGTGCATCTCCACTGATTCACCGAGCACATTGTGTGCTGCTCTCCAGAAGGCGCGCTCAAAGTCAGCAGTGATGCTCTTGACAGACGGTGGGTAAGGCAGGGCCTCAAGCAGTGACTTGAGCACAGCCTCGTAGTCAGACCTGCGCTTTCCTGGAAAAGTAAAAGTTTGCATGTAGACCGATATTACCGATATTTTCATAATAACTTACAATGATGCTCATCAATTACGAATGATTTCACCAAACATCTAAAGCAATATAGATATACCCCGTTGCTACAACTCACCGCTCATGACGAAAAATGCAAGTGGAACTTGAACGACGTCGGAGCTTTCGGACTGAACAAACGCATGCACCGAATACAGTTGATAGAACGGCGGTGCCACCACTTGGAAGGTGCCGTCGACATACCAATGGCGAGCACGCGCCAGGAGTTGCAGCATGGTGTCAGAGGCCAAAACGACATGGCGACGACTACCGACGTTGACGTCAGCCCTAACGGTCAGTGGCTGTGGCACGAATGTCGGCTCCAGTTCGAACTGGAGATCCCTTGGCTCCTTCGGCAAGCGTGCTTTTCGCACACGCTGCACCATGCGCACAAGGGCCTCCTGGCTGTCGAGCGCCACATTGGGCACCGGACCTGCTGCCAATCTGTAACGTGTGGATGAAGAAAGGAGCAAAATTCAATGAACATAAATTCAAGCCAATTAATTCACATTAAATATGCCATTCATACTAATTCATAAATAATTACTTACTCAGCCTCAACAATTGCAGCTGCAGGTCGAAACAAATCTTGAGTCGCAGCTTGACGCAGTGTTCTCCGAAGGGCTAAGCAATGGACGGAGGCACTGGGTGTTTCATGCGTATGTCCGGCAGCCCCAGCAAGGAATCCAGCCGGCGTCTGCTTCAGAGTTGCTGGACAGACGTTTCGGGTGCCCCTAACAGAGCAGCGCCAGTATGTCGTTGTCCCTCGGGAAAACTTCTTCACGAACTCGAAGCCGAACGACGAGACTACTTTGTCGGCAGTCTTTTGGGACGCACCATTCACCAACGTGAATGTTTCTTCCTGCGCATTGGGCACAGTCTCGATCGCATCCTGAGGGACTTCTTCCTCGTCAAGGTCAAAGGCGGGCGCCATGTGTGCCACTTCTTCGTCAATGGCGGCATGTTCAACCTGCTGGGAAGTACGGGAATTAAAGGGTTAGTATCGTGAGTATAGCGAACAGGTAAGAACAGACGTGTTCACAGCGGTATTTCATTTTGAAGTATGAATGCATAAAAAATAACAGTATGAAATACATAATTCATACTATTAGTAATGCTAGGTTTTTATACATGTAATTATCACATATTTTAACGTAACGTATCACATAAGTATGACGTAAAAAGCTGACGTAACGTATTGTTGTACTCTATTGATGACAAGTAATTATACATGTAACTCTTGACTTACATGTACATGTATGTCCATTTCGCCTGCGTTGACAATTGGCTGACAGTTTCCGCAGCTCCAAAAGAACGCTTCTTTGCGACGAAGCTCTCTGTAGTCCGAAGCAGAAACAGCCACGTTTCCTGGAAAACGTGAAAGTGCATATGCTGTAAACCAATTATAGGCTGCCTGAGGGCATCTGTAAAGTGATACATGTAACAAACAGAGTGATACATCTAGCAAGTGACAGCAAGAGGTAGCATAGGGAGAGAGAAAGAGAGAGGGAGGTGCGACACATAGAGATACATGTATATTTATATATTTGACCAGCATGCAGTCGCGATCGTAACATACCTGTCAAGCAAAGGCGGTGATACCAGCGGTTGCATCCATCACAGCACAGAGCATGCTGTCGCATCCTTACGATGGAGTCGCAAATGGGGCATAAATCGTCCATGTCGGAGAATGTGAAATTTTACATGATGGTTTGTTCTCACTGAAAGAAGTTGCTTATATACAGCTAAGAAGTTGATTGGCATAGTTTCATACAACGTGCATATATTGAATACAAGTTCTCAAGCCAATCGCTGGAGAACCACTAATTCCGTGAGAAAAAAAATTCGCGTGCCTCGCTGTAGGAAGCAGACTTAATCGTTTATGCATGCTGTGAACATTTTCAAGCCTCACGTTGAACATTTTCACAAAAAGTGAGCTGATCAATGTGCAAAGTCCCACAGGGAACTGCTGCACAGCAGCGAAGTCATGTGCCAGCGATTTGGTGCAAGTTGCAACGTCAGAAATTTGTCAGCGGGAGGTCGGGTTGTGTTGGAGCTGGCATTCGCACCTCCCTCAATCTTCGTCGAGACGTTTTCCTTTAATTCAAAATCGTTTTCTTCTCGCCTCAGTGCTGCGTGGCCGTTCCGCACTGTGGCCGTTTAGTAATGTGGCCGTTCTATTGTGTGGCCGTTTCAGTACTGTGGCCGTTCTGTCATGTGGCCGTTTCGCGTGTGGCCGTTCTGTCGTGTAGCGGTTTTGACCTCTTTAACTTCTTTAGAATTGACTATTGATAAGACTTGTTGGCTAAAATCATGCTGAAAGAAATTTTGCTATAAAATTACTTTCTTTTAAGTTAAATAAGATTTGAAACAGCCCTAATCATGGATTATTGTGCTGATAAAGACAGTGCATTAAAACCATCATATAACCATAGAGTCTCATCCAATGCAAGTACAGGTTTCCAACATAAAGTGAATTATTTGCGAGGTAAATTGACAGAATGTATTGACACTAAAGCATCAAGTGATATTTATATTAGCAATACCCCAACACTTTCAACATCTGATGATTCTGATTCTGATGAAATCATTCAACGTGGTGCTTATGCAGGTAAATTATTTTGCTTCACAATTACAATGATGAATTTTAAACCTGTTTGCTTTTTGTTTGTGCCCTAGGCCTAGGCCTTCTTTTTATCATTCTAGAAGTTTTACTATAAGAATTATTTTTAATTTTAATCTTACACTAAATAGAGCTATATATAAAAATTATTTATTAAAAACTAATCTATCAATTTTTTATATAGATAAACTATGCAAAGTCACATGGCATGTAAAGTTAATCTAGTCTAGTCTAAAGTAGAAAAATAATTTTTTAAGGCTTATTTTTTGGTTTTTCATCTTTTTATAGGTTATTATATTGGCTTTTTCATATGTCTGTTAAGCTATTATCAAAGGGTTTGCTTCTGGTGCTCTTGAAAAGAAAAATAAAGAGACAATGAAAAAGATAGCAGGGGAATTATAGAGCCTAGAACCCAAAATTTCCCATTTATAAACTAGACTTCTAGGCACAAATTTCCCAACCAATTTCCAGACTGTTTGTATAGAAATTTTTTTAATTTCCTAATGAATTCCTAGCTATTGTTATATAATTCCATTGCATTTCCTAAACAAAAGTCTGTAAACTTCTGTTTTATCAAGATTTTTTTCAATTTCCCAACTGGAAAACATTTTACCAAACAAAATTTCCAAACAAAAGTTTTTTAGGAACTTTAGAAATTAGCTTCTGAAGCAATAGCTAGGTAAAAAATTATGTCTAAAATTAAACTAAATAACAATTAACTTCTACAAAAAGACTTTGTATTTTTATTTTAATTTGTTTACTAAACATGATTTATAACTATTTTTCAATGCTATATAGAGTTCCAAATACTGTATCTTTTTATAGCAAGTTCAAAACTTTATCCTTTTTTCAATTTTTTTTAAATACTTAGTTGATTCAATATTATATAGAATAAATTGCCTCTCAATATTTTGTTATAATATATATTAAATCAGTGAAAGGTATATCCTTGCTTTGTTTGAAGATTTTTAAACCCTTGCCCTTCTTGCTTATCTTGTATTTTGATAAACTTATATTCCTTCCTGTGCATAACTTGGCTATTGTATTCAAAACTTTCAAAAGTACTTCTATATCCATATTCTCTATATTCTCAATAATAAGTTAGAAAATTATGTGACAATTAATTAATCAATTAGAAAAATTGGTTAACAATATTTGGAAAACAATAGTATATTGAACTAAATGCTTTTTGTGTTGACTACTTGTAAGATCACTTTTTGATCATTAAATATCTAATTCATTTGTAGTGCTTAGTATGACAAGTTGAATATAATATAAATTTACTACCCATGGTCAGTTTTCGACAATTTATTATAAAAAATACATTAAAAATCAGCACCAATTTTGTGTGCACAACTTAATGATAATAATAATAATGATAATAATAAATTCAATATTTATTTTCGAATCATATGCCTTTTGCTTATTTTTCAAATAGGCCTACAGGCTAAAAAAAGCGTGCTATGCACCACAGCTGGCACTAAATTTGTCCATTAGTGCTTGAAGTTCAATTTTAATATTGGTTGGGCATTTCTGTCTGCCTGCGTGATTCTCTAGTTGGCCTTTATGCCAAGCGTATGCCAAGCCCACTGCTGTCCCATTGACCTTCCCGACTTAGACGCCAAGATGCGAGTCGGCCGGGACTATCAGGCCACACCGCCGGCGCTGATTGGCCAGCCGGGCAGCCGCTGCGATTCCCCGGATGGCGCCCTCTGCGTTTGGTCGCCGCCGCCAGCTAGCGCGGCAACGGAGGCCCAGCTGTCAGCGTTTGTTGACCTGGCCAGAGATCGCTACGGCTACTCAGCGGAGCAGGCGCTGGCCATGCTCTACTGGCACAAGCACAACTTTGAATTGGCCACCGCCGACTTGCCCAACTTTGTACCCTTTCCAGACGAGTGGACTCACGAAGAGAAGCTCGTGTTTGAACAGGCTTTCAATTTTCAGGTTTGTTTTTCATCCAGTCTGCATAGAACAAGGAAATCTTATTTCTCAATTATGCACTCATCACTTCACTAGATCTGTCGAATCCTTTACCTTAAATGACCTCATCACAATGAGAAGCTCATAATTTGTGAACAAACCGATCAGTGACCTTAATTTACCCCGTCGGCAGGGCAAGCAGTTCGGCAAGATCGTCCACGCCCTGCCGGACAAGACGGTGCCCCACCTGGTCAAGTACTATTACCAGTGGAAAAAGTCCCGCTCGAAATCCACCGCTTTGGACAAACGGCGCAGTGGCGGAGGCGCCGGCGGCAGAGGCGGTCGCGGCGCCGGCGGAGGCGCCGTGGAGGACAGCGACTCGGAGTCCGGCCTGTCCGATTCGGAGCTGCCCCGCCTGCCGCCGGGCTGCGGCCGTCTCCGAGCCAAGCAGCCGCCTTCCCAGCAGCAGCGGCGGTCGTCTCCGCTCAAAACTCCGCCGCCTCCGGGACGCCTCCAGCAGCAGCAGCAACAGCAAAGCCGCAGGCGGCGCGTTCCGCGCTCCATTTTCCTAGATTATGATGCCCTTCTGGCCATGTCGCAGCAGAGCTCGGGACAGGTGATTAAACCGAAATTTGTAACTTTTATCCCCTCTCCTTAAATTCCATCCCTTCCACACCAGGTGTGATCCCTTCTCCTCAAATCCCGTCCCTTCCCCACCTGGTATGATCCCCTCTCCTCAAATCTTGTCTCTTCCCCGCCAAGTGTGATCCCTTCTTCTCAAATCCCGTCCCTATCCCACCAAGTGTGATCCCTTCTCCTCAAATCCCGTCCCTTCCCCACCAAGTGTGATCCCTTCTCCTCAAATCCCGTCCCTTCCCCACCTGGTATGATCCCCTCTCCTCAAATCTCGTCTCTTCCCCGCCAACTGTGATCCCTTCTTCTCAAATCCCGTCCCTTCCCCACCTGGTATGATCCCCTCTCCTCAAATCCCGTCCCTTCCCCACCTGGTATGATCCCCTCTCCTCAAATCTTGTCTCTTCCCCGCCAAGTGTGATCCCTTCTTCTCAAATCCCGTCCCTATCCCACCAAGTGTGATCCCTTCTCCTCAAATCCCGTCCCTTCCCCACCAAGTGTGATCCCTTCTCCTCAAATCCCGTCCCTTCCCCACCTGGTATGATCCCCTCTCCTCAAATCTCGTCTCTTCCCCGCCAACTGTGATCCCTTCTTCTCAAATCCCGTCCCTTCCCCACCTGGTATGATCCCCTCTCCTCAAATCCCGTCCCTTCCCCACCTGGTATGATCCCCTCTCCTCAAATCCCATTTCTTCCCCGCCAAGTGTGATCCCTTGTGCTCAAAGCGCGTCCCCTAGGTGCAATCCCTTCTAGGTGTGATTTCCTAGGTCCCCCACTAGGTGTGAATCATTCTTCACTAATTCATTATTTATTTTTGCTTCTGAGGTGAATCGGATGTAAATGAGGATGTAACCTTGGCTGGCGGCTATTTTAACATGGCTTGTCGTCTAATTGCAGAACGAGGCAATCGTAGCCGCCCTCGACAACCGGTTGGTAACGGCCCGCACTCAGGTGCAGCGCAATCGGGCCGAGCTGAGCCAGCAGTGGCAGACTCTGGTGGCTGAGGCTGCAGCTTTTCAGGTAGGGCTTCTCGGCTTCGCCCTGCTCTACTGTTAGCAGTAGTATATATTGCGCAATATTCTTGTCTGCCCGCGTCCAGGAGCCGCGCACCGAGGCGCAGATCTCGTCCAAATGGACTGAGGACGAGCTGCTCCTGGCCGTGCAGGGCGTTCGACGTTACGGCAAAAATTTTCGCTCCATCGCCCAGCTTGTTGGCACGAAAAGCGAGCAGCACGTGCGCTACTTCTTTGCCCAGTACAGGTCCAAGTTTAGCCTGGACTCCGTGCTTGCCGAGTTCTCCAAGGAGGCCGCCAGCGCCGCCGCCTCGGGACCAGCTGACGAGGCGGCCGGCCCGGCCAGTCACTGACGGTCTCTGACCGCTCCCGCTGTGGAGCTTTCCCTCTGTGTTGATTGAGAGTTCCTTGCTTGTCCAGTCCTCGTGTTTCTTCCCTCACAAACTCAAATCCCATTTCTCTGACGGACGAAAATCGCATTTTCCCACGCACTGAAATCCCACTTCATCCCTTAGCCTCAAATTGTATTTTCCCTTAACCTAGAATCCCATTTCTTCTCTGACACTAAAATCCCATTTCTTCTCCGACACTAAAATCCCATTTCTTCTCCGGCACTAAAATCCCATTTCTTCTCCGGCACTAAAATCCCATCTCTTCTCTGACACGAAAATCCTCGTTTCTTCTCTGACGCTAAAGTCCTCATTTCCTATCTGACAATAAAATCCCTTTTCTTCTTTGACCCAAAAATCCCATTTCTCCCCTCCCGCTCAAGTCCCATTTCTTTTCTGACACTAAAATCCCATCCATTCCCTACCTCACACTCAAATCCCCTTTTTTCCTTGACTCACTAAATCCCATTTCCATCGCTCAAATTCAATGTCTCCGTTTTTCCAATGTCAATTATTCTCTCTCCCCACTTTAAGCCCCGCGTTGTCGGCATATTATGTACTACTTACTGTACTGTTATTCTACTGTTGGTAGTCAGTTTGTTGTGTACTGGAGTTGTACAGAAGCAGTGCTTGACAGTAAATTAGCATTTTTAGTGCATCAGAGGGATCTGACATCGAGCTTTGTATGCAGGTGACATCCCATAATTATTAATTATCGCAATGCAATTCTCCCTTTGTTTTCTCTGCTCCTTGGCTTATAGATTTAGCAGTGTCACAGTCACAGGGTCACTCGCCTGTATGTATTGCGTTTCCCCTTTGTGTTTATGTTGTGTCCGCTCAGACTCCAATCTGTGTTGTTAGTCTATTTGTCGCCCTGTAAATCTGATTTCATAATATATGCGCGTGTAGCTCTGGTTTTAGCCGCTTCAATAGCTGAATTGTTGTCGCAATCGTGCAAGACTCGTGCAGCCAAGCCTCAGCCCTCGTTTAGTCAGTCGCAGAGTGAAAATTATCACTGAGAGACTCAAAAAGAATAACACAAGGCTAAGCAGCAGTTTTGGTGCTGAGAGCTAGCTACTTTAATGATTAACGGTGAGGATATATTTCCTCAATTATATCTTATATATCTTCGTAGCGCATAATTTAACAGCAATTACTATGCAACCAAATAAGCATATAAATCGGTTGCAACACAGTTTAACCGCACAACTAAAGCTTAATAAATTAATTTTAACGGTAAAACAATCAGCGCGGTCCTGCTCAGTGACGCAATTGAATTTAAAAAATTAAGTAGTTTTAATTAAAATTAAAAGGTCATCTTATATTTTGGATAGATTGCCTTCAAATTGAAAAAAGGTATCAGTATGGCATTTTATCGCTACATTTTCATTCTCTCTCATACTGAGCTCCCTCTCACTCAAGTTAATTTACGCGTATTCTTAATCAGAAATTTCATATCACAGATTTTTTAATAAGCAATCGAGGCAAAATTAAGTTATAAAAAATCACTTGCCCTTGAATTTTTTTGCTAGAAGCCCGCCGAATTCTGCGCTCCTCGACAGCCGTCGCTTTCGGCCTCCTCGATGGCGGTAAACTTTTGGCACCAGATGGTACTTCTGGTGCAGCTGCTTCCACGACGCCGATTTTTGGTGCTACTACTGGTACTGCTGCAGCTTCTGGTACTGCTCCATTTCTTCATGGTTCTGCTGCAGCTGATTAATGATCTCGTGCACGCACTGCTGCATCAGTGCTGCGATTTCCCTCCGGTGCCTTTCTTCCGTCTTCACTAATTGCCTCGTGAGGTGCTCCTCCTTGATCTTCACCATCTCCTCCGCCATCACCGTCTGCCACGCCCGTCTGCCGAAGACCCGGCGCAGCAGCCGCAGAAAGCAGGACATTCTTCCAAAAGTCGCCAAAAAGGCTTCGTGTGAGCTCGAGCAAAATGAAATTAAAAAATCACTTGCGCTAGGAGGCTATAGTTTTTCCGCTAGAAGCCGTCGCTTTCGTTTTCCTCGATGGCGGCCAACTTTTGGCACCAGGCGGGCTTGCGCGGCTGCTTCATGAATGCCGCTGATTCATGATGGTATTCCTGGAGCAGCTGCTAGTACCGCGCCGTATTGCACACGTATTGCTGGTGCATTTCTTGGTGCTGCTGCAGCTGATTGACATCTCGCCTAGCATGCTCCTTCTCGACTTGACCCTCTCCTCCGCCGTCACCTTCAGCTGACGCCAACGTCTACTGAAAACGCGATGCAGAAGTCGCAGAACCCCCGGCACCCTTGCAATTGTCGTCGCGCAGAAACAAGTGCTTACTTTGAGCGCGCTAGGGGTGCCCCACCTTCTAAATAAATGCTTTAGAATGGCGGCTTGCAAGCCATAGACGGCTGGTTGGTTGTTCACCAGTACAGAGCGAGGTTTTTTTATTTTTGAGCCAGAGATGAAAGTCTGCTGGGGGGGTTATTTATTAATCTGAAACTCTTTCCCCTCCCGGATCAAAAATATTCGTTCAGAAATAATTCAAAGGAAAAATATTGTCTCTATGAATCAAATGAAATGTCTCTGATCTGCGCAGTCGATCTTTACTAAGGCCTCGGTATTTAATTTAATTTCAGACACACTATAGGGGCGATTTCACATTCCCTAAATGCTAGAGACTTCATATATGCCTTTTTGCTATGCCCTTTCATTACCCACAATTTTTTTACAATTCTTGTATTTCGCTTCTTCATAAACAGCTAGTATAGAACAGCTATGAAACGGTGCATTCAGGGGATGTGAATTTTAGGGAAACGGAAATTTAGGAAATATGAAAGTACCCCCCCCCCCCCGTCTATGCGGATACGGACCACCCCGCAGCAGCAAAATTGTGACGAGCAAAACGATTTCCAGTCGCGTTTATGGACTTACTCCCGACAGACAGATGGACAGACAGACAGACAGACAGACAGACAGACAGACAGACAGACAGGCTATACAGCTGGCTGGGGTTCGAATAGCCACAGCCCAAAACCCAATTTATAAACAAAAAACATTTGATTTATTATCTTTCTAGCATATTTTTCTATTAAATCTGAGTATTTACGTCCTTAAACAAGGGGGTCGTTGAGGTGGAATATCCAGCTATCCCTAGCTAGTGAATGAATGGCTTGATGAACAGACGAAATCTCGAAGCACTATAAAGGAATGGAAAGGAGTGCAGAATGCCGCAAAAATCCCAAGAGAAATCAAACGCGCGCGCACATCAGCAAAGCATCTGTCTGTAAAAGCGATCACTGACTGATTTTTCAATTAAAATCCAACGGAGCTTTTTCTGATTGCTGTGTAGCGAGTGAATGTAAGCGGCATGGGATTCTTGAAATGGAGAAGTACCTGTTGTTTATAATCAACTCAGTTGCCAGATTGAATGAACCTGTGCACAGCATTTATCTCATACAATAGCTCTGAAATTTTATTCGCCCATTCCATTGAGTGATAGATGCAGTACTGCGGTTCCAATATTGGCATCTGTTAGCATGTCGCAGCAGCATGGCGGAGGTAAATCAACGACTGGCAAAAAATTATCCAACAATGCAACCGTCGACCTGCTGGCAAAGCTGCTTGACGAAGAAAGACGGCGAAAAAAGGCATCAGCGGCGAAATTAGATGTGAGATCGACGAAACCGGATGCGTCATCGACGAAACCGGATGTGACATCGACGAAGCCGGATGCGCCATCGACGAAGCCGGATGTGACATTGACGAAACCGGATGCGACATCGACGAAGCCGGATGTGACATCGACGAAGCCGGATGCGGCATCGACGAGTGAATGTCGAAACCGGATGTGACATCGACGAAGCCGGATGCGACATCGACGAAACCGGATGTGACATCGACGAAGCCGGATGCGACATCGACGAAGCCGGATGCGACATCGACGAAGCCGGATTTGAAACCGGATGCGCCATTGACGCAACCAGATGCGCCAGGGTTAAAACCAGAAGATCAGTCGACAAACCTACATGGATCATCGAAGATTTATGAGGATTTGTTAAATCCAGCGGCTTCAGTGGCCCCAGCAATCGCGAAAGAATTGGATGTCGAGTCTACCAAAAGTGACATCCTGGAAGATTGGGAAATTGAAATCGATCGCGATTTGGAGAGGCTTAAGAGATTCGGTCTGACTGGCAATTGATACCTCAGTACTTCATGTAGTGCTCGCAGCCTAGTAAGAAACATTGTGCAGCAGGTCTTAATGCCTTAGGTTGATATGCTATCTCATTTTTGTATTTCAATGACAATCTTTCGCATGCAATTGCCAGCTTACGAGCGAAATAATTATAAGAGATTTATTTGTGTTGGCCCTCTGCGTCGTGTGATTTGTTTTAATCCATTCGTGAGCACTTTTCATTAGTGCAGCCTCACTTTAATCGTGGGTATAAAGTCTCACAGTAGAGTCTCTTTTTAACCCCAATTTTTTGTGGCTTAAGCGTTTGTAATGGAAATGATTGGCCCAAAAGGGTGATTAGGTTAAGACTAAGAGATAATTGACTTATTCACCAGAAGCGGTACGTAAGAGGGGTTGAGCAGGGCAAGCGAGATAAGAAAGGGCATCAAAAATCGATACTTAAATGTATGCACGCGGGTGGCTGGGATTGAGTGGCAAACGCGATATTTGGGCTTGAGGGGTGCGCACGCACTGAATTTCACAACAGCGTTTGATTAAGGCCATGCGTTGATGTCTGCAGCCCGCCCCCTCTTCCCAGGCTGGCGCGCTATGATTGGCCAGTAGGGCTGCTTACAATCTCGCTCCCCCCTCCCTCCAGCGTCAGCCTTTGCACCCTCTAAGCCCAGTTTGTGAGGACGCCCCGCCGCTCTGTGCCATCCTTAGGAGCAGCTGCACAGCGGTCATCATCAACCCCCTTGATTTTCAATATTTAACGTGATGCTCATGCACCTTTGCTAAGCTCTTTTCTATACCCTAGTCTGCAGGATAGTTTCTACCTTGCTTCGTTGATTTTTTAATGAAATTTATGCTGCATCGGAAATTTTCGCCTTCAAAGCAAGCAAAAAGTTTACCATAATAAAATTCTGGGTTAGCAGACGCACCAGGATTCACTATTGTAGCTTCAACTTGTTCTGCCAGCCAGGAAGATTCTGCCTCGTTCCGGATTTTAAAATACAGCACAAATCGGAATATTCCAAGATCATAATTTATAGCCACTTCGGTCCCACTCGAAGACTTCATTTGTCCATTGCCCATAAAAAAACATGAGAATTTTTCAAGACCTAGAAAAAATTGCAAGTGCTAAAAACTGGTGGCTGCAACACGGCGGCTAGTTCGAATAGAGGCCGCAATAACAGCGACAAAAACGGTATAGCAACAGCTGAAGCCTTCAGCCGCCCATTGTTCCGTAGAATCTCCGTCTCTATGGGAGAACATATGCTTGGAGACGTTGGAACCGGAGCCAGCAGGTCCTTCAGCAGCTGCAGCCCGATCTCTGGCCGGTCCGTCGCCACAGAGTGCCCGCCGCCAATGACCGTCCGGTATCTGATGCGGCCGCCCAGGTAGGTCCTCTGCTCGCCACCGATCTGCAGTCCATAGTCCGGCCGGCCAGCAGGGTAGAACCAGGCATCCCGACCGCTGCCGGACTTGGCGGGGTCCCGGGGCAGCCGGTCCAGCAGCTGCTCCGTGATGCCCAGCGGCAGCAGCAAGTCCAGCGTGCCCTGGTAAAGCAGCACCAACACGCAGCTATCAGCAGCCTGGACTAACTGCTCCAGGACGTCGCGATTTCTTCTGCTGTAGGCGCGGTTTACCGAGGGCTCGCAGACGCCGTACTTCGATGAGGCGTTGCTTACGCCGAGAGCCTTTCGAACATCTCGATCGTTGAGAAAGCTGCTGAGACCGGTGGTGTTCAGGCACGGGTAGCTGTCTGGGCCGCTGGCCTGGTAGCAGGGCTGAGCCAGGTTGTACGGGTTGAAGGTCACCGCGTCAGTTTCCTGCAGGTTGGGTGCCAGCGGGCCAGTTCATGCCACAGATCCTGGTGAATTGCCGAGTGTTGCACGGCTCAAAGTAAAGGCTTTCAGTCACTGACCAGCTCGAAAGTGACGCCCAGAGCCTTGGCTGCCGAGTCGCGGTACGGCTTCTCATCGAAGTCATAGGCGGCCACGTGCAGGCCGTTGCCTACCGCGATGCCCGTCAGGTTGATGAGGCTCGGCCGGTGACCGCCAGCTATGATGGCGCTGGCCAGCAGCGGGATGTAGATGCCCGCGTAGCTCTCCCCCGCGATGTAGAACGCCCGGCCTCGGTACTCGGGGAACAGCCTGTAGAAGTGGAGCAGCGCCGCCAGGTTCAGCTGGACGGTCACGTGATCGTTGAGCTCGGACGAGTCGACGGGTCCGGGCTCGCTCAGGCCGACCCCGCTGGGCGAGTCGATGTACAGCACGTTGGCCAGCCGGTTCCACGCGAACTCGTTTCGCTCCAGCTCGGCGCGGTCGTTCGCCAGGAACGGCCCGTTCGTCATGAGCAGGCCGCCCACCGAGGAGCAGCCGGGACCGCCGTTCATCCACAGCACGAGCGGAGCCGTCGACGCGTCCACGTGGGAGCTCTCGACCAGCCAGTAGAAGAGGCGCCTCTGCTGTCCGCTCGAGCCGGTGCTGGCCGTGAGGTAGCCGGAGTACTGGGTGAAGTTCGGGCTGAACAGCAGCCTCGGCAGCGTCTCGACGCGGCGTCTCTGGCACTGGACGACCGGGGCTGCAGCAGCAGCAGAGGCAGAGCGCCAGGGCAAGTGGGACAGTTCGCATTGGCTCTTCAGCTCGATGGGTCGAAGCCCCTCGTGTGTTCTGCTGTGTTCCAGATTTTTCTATGCGCGTTGGTTGGCCGCGGGTTGCTTTATGGTTCATTTAGCGTACGGAAAGAGATCGTGTGGTTTGATTTGCTGGTGCAAGTGTGTTCTTGGCCTTTTGGAATAGCATTTCTTCTCAACTGCTGGTTAGTCTTGTCCCGAACTGTCTTCTTACATAGTAGTTGGTTTATAGTACAAATAGCAGTTTTACATAAAGAGATTTATGCAAGCATGGACTTTCTTGCCATAATTAACCAAGCATTTTTTCAAAGTTTGTACCATTGAAAATTCTGATAAACTGACCCTTATCTGGCCAGAAATTCAAATTAAGAATTTTCCATTTGGCTTCCATTTTTTATTATTTGACGACTGCTACTGTAAGTAGTATTTGATGGGTGCGTATTGTACGTTGTGACTGACTAGATTAAGTTACTAACTGACTGTGAATGTGACGGTGATCGCTGTGATAGGATCTGACAGACTGAATGACTCCGTTTCATAAAATTTTTCTCAATTTGTTTAGTTTTGTTTGAGGAGTCCCCATAGAAGAAAGACTGGTCGGAAGTGTTGCCCCCGCTGTGATTGGAGGTCCAGGAAGTGCCAGTTTGGCCCAATTAGCAATCTGTTGTTTTGCTGTTGCTAACCGCAGTTGGAGCCTATTTGATTGCCACCGCCCACCGGCTCCTAGTAATTATTTAGGCGATGCAATGACAGTTTCGCAGCGGTTTTTCAAAGACAGGTTTACAGGCAGAGTTTTAGGGATGGTTAAGGTTGATTCTAAACGCAATAAAGGCTGGCTGCTAGCTGAATAAGCTTCCTGCATCGGAGGAGAGATGATTTTCACAAGCCGCTGCAGCGAGTCACGAGGCAGCCGATATCGATGGCGCTGCTCAGAGCCTCCCCAGCGGTGATTAAACGCCCGCGTGCCCGAGCACACAAAGGAAACAATGATAGCTTAAAACCATTCACTCGAGAGGAACAGCAGATTAGAAGCGGCTTTGCGGGGATCAGCAAGTTGGCAGGAGCGAGCTGGTAAGTCAAGAATTCCAGGAGGCTGCAGGCTGGAATTCCCACTGGGCCACGGAGGGGGAGCTGCAGGCAGGGATTGCTCAAGAAAATTAGCCTGCAGGTGATCTGCCAACGCCAGGGGATCAGAGGATCCGGGAGAATCGAGCCGAGACAATTAATCCTCGACCAACTGAAAAATCAGTCCTTGTTCGAAAAGTCGAACAAGCTTTGGATTGTCCCGGACAAGGATCTATTTGCAGGTTCCCGTCTTGGCCGCCTCAGTTGAGCCGTTCATCGCACCGGCGCCCCGCCCGAGCCCAGATGGGAATTGCGGGCGGCTGCCTTAATTGGCCCGCGGCCTCCCCGGATTCGATCCGCATCAGCGAGGGCCACCGCCAGCCGCCATTGGCTGAGACGGCCAGTGCGCCACCCCCGCCTGCGGAACAAGCAGCCCCTACTTAAATCGAATGCTTGAGCTCCCCAGCCTCAACCCGTGACGAGCGAAGCACATTTTCACCTGCCTTACACAGCTGCAATTAGCTAAGATGATGCGACGTCTCGCAGCTGGCGAACTGGCGAACTTCACCGACGACTCAATCGAGGATGAGGACCAGATGGAGGCGGACTCGATGCCTTCAAGTCGAGGGGCGGCTACCGGGAGCGGAGGCGTCAAGAAGTCGGAGGCCGGCAGCGGCCGGGAGCTGAGGTGCGTGTCTTTCTTGCCTAGCATTTTAGAATATTTTCTATGATGGATTTTCCTCATGGATTTGTAAAAAAAATAATTTTCTCGTCCCACCCCCGCAGGCTGAAGATCAACAGCCGGGAGCGCAAGCGGATGCACGACCTGAACTCGGCACTGGACGGGCTGAGAGAGGTGATTCCCTACGCTACGGGGCCGTCGGTCAAGAAGCTGTCGAAGATCGCCACCCTGCTGCTCGCCAAGAACTACATCCTCATGCTGCAGAGCTCGCTGGACGAGATGAAGAAGCTGCTGGCCGAGGTCTACAAGCACCGCGGCAGCAGCGGCGGCGGTGGCGCGGCGGACGAGTCGCCAGGATCCACGCCGGCGTCGCCGTCCGACACTCTCGCCGCTAAGAGCGCTGCGACGTCGGCAGCCGCTCCGCCAGCAGCGGTGGTGGCGGCCGCCGGTCCGGGCCCCACCAGCAACTCAGAAACGTCGCTGATCTCAACGTCGACTCCGACTTCGACGTCGCTGGAGGCTCCGGCGCTGCTGCTACCGCAGCTGCCGCCACCGCTGCTACAGCCACAGCTGGCGCTGCAGCAGCACCAGCAACATCACCAGCACCAGCAGCATCAGGCATTTCCAGGCGGTCTGTTCCCGCCGCACCTGCTGTACCAGCAGCACCCGCTGCACTGCTGGTGTCCCGACTGCTCCCTGCAGCGGCATCACCTGCGACAGGCGGCTGCGGCGGCGGCTGCAGCTGCGGCGGCCGCTGCGGCGGCTGCGACTTCGACAACAACAACAACAGCAGCCATGAAATCCAGCTTTAGCGACTGATTGATCCGCCGAAGGTGGCAAACTTTGACTCACTAATTGACCCAACTTTCCAAAAGCTGCTTTGAGCGGTTTCAATGTTGTGACCTGTGTTGTGTGCGCTACTCGTATATCCTGCCCCCTTTGCTGAGTGTAGTTGAACTCTGCTTTAGTAAGTTTCTCTAGTCCCAAGCTTAGCAAGCCGCACTAACCACCACTATAATACGCTGCTCACATGCGGTAGTTTTTTGTTTGGGTCTAAAAATTGCAGGCGAAAATATATTGATCATTGTTAACTCATTTCATTTAAAAATGGTTGAAATAAAAAAATTCATTCAAAACGTTTGACCTGCTCAACATGTTTGCGCGCAGAATTACATTTCAAGCTGCAATACTTCTCCTTGGCCAGCAACGTCTTTCTTCAAGAAAGCGGAGAATGCGCTTTAACAAAACAAATCCACTAAATAGAGAGCCTATAGTCCGCTCTTCAAAGCAAAGTGTCAAATCTGCGGGCGAGCAGCTAATTAAGCGGCCCCCAAGGACATTGCAGACCAGGCTAGGGCTGGAGGACCCTCGAGAAGCAGCCCAGCGGGACGGAGCCCAGATTGAGTTGGCGGACCGCCCGCTGGTTGGATGTGGGCGAACCGGCCACTTTTCCTTTCTTAGCCTCGCCGCTCACATCCCGGATAACAAGGCTGGTGGACGCCAGCTTGTTTGCAAACTCAAATTACTGACGGGAACAAGGAGCCGGTCGAGACCTCCGTGACCCACGGACTCAACCGCTGTCCAACTCCCCCCTGAGGGCCCGTGGCGCAGGCGGGACACACAGAGGCCAGGGGGTTATGAAGGAACTCGGCCAATTAAAGTCTGCGCGAGAGGCCAGGCGGGTTCGGCAACACGCTCGCAGCGGGGAGCCGGGCCGGCTTTCGCTCCAACTCCGGGCCCAGGCTGGCTGAGCAGGCCGGCACTGCCCATTCAGCGAGAGTGACACGCAGTTCAAGAAGATTAAAAGCGAAGCTCTCCCAATAGCCCTGTCCCCATCACCAAGGAGGAACTTCCGGTTGACTGGTTGACTTCAAGGAATGCGAAGCGCTGGCCCGCCAACACAAAATCGGGGCCAATAGGCCACAGAGACTCCTGTAGTAGGCGGGCGCTCACTGACCTGCTTGGAGACGCCGAGTAATTCAGCGCCATATGCCTTTGACCAGCCCTCACGCATGGATACTCCTCAAAATGCGTTGATTAGATGGGCCAGAGTTCACCGCTTGCTTCAGACTCGTTGAAGAACCAAAGCATGGAAGCTGGCAAAGGCGGTAGCCATGGCGACTCGCCAAATTTTGCTGCGCATCCACACTGCAGTGAATTTCAGTCAGCCACAGCTTACTGAATTCTTTGAACAGGACCGCTGCTTGCAGAGGAGGCTGGGACAAGATTTGACAGAAGGGAGAGGCGATTGCGTTAAGATAGCCAAACTACTTCGTATAGGCACTGGCAAATCCAGTACCTTCAGCTCTTGTTTTGTACATCCTTGACTACTGAGCTTCAACTCCATTTAATTTTGAAACAACGTACACCAGTATTAAAAATTCCCCATCAAGTCCGACCAGAGAATCGGCTCTCACTCTGACACGAGAATCGAACAGAGAATCGCCTCTCTCTCTAACCCGAGAATTGCCTCTGTAACTCGAGATCGAGAATCGCCTCTCTAAGCAGAGAATCGCCTCTCACTCAGACCAGAGAATCGCCTCTCACTCAGGCCAGAAAATCGCCTCTCACTCAGGCCAGAGAATCGCCTCTCCAAGCAGAGAATCGCCTCTCACTCAGGCCAGAGAATCGCCTCTCACTCAGACCAGAGAATCGCCTCTCACTCAGGCCAGAGAACCGCCTCTCCAAGCAGAGAATCGCCTCTCACTCAGGCCAGAGAATCGCCTCTCCAAGCAGAGAATCGCCTCTCACTCAGGCCAGAGAATCGCCTCTCCAAGCAGAGAATCGCCTCTCACTCAGACCAGAGAATCGCCTCTCACTCATACCAGAGAATCGCCTCTCACTCAGGCCAGAGAATCGCCTCTCCAAGCAGAGAATCGCCTCTCACTCAGGCCAGAGAATCGCCTCTCACTCAGACCAGAGAATCGCCTCTCACTCAGGCCAGAGAACCGCCTCTCCAAGCAGAGAATCGCCTCTCACTCAGGCCAGAGAATCGCCTCTCCAAGCAGAGAATCGCCTCTCACTCAGACCAGAGAATCGCCTCTCACTCAGGCCAGAGAATCGCCTCCCCAAGCAGAGAATCGCCTCTCACTCAGGCCAGAGAATCGCCTCTCCAAGCAGAGAATCGCCTCTCACTCAGACCAGAGAATCGCCTCTCCAAGCAGAGAATCGCCTCTCACTCAGGCCAGAGAATCGCCTCTCCAAGCAGAGAATCGCCTCTAACCCAAATATCGCCTCTCAGTCTTACCAGAGAATCGCCTTTAACTCTGACACGAAAATCACCCCTGACTTCAACCAGAGAGTCACCATTCAGTGTGACTAAAACTTAGTCACCTAAAATTACCCAAAGTTATCCACACAAGTTTGATTTAAAAATGCAAAGTAATAAGAACAGAAAGCAATCAATCAGTCAAACAGATTTCCGATTTAGTTTTTTGCATCCAATTAGAACGAGCTAACTTAGCCGTTTACAATGCATGTATTTAGCCTGTTTAGCGGGTCTGTGCAGAATTCGCTATGCGCACAGTCAGTCAGTCAGCCCCTCTGGCTGTCACATCCCTCTGAAATTCTTTCAAGCCACCAGCACGCAGGAGCCGCCGACTTTCTTGATCTTCTCTTCGGCCTTCTTGCTGAAGAATTTGGCTTTGACAATCACCGGCACCTTGGGCATGTTGCCTTTGCCCAGCACCTTGAAGTAGCCCTGCAAATTAGTGATAGGTTATTTCTATTTTACTGCCTTCAAATTTAGTATGAAGGCGATACCTCCGGGGTAACTGGGTTAGAGGGTGATTCTTTTAGAGGAAAGTGGGTTACAGGGCGATTCTTTCAGTGGGAACTGGGTTAGAGGCCGATTCCTTCAGGGTGACCTGGGTTAGAGGGCGATTCCTTCAGCAGGAGCTGGGTTAGAGGGTGATTCCTTCAGCGGGAACTGGGTTAGAGGGCGATTCCTTCAGCGGGAACTGGGTTAGAGGGCGATTCCTTCAGCGGGAACTGGGTTAGAGGGCGATTCCTTCAGCGGGAACTGGGTTAGAGGGCGATTCCTTCAGCGGGAACTGGGTTAGAGGGCGATTCCTTCAGCGGGAACTGGGTTAGAGGGCGATTCCTTCAGCGGGAACTGGGTTAGAGGGCGATTCCTTCAGCGGGAACTGGGTTAGAGGGCGATTCCTTCAGCGGGAACTGGGTTAGAGGGCGATTCCTTCAGCGGGAACTGGGTTAGAGGGTGATTCCTTCAGGGTGACCTGGGTTAGAGGGTGATTCCTTCAGGGTGACCTGGGTTAGAGGGCGATTCCTTCAGCGGGAACTGGGTTAGAGGGCGATTCCTACAAGGAGAACTTGAATAAAAGGTGATTCTGGGAACTGGTTAAACAATAAAAGCGGAATGCAATAAAGAAAACTCACAGCCTGCAGGCAGTCAATGACTGGCACTTTGCCCTCCTTGTTGCCGTCCTTGTACTTGTCGTAGGTCTGCTGGGAGACCAGGGACCACAGCTTGTCGGTGTTGACAGCCGGGCAATAGTAGGGGTTGCGCTTCAGGTGGAAGTGGCGCATGCCGACCTTGCCGAAGTAGCCGGGGTGGTACTTGTCGAAGTTGGTCCGGTGGTGGTGGGCGCCGCCGGCGTTACCGCGGCCGCTCGGGTGCTTGCGGTGCTTGCCGACGCGGCCGTGGCCGTGGGAGACGTGGCCGCGCAGCTTGCGGGTCTTCGTCGGCTTCAGCTTGGACATTGCGGCTGGGGATTCTAGCGCTGCGGGACGGATGGGTGTGCATTGGCTACTTGCAGTAGGAGAGTGCGAGTTCACCGCTCGGTTTGAGCAAAATAATGCTGATGGAATAGGAAAAACACGGGTCACCGTGAGGATCTGGGATGTCAGCGGCTCCAACAATCTGAGGATCTGGGATGTCAGCGGCTCCAACAATCTGAGGATCTGGGATGTCAGCGGCTCCAACAATCTGAGGATCTGGGATGTCAGCGGCTCCAACAATCTGAGGATCTGGGATGTCAGCGGCTCCAACAATCTGAGGATCTGGGATGTCAGCGGCTCCAACAATCTGAGGATCTGGGATGTCAGCGGCTCCAACAATCTGAGGATCTGGGATGTCAGCGGCTCCAACAATCTGAGGATCTGGGATGTCAGCGGCTCCAACAATCTGAGGATCTGGGATGTCAGCGGCTCCAACAAACTGAGGATCTGGGCTAGGGATCATAGGGTGGCTAGGCTAAGATAAGAACTTTTACATTGAGTGAAAAGCTAAAATAAACAGGCAAGAAGGGCGGATCAAACATAGCCAAAACAAGCCAACAGAAAAAATCAAACGTTTCCATTTTATTTCTTTCTCTCAGTAAGCAGCTAACATGGGGGACGCCAATAATGCCGCAAGCGATACGCAAATTTGGAAAAAAATAGGCGAACAGTTAAATTTCAATGAGGGCTTCTTTTTAAAATTAACTGGTTGGTTAAATAAGGGGAACAATTTGAGTCTCGTGGTGGAATAGTAGCACAAGGTCACAGGTACAACTTGTCCAGTTTCTGGCGCAGCTCGTCCTCAGTCTTGAGCTTCTCCAGCTGGTTCAACTCGAGCTGCCTGCCGGCCGCCTGCTCCGCCCGCAGCTTGTCAATCTGCTGCAGTTTGCGCAGAATTGCCTTGGCCTGCTTGTCCTTCTCAGCGTCGCCCGTGGACTCGAAGTTGGCCAGGGGGCCGCCGCCAGCGGACGGCTCGGGCTCGCCGGCATCAGCGGTGGCGCCGGAACCGGCAGTGGCGGCCGCGGCTCGCTTCCGCTCCTTCTTGCGCTGGTTCTTGACCGCCGCTTTGCTCAGGCCGCCAGCCACGCCGTCAGCGGCTGGGCGTTGATTCGACGGCAGCTCGTAGGTGTGCAGGGACTGCTGCGTCTGCGGCTTCTGGCCGCCACTGGCGCCGCCATCCCGGTTGCGCAGGTGCGGGGGCACGTATCTGCGGCGGGGGTGGATCTGCTGCAACTCTGAACTGCAGCTACCCGAATCTACTGCAACTCTGATCTGCAGCTACCCGAATCTGCTGCAACTCTGATCTGCAGCTACTCATCTTGCAACTCTGATCTGCAGCTACCCGAATCTGCTGCAACTCTGATCTGCAGCTACCCGAATCTACTGCAACTCTGATCTGCAGCTACCCGAATCTGCTGCAACTCTGATCTGCAGCTACCCGAATCTACTGCAACTCTGATCTGCAGCTACCCGAATCTGCTGCAACTCTGATCTGCAGCTACCCGAATCTGCTGCAACTCTGATCTGCAGCTACCCGAATCTGCTGCAACTCTGATCTGCAGCTACCCGAATCTGCTGCAACTCTGATCTGCAGCTACTCGAATCTGCTGCAACTCAGAAATTCAGCTAACCGAATCGAACTAAAAGCAGCAACAAAAATACGACAAACCTAGTGGCCTTGGTCTGCTCCGTGATGGCCTGAAAGGACTTGCTGGTGTCGTAGCGCAGTTTGGGCTGCTCGCAGCCGGGCCGAGGCCGCCAGGCGACCTCCAGCAGGCATTCGAAGTCGCGCCTGGCAACCGCATTGCCCGAGTAGTGATAGACGGTCAGGCAGTTGTTGACGCGCAGCCGAGGCGAAGTGGTGGCGGCAACAAAATGAACGCCGTCCGGGCACCACTGGAACTGCGTGGCGTCGGGCACGAGCAGCTTGGCCATGAGGCGCTTGTTGGCGAAGTCCCACAGCTCGACGTCGCCTTTGAGATTGCCGAAGCCGGCCAGGCAGAGGATGTTGCCGAACGGGTTGAAGTACGTGACGTTGCGCGGCCCGGTGCCGAAGTCGAACACGGGCTCGCAGCGCAGGTTGAACACGGTGGTCTTGGCGGGCATGGCGCCGGCCGTGACCACGAACTGCGTGCAGTCCGGGTGCCACTCGGTGTGGTAGATCGGGCCGGGCTTGGGCAGCGGCACGGCGCAGGACTCGCTGCGCACGGACAGGTAGTGCAGGCCCTGCTCGCCATAGTAGGAGTCGCGCGACACCTCCGAGGCCGTCAGCAGCAGGAGGTCGGTGCCGCGCCGGTTCCACTGGAAGGTGACGGTCTCGGCTTTGTAGAGCGACTTGTTGGCCACCGGGGAGGTCGGGCTGAGGTCCGGGTAGCGGAACAGGCGGACGCTATGCGGCTGGCCGCGAGTGCCCGGGATGTAGGCGGCCACGTGGCAGGCGTCGGCGCGGCCGGGCGACATGGAGAAGGCGGCCAGGCCGGCGATGGACAAGCGGCAGCGCATGCTGGAGAAGTCGCCGTCCTGCGCAATTTGAGGCAACAGTTTAACTGCGCAATTTGAGGCAACAGCAACTCAGCATAGCAGCAATTCGGCCCAGCAGCAACTCAGCCCAGCAGCAACTCAGCCTAACAGCAACTCAGCTCAGCAGCAACTCAGTCCAGCAGCAACTCAGCTCAGCAGTAACTCAGCTCAGCAGCAACTCAGCTCAGCAGCAACTCAGCCTAACAGCAACTCAGCCTAACAGCAACTCAGCCTAACAGCAATTTAGCCTGCAGGTCTCAGCACATCCCAACCTGATAGCAGTGGATCTCGCCGGTGACGCCGCGGGCGCAGACAACGCTGTCCTCAGTCCAAACCGGTCGCCAGGTGTCCGCCTTCTTGTGCACAAACGATTTCAACAATTTGCCAGAGCCAGTGTCGTAGAAGTTCATATTAGGCGAGCCCTGCGGGTTGTCGCTGGTGACGGCGTACTGCTCCCACACGGCCAGCACGCTGCCGTTAGGCGAGAACACCAGCTGGGCGGCCTTGGGGTGCGGCAGGTCTAGGCTGGAGTTGGCCGCCAGGTTGCGCACTTTGACGCCGGCGCCGTTGCAGTGGGCAAAGAATTCGCCATTGGCGCTGTAGGCCAGGCAGCGGCAGGGGCCTGTGGCATCGCTTGACAAACTGCGCAGCGAGTCCTGCGCGCCCTGACTGGCGCCGGGGCCAGCGCCAGCATCTGGCTGAGAGACGAAGCGCTCGGTTTTGAGGCCGTGTTGGAAACGGTCTGTTCAACAGGGATGGTTTGGACAGGCTTTCAGATTTGATTCTACGAAACACAGGGCCACATTCGATAAGCAGTACATATGCTAAATAATAACTTTTAAAATCATCTCTATTTTACCTAGTTCAATAGGCCCACCACAATTACCAAGTTTATAAAATGCAATAAGGCCAGATTTTTGCCTGTATTTATTGATTTAGCCAGTCAATATGTTATAGATGCAATTCAAATCCAAATTGTTATCCAAAATTGTCATAGGGATTATTTATTAAATCTTAAAATACTGTCACTAAAATTGTAGCAAGGCCTATAATCGAATTATCTAAATCTTACTGGTAGCATACTGGTAGTGTATTGGTAGCATATTAGTAGTGTGGCTAGTTTATTTTAATACATGTGGTAGTATATCAATCTCTTTCCAAGTGGTCTATATTATTTCAGGGTGTTCCCCAGATCAGAGGGTCACAGCTTCTATGACCTGTCTCTCAGTATCAGTCTCAGTATAATTCTTAGCATTGGTCTTAAAATAGTTCTCTATTGGCAGGGAGCAAGATGCCACAATTAGGTTGTTAGATAGTTTTTTAGCATCATTGGTTTTAGTATGGTTCTTAGCAATGGTCTTAATATTGTACACCTTGCTATTTTAAATAGCGGTTACTCTTGGAATTGGTCTCAAAATTTAGTATAATTACTAAGTCTTTAAAAATACTCTTTGAAACAGTTATTAGCTTTTTAATTCTCCAAATTGGAGCTATCTGGTGGGTTGGTTTTCCTCACAGATTTCACTTCTGTTTATATTGGCTTATTAGTAAAAATTATTTTTGAACAATATTCAATTATAACAAATAAATTGCTTCATAATATAGTTGAGAAATATATCAGTAAAACAAATTATATGCATATTCAAAATTTGATTTTATTCAAAATAGCTACTACTACATTATCAATCCCAAAATGCTATTGGTTGGGATAATGTCCCTAGCAAAGAAAAATATTGATTTAGTAAATTCATTTTATCTGCTCAGTGGATAAATTTGTAGTGTAAACAAAGATTGGTACCCAATGCAAATAGTCTAAAAGCCTAGGTTTATAATAATCCATAGTCAGGAAGGTGGCACAGTGTGCACGGGAATAAATTTTGGGGGGACAATCTGTGCACTGTCTATGCACCAACTATGTGCCATTAGTGCATCTACTTGGGGAAAAAGTTCAAAGGACCAAAAAATAAAAAAGCTCCCGCAAACCTTTTTTCTCTATATCTTTCTACTTGCTACACTTTTGCTTGCAATCTCCTGTAAATCTTCGCAAATTAGCCAAATTTTTACCTCTTTTGCTAATTACAAGGGGCATCCAGAAAGTAGTGTTACTTTTGCTTGGTGTGGACATATGGAAAATCACACTTATATGTGCTTGGTGTCATTTTAAAGTGGCAAGTCTCTTCTTTAAAATGATATCAATTGCAAGAGATTTGAGTCTTTGCTTCAAGAGATATGGACAATTAAGTAGAGAAAGGTCAGTCATATAGACTTACAGAACCTCCAAAATGTCAATAGAAAACTTTTATTAATACTCTAGAAATTCCAAGCAAGACAAGACTCTCAACAGTACAGTAAAGAAATGGGTGAAAACAGATTACAAGCAATTTTTCATACCAGAAAGCAACATTTAAATCATTCATTGGCTGGCAGACTTGTCTTCTCAATGTAGTCACCATAAGACATGATGCACTTCTCCTATGAGTCTCGCATCTCGTTGATGGCATTTGCAATACACAGTTGTTGGAATTTGGTGCAGACTTTGGACTTTGGGCAATCCAATTGATTGGCCATTTTGCAAATGGTCTATGGTAGTCTTTATCAATCAAGTTGAGAATGTGATCTGTCAGGCTGCTGCTGTTGCGAATTGCAGGGCATCTGGACCTTAGCATGTCACTGCCCATCCCAGTCTTTGAATGCACATCCATTTGCAGTTGACAATTGAAAATTGAATTTTAATAATTTTTACATGTGCACCAGAAGTAGTTTTATGAGTCTCCTAGTTATGAGATAGCCCTTCTCATTTACTGCATCACATTTGGCCATAGATAGCCCATAGATACAAAAAAATCAATAAAACTTTAGGCTGAATGGTTGTTTGTAATTTTCTGTTTGGAGTTTTCTGTTGACATTTTTTAGGTTCTGTAAGTCTATGACTGACCTTTCTTTTCTTATTTGTCCATATCTATTGAAGCACAAACTTAAATCTCTTGCAATTGATATCATTTTAAATAAGAGACTTGCCGCTTTCAAATGACACCAAGCACATATAAGTGTGACTTTCCATATGTCCACACCAAGCAAAAATAATATTACTTTCTGGATACCCCTCATACATTGCTAATTTTGCCAATTATATTGACAATTTTGCACCTGGCTGTGCACCAATATGCACCAAGATCCCTTATGTGCACCATACTTGTGCACCAATATGCACCAAAACCCTTTATGTGTACTATACTTATGCGCCAATATGTGCCAAGACCCTTTGTGTATACAGGAATTTTGCCCCCAAAAAGGCCACCTTCTATGAATAATAACTAGCTATTGCCATTGATATTTACCAAGTCTAGAAGGCAACAAACAAAAAATATTGATTTGACAAATAATATGAATTTTGTATAATTGTTTTTTAATTTCATTACAATGCAGTAAGACAATTTATACATAATTTAGTTTTACCAAAATTGTAAGAAATAATTAAAGGAGTATATGCATAGGCCTAGTAAGATGCATTTAAGGACAAAAAAATGCTAAAATTTAGCCACAAATTAGCAATACTTACAAGAAAGCATATGATCCATGATGCAATTCTGTTTTATTTGGTTAGTTTTGACACTTATATAACTTGTTAGCCAACTATTATTTAAAATAAGATTATACCCTTGCAGTTAATTAATTAAAGCAAGATTAATATATAACAATAACTATTCGACTTCTGTCTGTTATGTTAGTGCTAGTCTACCTCTCCAATAGTAAACCTTGTAGCTTAAGCCCTAAAGTCAAGACAGCTACTAGTTATCTGTGGAAATCATTGCTTCTGGAAATTGATGTCTTAGCAGCAAGTATAATGGAGCCACTACTACGAGCGAACTAAAAAATAACGGAAATCTAATAGATAAAATGCATTTATATCTAAATATTGAAAAAGTAACCACCAAAAGTATAAGCTAATACCACAGTTGTAGCAGTTAGTTTCTTTGCTTTCGCAAAACTTTAAAGCAAAGCAACAATATTCTGCTGCTAGCTTTTTGCTTCAGAGAATATTGTCTCTACTCAATCTCCACCAATGTTTAGATTGCTGCGGCTCACTTAATTTCGCGACACGATACATTCTCAGACAAACCTACCCTACCATAAATTAAATGTTTAACAAGAAGTCTACATTATAAGGATTTGGCGACGATAACCTTTTAAAAAATACTGTTTCATCTTTAGATTAGTTTGCTTTTACATTAAGAAAAATCAAAACAACTTTTCCTTATACTAACTACTACATTTCAACATACGTAGCAAGACACAGATCCAGGTTAAATTTAGTATTTGTTTTAATTCGTATACCGAAATAAATTTCAAATGGCGAGCTGTTTAAAATAAAATAGCGCTAAGTTCAATGAACCTAGATGATAACGCTTTTCCGACATAAATAAACAAAACCAGGTACTCAATTATTACCTTTTATAACTCAAGATACACACTAACACTTAAGCATAAATTCGCAAATTTTCTCCTAAAATAATTGCTATTTAAACTCCACAATCGCCGTCTCAGTGATTTATTAAAGATCCGCATGCACTTTAAGTAATAAGATTGATTTGGCTGAACAGCACGCTTATAACTGCCGGCCGAAAAAATATATATAAAAATTCTGCGTTAATAACATCTTAAAGTTAATATCTATTTTAAGCATGCCGATCCCAGCAAAGCCCCTCGAAAAACGAGCTCTGGTGGTTCAGCGAATGGACACCGTGGAAGAAGCTGATGACACTAATAACCACGCCAATCAGTCAACATCTTATCCACTAGCTCGAAGTGCGCCAGTGCAGCATCAACTGCATCATTCACGTCAGGTGGAGACTGAGAGCGGTCCAGCATTGCGGCTGCCAATAGAATATGGCTCGATAAATATGGCTTCTGAATTTTCCCGAGATGGTAGCCAGGTGCATGTCAGCCGGCCTCGAGGCATCTCCGACGCCAGCAACCAAGCAGTTTCCAACACAGAAGGAGAGCTAGCGCGAACTTCAGCAGCCATAAGCCGGTACAAGTACTACAGCCGAATTGCACCGGGCGCAAGCAGCCGCTTTATTATGCCAGCCCACGTTGTACCACCTCGCTTCTTAATGTTTTTGCCTCTAAAGAATTCTGGACAAAATCAAAGCAGCATTATAACCATGTTAGTCATAATTTGGTTTCAACTTAATTTTGCTTCTAAAAATATTATTATTTAATTAATAGCAACCTGTTAATTCCCAGCATTCTACTCAGTTTCAGCATATGGAACACAATGATGGGAACTTCGTTACTGAGCATGCCCTGGGCTGTGAAGGAATCTGGATTCGCAACGAGTTTAGTAGCTTTGGTTGTCATGACAGGCCTCACCTGCTACACAGCCTATCGCGTGTTGGACTCTTACAACAAGCTTCGTAAGCCTGCCCGAAATGTCAAGTTTTTTCAATGCATGAGAAAGTTCTCGCAGTTTTACATTTACTCTGAAAATCCTATTCAAAAATAATCTGAAAATCGCGCACAGTTTTTAGACTTTTGTTCTGCACAGTTTCACCACATGATAGATTGAGAAAATTATCGTGGCAAGGCTCATGAGTGTCTCATTGACTCGTCAGTGCCCCAAGAACAGATAAGAGAATTTAGCTAGTACTACGAGGTACGACAAGGCCCACCCCTGTGATAGCTGCAATAACTCTGGGAGGCAACTTTATCGCTCAGCTTTTTTCACTTTGGCAACAAAAACTACTGACCGGCTGGCAAGGCAGCGCTGCAGGCCTGCGTGATTGCGCGCCAGCAATCTCTTGCAGCTTGGCGACCGCTGCCGCTCCAGAGCAGTCAGCATTTACAGGGGCCAGATTTACACACTTTTTAGCTTCTCTGAGTAACTTTGCTTTTTGCTGTCACGCTTCTTGGTAGTGACCGAATTTTTCGCGGGATTGATTTTGTTAAAGCAATGATTAAAATAATCTCCATCATAATCACAATAATAATAGTCACGTTAATACGCGCGAAAATCCCTTCCATCCGCACCTCTATCCTACGCAGTGCGCCGCGGCATTCGCGTGTCGGAGTTCTCAGACGTCTGCAAGCACTACATGGGCCGCAGCGGGGAGGTGGCGGCTGTGTTTTTCTCTGGCATGGCTCTGATGGGCGCGGTGATTGTGTACTGGGTGCTGCTGTCCAACTTCCTGTACCAGACTGGCCAGTTTGTGTACAACTACGCGAGTGGGCACCATGGCTCTGATGACTCGGGTAGGGACTATTGGCACAAAGATAGATACATACATGCATACATACGTACATACATGTATATATACATACATATGTACATATATGGATACATAAATACATAAATTTATACATACATGCATAGATAAATTGAGACTGATTGAGGGCACTGAGCACTTGGCTCCCCAGGTGCATTTAATCAATGAGTAGCTCACCGAATCCCTCAGGTTCCACCCAGTACGTGCTGGCAAACCGAACCTACGACGTTCTCTGCCCACTGATTGACATCGGCCAGCCGGGCAGCAACCGGACACTGTCCGACGATTTCTCCGGCCTCCAGCTGTCCCCGGTGGCCGAGCCTGCAGGAAACGACACCAGCGGAGACGCCGCCGACATGTTCAGCCGGGTGTGGAGCAAAACCGGCACGGTGCCCTTCTACCTGCTGCTGGTGGCCTGGCCGCTCATCTCCATCAAGTCGCCCGGCTTCTTCTCCAAGTTCAACGCCCTGGGCACCGTGGCCGCCGGCTACCTGCTGCTGTTCGTGTTAGTCAAGGCCTTCGACTGGGGCATCAATCTGGATTTCGCCAGCGAGGATCCCATGATGAGGATACAGCGTAAGGGAGGGGCTCGATCGTTCCCTGCATGGAGCGGTTTCAAAAAGTACTGACAGAATGCGGAGACGGACCGCTGGAAGCTAACATTCGAAGGCCAACCCAATTTTGCAGAATTCTCCCCAAGGTTTTTCTCCTACACGGGCATCCTCTCCGTGGCCTTGTTCTGCCACTGCTTTCTCATCCTGCTGGTTAAGCCCGCTAAGAATCCGAAAAACAATGTGAGTTGGTGCCTGATTTCCCTGATCTGTACTGGTGAACCATTGTCTCGATAGAGATAACTTTCCGAGTCATTTTGATTGGCTTTAGCCTCGGGATCTGATCATCGCGTACGTCTGCGTGTCGCTCACGTACCTATTTGTGGGCGGCGTGTACTATGCAGCTTACCCTCTGTCCAAGTTCTGCATCGAGCAGGTATGTCTGTCTGTCTGTCTGTCTGTCTGTCTGTCTGTCTGTCTGTCTGTCTGTCTGTCTGTCTGTCTGTCTGTCTGTCTGTCTGTCTGTCTGTCTGTCTGTCTGTCTGTCTGTCTGTCTGTCTGTCTGTCTGTCTGTGTCTGTCTGTGTGTGTGTGTGTGTGTGTGTGTCTATCTGTCTGTCTGTCTGTCTGTCTGTCTGTCTGTCGGTGCGTCTCTAACTACAAAGCGCCCATCCCACGGTATTGTAGAACCTGCTGGACAACATTCCGAGCAGTGACATTCTGGCCTTCACGGCGCGAATTTTCCTCCTCATCCAGATGCTGACGGTGTTCCCACTGCTCATGTACATCCTGCGCGCCCAGATGATGTACTATTTCTACAGGATGGTCTACCCCAGCTGGCTCCACGTACTCGTCTTTCACATAGTAGTAGTGGGAGTTGCGATCCTGGTGGCCATGTTCTACCCCAATATCGGCAACATTCTGCGGTAAAAATACTCGCTAGCATCTACTAGCAGTAGCGTACAGTGACAGCCATTAGAAAAATCGAATGAGTAGACTCAATACGTCAAAAAAATTCATGAAATCCCTTCTTGCAGCTTCTCAGGGGCGATCTGCGGCCTGGCCTACATCTTCACCCTGCCCACAGTGGTTTACCTCATCTCAGAGAGGCAGGCCGCCCGCCTCACCCCGCTGAAGTGCGTCCTGCACGTGGGACTGATCGCCATCGGGCTGGCCAACTTTGTGGCGCAGTTTCTGATGTTCTGAAAACCTTTTTCTCAGACTTGAAACTGACTGAAATTGACATTTTAATCTGAACTTTGAAAACACTCTGAAAATATGAATTTTTGTCGCATCGGAAAAACAAAAGCGTCATAGTTTTTTTAACCAAACAGGCCTGAATCAGCTGGACACCAACAGAAATTTTTTCTTTAAAACTCGGAATTTCAGTCTTCCTAGCACAGCGGGGCCCGGCAGTTGAAGACCGGGGACGCAGGGGTTCCGCAATCCGCAAAGGCGCGAATAAAAAAATTTTGCTTTCGCATTGCGGCCAGGGTCAATTAGAGACTGGCGGGCGCACCAGGTTTGCCGAAGCCCCCGCTGCGCCAACAGCCCGGCTGCCACCAGAAAAATCTTTGGCCGGCGCACCGAACCCGCGAAGTTAATCAAAGATTTCGGTCGCAAATGGGGGTCCCCAAGCCCGCGTGGGAAGCCAGAGATCGCATGATTCCTTGGGTCTTCCTTCTCTCGGGCTTTCTCACCCAGATAATGCAGGTCAAAGTCAAGATTTGACGCAAGGCTCTGGCAAGCCAAGGCCCAAAACTGTTCGGGATCCCCCTGGGTTGGGACCGGCGGGGCGCACGTAGCAGCAACTTTGCGGATTCACTTGCTAATTTGCGGCAGCCCATTGGTCCAGCCCGCTCCAACCGGCACTCGCGGCCGGTTAAGTGGTCAGCTGACAGGGCCCACGCCCGCTAATTAATTGCACCTCAACTTTCGCGTCCCAGAAAGCACCGAAACTACTGGCGAGCTAAAATCATCATCCCGTCTGTTGCCTCTCAGTGGCTCCCTCTAAACATCTGCTTAATTAGTTTCTTGGAAAGCACCGCTGTTAGCTACAAACGCTTGCAGATGTGGGCCGCTCTGACCCTGGCGCTCTGCCTCTGCTGCTGCTGCGCCCCGGTCGTCCAGTGCCAGAGACGCCGCGTCGAGACGCTGCCGAGGCTGCTGTTCAGCCCGAACTTCACCCAGTACTCCGGCTACCTCACGGCCAGCACCGGCTCGAGCGGACAGCAGAGGCGCCTCTTCTACTGGCTGGTCGAGAGCTCCCACGTAGACGCGTCGACGGCTCCGCTCGTGCTGTGGATGAACGGCGGTCCCGGCTGCTCCTCGGTGGGCGGCCTGCTCATGACGAACGGGCCGTTCCTGGCGAACGACCGCGCCGAGCTGGAGCGAAACGAGTTCGCGTGGAACCGGCTGGCCAACGTGCTGTACATCGACTCGCCCAGCGGGGTCGGCCTGAGCGAGCCCGGACCCGTCGACTCGTCCGAGCTCAACGATCACGTGACCGTCCAGCTGAACCTGGCGGCGCTGCTCCACTTCTACAGGCTGTTCCCCGAGTACCGAGGCCGGGCGTTCTACATCGCGGGGGAGAGCTACGCGGGCATCTACATCCCGCTGCTGGCCAGCGCCATCATAGCTGGCGGTCACCGGCCGAGCCTCATCAACCTGATGGGCATCGCAGTGGGCAACGGCCTGCACGTGCCAATTAACGATTCCGTACTGAAGGAAAGCCGCACGGAATTCTGCAACGTGATGGGAATGTCCTTCGATAATGAAACTGCAATGCAAGTGAGTTTGCAATGTTTATTGGTGGTGTTTTTGGTTTTTACTCATACATTTATTAAAAAGAAAGACTTCTCAATCCTAAATTTAGCAACATAAGTTCAGTAATCCCAAAGAACTGATCCGTAAGTTCTTCGCAAAACACTCAATGACTTCAAGCTATGTTAAGTATTCTTTCCTAATCTTAATATGTTTTCACACTCAGTTATTATTGCATCCAATGCATGTCAACTTGAACCGAACTGCCCAGAGAATGCCGGCTCCATTCGTTAAATTAATCCTTTCCGACTCTTTCGACCTGTTTGTTCCAGAGCAATCTGTCCATCAACTCGTACAATGTGATGCAGACCTGCTACGAGCAGGAGTCTGTGAATGTGTACCCCTGCATCAACAATACCGCCCTGGTCACCTACTTGCGCGACAAGCAAGTCCGCGCCGCTTTGGGCGTGTCAGCATCGGTGCCCGAGAAATACGTAATCTGCAACCTGCTGGAGATCTTCGACAATTACGTGTACTTTAATCGGGACGTCCTGCCGGAGCTGCGCCGCCTCGTCTCGGCGGGAGTCTCCGTGATGCTGTACCACGGCAATCTGGACTACATGATCCCAACGCGGGTGACGCAGCGACTGCTGGAGAAGCTGCCAGCTGACGGGGAAGCTCAGGGCGCGTGGTTCTACTGTCACCGGGCTTACGGCCGGACCTCCATGCAGATCGGCGGCGTGCAAAGGTCCTACCTGCGTGGCGGCCTGCTGTACCGGTCCGTCATCGGCGCCGGACACTCGGTGGCCACTGACCGGCCGGAAGCCGGCTACGAGATATTCGCCGACTTTATCGGCAACGTCAAAGACCAGAAGCCGCGATGCCTGATGCCGCAGAGGCAGAGTTTGGAAAGCCTGCCCAACGGCTCTCATAAGCTAGCTAGAGTCAGCTTCTCCTCTGCGTTGCTGATGCCAGTCATCATCTTTACAGCTGCTGGCTCCAGCTTCCGTGATCTCTAAGGCTTGCCTGACGGGGCATTGCCTGCTACCTGGCTACTGAGGGGAATCCCCACTGCAATCGTAGATTGGATGCCGTCTGCAGGATTTTCTGAACTTTTTAGCTCTTTTTCTGTTAAAAATGTAGCAATTTTTCGCACAATTTTAGAAAAATTTCTTCGGTTACGCGGTCCTTTGTTAAAGAATTTTGCGCCATCGAGTATTTAGCGTTATATGGACTCCTACGTTGCTAGTCTATAATCCATGGTTGTCAATATAACGGCGTTGTCAATCTTAATTAACTGTCTCTCTCGGAACCCGAAGCGCGATATTTCGATTATGAAAAAAATGATGCAGCAAGTTGTAAAAGAATGAGAATGAAAACCTGCGTGCTTGGGGGGCCGCCTATGCACGGCAAACGGCTTCCATGGGCTTCGAGCTTTGAAGCTTCAGTTTCAGTCAGGTGTTCTCTGTTGAAAATTTGAAACCTGCGGGTGCTTAGGAAACGTTTTCAGATACTAAACACTAACCAAAGTACTATTAGGGTTCGGAAAATCACGTGAAAAAGTCAGAAATTCTCTAGCATTTCCAAGTTAATTATACTCGCAGCTCTAATGAAATTTGCGCATTCTCTAGGTCTTAATGAAATGCAGCCGAAATTGCAGTGAGCGAAAATTGCACGGCAGCTTAGATTTCACCTTTTTCAGGGGTGGGTGAAATTGCCAGCGCAGCTCGGATCTGACATTTCCAGTGAGGCCAGCAAAAATGTGTGTCCAGGAATGAGAAGGGGCACGACGCGAACTTGCAGATGACACGATGCGCAAATCTGGTGCGGCTTTGTGGCACGGCGGGTGCGCCCGGACCAAGCCGCCAAAATTTCGGGCTGAGTGACTCCAGTACTCACGTGCCACAGCAAATGGAAGGGACCAGCGGCTCGCTCAGTATAAAAAGATTCTTGTAGAACAACGCAACCTGATTGATGCATGAAATAGGAAGAGTTACCATGCTGGGTGCTCTGTCACTAGCGCTCTGTCTCTGCTGCTGCTGCGCCCCGGTCGTCCAGTGCCAGAGACGCCGCGTCGAGACGCTACCGAGGCTGCTGTTCAGCCCGAACTTCACCCAGTACTCCGGCTACCTCACGGCCAGCACCGGCTCGAGCGGACAGCAGAGGCGCCTCTTCTACTGGCTGGTCGAGAGCTCCCACGTAGACGCGTCGACGGCTCCGCTCGTGCTGTGGATGAACGGCGGTCCCGGCTGCTCCTCGGTGGGCGGCCTGCTCATGACGAACGGGCCGTTCCTGGCGAACGACCGCGCCGAGCTGGAGCGAAACGAGTTCGCGTGGAACCGGCTGGCCAACGTGCTGTACATCGACTCGCCCAGCGGGGTCGGCCTGAGCGAGCCCGGACCCGTCGACTCGTCCGAGCTCAACGATCACGTGACCGTCCAGCTGAACCTGGCGGCGCTGCTCCACTTCTACAGGCTGTTCCCCGAGTACCGAGGCCGGGCGTTCTACATCGCGGGGGAGAGCTACGCGGGCATCTACATCCCGCTGCTGGCCAGCGCCATCATAGCTGGCGGTCACCGGCCGAGCCTCATCAACCTGATGGGCATCGCAGTGGGCAACGGCCTGCACGTGCCGTTCAGTCCTTCAAAATTCAGCGCTTATGGCAAAGCTCTAACCGATGCTATGGGAGTCAGCATAGGAGACTTAGCCGCTTACAGAGTGAACTGGGTGAGACTCATAGCACTGAGTACTCTCATGTCTAAATTCCGATTTATCTTAAATTTACTGCAAACCTTTGGCCTTCACAGGGAAACATCTCCGTGTCCATAAACGTCTACAACATCGCGCAACCGTGCTACCGAGATGGCGTTATCGATGGCTACCCCTGCCTGAACTCCACTGGCCTGACCAGCTACCTGAACGACAAGGAGGCAAGAAGAAGCCTCGGTGTTAGCGAGACCATATCTCAGCAGTATCTTGTCTGCCAGCCGGAAGTCTTCAAGCAATACAAGAAAAATGACCGGGATGTTCTTGATGACTTGGTGCGACTGGCCAATCACGACGTGTCGGTCCTGCTGTACCACGGAGCCTTGGACTATTTGCTGCCACTCGGCGTTACACAGAATCTGCTTGATCGGCTGCCACTAGAACAGTCCTCGGACAGCGGTCAGAAGGTCTGGTTTTACCGGCTGAACCAGCCGGGTTACGGACTGCAGATCGGAGGCATTCAGCGGACCTACATGGCGGGCCGGATCCGCTACCGGACGGTGATCGGGGCCGGGCACTCCGTTGCGACCGACAGGCCCGAGATCGGCCTGCAGCTGTTGAAGGACTTTCTGTCGTCCGAGTCCTGAGCAGGAAGCTGTCCCTGGACCAAAAAAGCTGATAAGAGCGGCGGCAGCCACCAACAGACGTGCTGGCAGAACTTGCTTCTCGGATTTCTAAATTTAACACTGCTGCTGCTGCGCCTTTTCTTAGTTGTGTGCTTGGCCGTTACAATAAAAATAAAAACTTGTATTATTTTTTATTTTCAATATGCCGAAATAGTTCCTTACGACTCGTAGCTGAAATTTATTGAAACGCACCACCTGCACAGGTTTTTTCCTACAAATATTGCTGAATATCAGCCTGGGGCTGAGTGGTAACGCATCCGGCACAAGCCCCAAGTGCACAAGTCCCCGGCTTCTCGAAGGCTTCAGGTGTCACTCATTAAATCACTTTCTCGAAATTTCACATTTTCTAATTATCATCTAATGATGCTTTTGTTTAAATATATGTACATCGAAGATGAACACTTCAAAAATGAATATGTTTAGTCATATTCACATAAGTAATTCTTATATGGTTAATAAAGTGCTCATGCCATGGACGCTTAGAAGTAGAGTATTAGCATTTGGGTTTCATAGTTCAGTCTTTAGTGCATTGCATCTCACTGTGTTGCAAAATAATTGATAATAGACAAGAGAATCCTTGACAAGTATGCTTAAGACAGAGTACACAACCAACTTGAAAATTTGGCAATTTTCGGCAATAAACAATAGCTTACAGTTGGCTATGCTAAAATATTGGTTTTTGCATGCTAAGTGAGACTTTTTTCAAGCAATCTGAGACTGAATAGCAAAAAAACCATTGTCTATGGCCATCACTCACTGCAGCCCAGCTTTTTGGGCGCGCCTTGCAAGCAAAGTGAGAAATTTTTTAAAGCTAAGTGAGAACCATATTGAAAACAAAGGCTGGGCTATGGCAAATCAATTGCTTTTAACAAAAGCAACGAGGATAGAGAGCGCCTGGTCAATGCCGTCGAAGATGAATACGCAATTTTTCCAAAATTAGAAATGCGTCCAATATCCTTAATGTGAACAATAAGACAGCCTATCGGATATGGAGTCGCAGCGCAGCTACTGGTGAGAGTCATGCGCTGCTACGCGGTGGCCGCAAGCCGGGGTCAACAAAAATGGATGCCAAAATGCGGAATGCCGTTGAGCAGTTAGTTGAGCGAAATCCCTATGTTACTCTGACAGATGTGCAGAGAAAAATGACTTTGGAGTAGCCAAAAAGCCAGCTATCTTTGAATCCACAATTGCTAGAGCGCTTATAACATTATCAGCAAATTTTGTACCGCTTGTTTTGTTGTGGTCCTGCGTATCCTTTTCCAAATATATAGTTTCCGACAGTACATCATTTTGTAATTTCGTGAAATCACCCCTTTGTTTTCAATATGGTTCTCACTTAGCTTTAAAAAATTTCTCACTTTGCTTGCAAGGCGCGCCCAAAAAGCTGGGCTGCAGTGAGTGATGGCCATAGACAATGGTTTTTTGCTATTCAGTCTCAGATTGCTTGAAAAAAGTCTCACTTAGCATGCAAAAACCAATACTCGTATACAATGATTGTAAGTTTATCGATCTTTACGGCATTATTTCTGTGGTAGATTTCTCGCAGAAAAGGGTTTAACCTCAAACGCCTTCACGTAAATCCTATTTCTTGCTGCTGAAGGTCTTCCCAACACATCGACCATCGAATTTACGGCTCCAATCTCCGCGCAGTTTGATTGGCTTCCAAACTGATGACAGATTTCGATAAGGCCAAGCCGCCATCGCTTCTGGCTGCGGAATTCCTGGTAGTGTAATTTCACGGCTTGGCACGGCCGGTCAAGGCCCAGTGTCGAAATTTGCAACAAAAATTTGTTTTTACGCCTTCGCAACAGCTCTAAAGAAGGCTGACCCCAGCTTTCCATTAAAGCGTGCGTCATTTAAAAGTTGCGGCAAATAAAAAGAGGCTTGCTTAAAACTACAAATGAATTTTAAGTCATAACAATGAAATAGGCGAACATTTCTGTCAACATTGAAGTGGCTCGGCGGTCCTGCGCGTCTGCCTTGTGTGCCAATGGTTTAGGTTCGACCCCGCGTTATTTTTTCCCTACATTCCCTAGCCTCCCTCTGCACTGCACTATTTCCGAACATACGCTAGTTGCGCAATTTACGCCCATGAGGGCAACGCCCCTAGGCAGAGAGTGTACACATTCCTGGATAACCGCTTGTGAATGCTCGACTGGTTGCTATTCTAGATTTCCGCTGTGTGTGTGTGGGGAGGATGTATGCCTGCGAACAGTATTTAGTGTGACTGAACGCGATTTAGGAGTCAGCGCAATCGACAGTGATACCCCATCGCTGGATGCGGGAGAATGTCGTTTTAAGCGTCAAGGTGCCCACAGCCCTGAGATCTGACATTCTTGCATTGAGGTCGACGTTTAAATTTCAATGGTCGTCCTAAATAGATGGCTCCAAGGATGATACTCGAATGTTGTAAAGATTGTCCTTCGTTGGCTCCGCCCTAGACACACTACTCATGAAGTTGATAAGTAGCGCAAAACGAACATGCTCTGTGGAATCCTCCGTGGCTCACAGCAGCTCAGACTCAATGATGCGAGCCACGCTATCAAACAGTCGAAGTGACACTAGACTACGTGACACAGGTAAATATTTAAACATTATTGAAGGTTCGCTCGTTTTCATGCATTTTTTAGATTTCCTTGTTTAAATTTTCTTTATTTTCGTATAAAAAATGGCATTAGAAATTCAGAACTGAGCTCATTGCTTCATTTTTTACAGTTTTACTAGGTATACATTCTTCTCAGTTTTTCAGAGTTATTTTCTCCACGATCAAGACTTATAACGATACCCATGAGGCCAATTAGTCATGCAATGTATTAAACTAATTAACTCGTTCTGTATCATGATAAGTGGGTGCACGATGCTGCTTGCATGAAGTACAATTTGTATTTATGCTGGACAAAAATTCATCGTCTTTGACAAAAATTTCGCCAGCATATCGCAATAAATACTCACTAATAAGCAAATAAACAAGGAAATTTTTTTTCGAAAAAAATCTTTCCCAAATCAAGAAATTTATAATAAGAAAAAAGCAGCAAGAAATTCAGATTTTCTCGTGCTAGTGCTCATCCAGCTTCCGCTTTCTCTTTCGATGCTTCCTGTGTTCCTCTTGCAGGTCTTGAACCGATGAGCTGGACAATTTTTCCAAAACAATCCTTTTCTGCCAAGGCTCAGACGCATGCAAGGTCGCCACCCGCAGCTCCTGCTCATCTGCACCGTCCTGCTCAGTAACATTTCGGATCCAGTTTTGTGCGCTGGTGTCTCGGTCACCCACCAGTTCAAGGCGCAAAGCCCAAAGCAGGGCATCAAAGTTCAGATAAAAGTACACGCCGTAGTTGTACAAACGAAGGGGAAAGTAGTCGCTTAGAGATTTCGACAAAAATAGGAATTCTGGCTTTTTGTCAAATTGAAAGCAAAACTTCCAAGCGGAGTCATGGGTCCTTAGATACTGCCACACAAAGTCCACTGAAGCCTCAGTCAGCAAACGCTTCATTGGCCAAGCCATGCCTCGAGACACATCGTGTCCTCCGCACTGGCTTACGATTCTCTGTGCCGTTTCACGGAAGCCGAATTTAAGACACGCCAGGGCTCTGAGCGTCTCGCGAGCCGTTCGGGAGCAGTCTGGCAGACGGGCAATCAGAATTGCGAGAGACTCTTGAAACTGCGCGCTACAGTCATGGCTGCCTAGACGCACTGCACACTCTCTCACAACGTCGTAGATTTCGTGGTACTCGAGTTGGCCAGGTTTCGATGGAATTGCACATTTTCTCATATCGGGCAGGATTTGGAACGGATGAAAGTAAAATCGACCTGATTCATCGAGAGGTTCAAGAGTGCTCATAAACTGCTTAAGCAGCAGAGGCAGCTGATCAACTACTGTTCTCATTACACCCGCAATCCTGTTCAAGGTGTGCTCCATACTTTCGTCTCTCTGTATGGCGCCTTTGAGGTACAGAGCGGCGTCACTCAGGAAGAAGTGCTCCATTATGCGTCCGTGAATGTTACCTGGTGTTCGGCTACTTTCAACACACTCAAGAAGCAGCTGCAAAGACCTCCTGGTAAGGCTCACCAAATTCTCCGGCTTCCACTGCTCTGTTGGCGTTTCCTCCAACATTCGAAATGTAATTGTCTTGACATGATATGGCTTGACACCTTGCACATTGAAGCCATCGGCGTGGCAGATGACCTTCTTCACTAGGTATTTAAGTGTAACGAACAGCTGTCCTTGCAGGGTTGTGAGACTTCGAAGCATTCGCTTCTCCAGGAAGTTGGTGCTGACTCTGAGCTCCCGGCCTCCTCGACCAGGAGAGGCTGCGTGCACCGCATGGCAGGGTGACGAGTCGGAGATAATGTCCTGCTTCAGGGACTGCAGCACTGATTCAGCAATATTGGAGGTGGATGCTCTGTGAGGCTGAAGTGGTGCGATTGGCGGGTATCGGCAGATCCGCCCGGCTGTCACGTCGTCTATTGCCGGTCTCAGAGGTGCTCCGGAATAGGGAAAAGCTGGGTTCGACGCTGTAGTAGAATGGATGAATTGGGCCGAGAAAGTGTTAAAATTACAATAATATTTGCTGCACAAAGCACCATCAATGAATTAATTACCGAATCCAGAGCACTGAATGTGGCCATTGCTGTAGCTGTGACGCAGGATATGATCACCATTTTCTGCGCACTCGCACTGACCTTTCAGGTGGTACAATTGACCCGGTATTAAACTTAAAACATCGATATCAGATTGGACGTCGGTTTGACCGTTAAGTGTTTTCAGACTGTTGCCCCAGCCTTCGGAGAAGCTGCCGACTACAAATTTATCCTCATCCCCCAGTCTCTTTCGTAAGATTTCCTGCAACACGTCGGCAACTGCACTTTGCAAAACAGCTCTGGAATCAACAAACCCTGACTGGGTTAGTTTTGAGTGCAGCTGCTGGCTCAACTCGATCTCGTCTTGAGGATCTCTAAAACAATTGTGAGAGGAATCAATTTGGAAATGCGATTGCGAAAGATAGTTGGGTGCAAGGGAAAGCAAAATTTCTAATCAAATTCGAATTCGATAAATCATCAATCAGCGCGTCCTACATCAACTCAGATCCACGGTCCGGTTCCTCCTCGATAATTAGGTCGAACTCTTCGTCCTCGGAGCTCAATGAGGCGTCAATGGTTTCACCAGCATCAATCCGGCGACCAGTTTCTATTTGCCACTTTCCATTGACATTTAGTAGGTGGACGCCGGCAAAAGCTTTGATAAGCAACTCGACGGCTTGAACGCGTCCAGTCAGTACTGCAGCATCCAGAGGTGACATTGCGTTGACTTGACTTAGCTGCAGGGAGGTCCCAGAGGGGACGCAGCGGGAAGGCGCAACCGCCCATTCCGCTAACCCCTGGACGACCGACGCGCCGTTATGGACGAATGGTTGGCGTCGCCCAGGGGGGTCCCTCGGTGTCGCCGGCAGCTATGTTGTTCCCTGGAATTGGGAGTTCAGCCCTGCGGGTTGCCCGGAGGAAGCGCATGAGCTGGTTAAAATTTTCGGGTTTGCACGCATCATAGATAGAAGTGTGTGGCCCGAGGAATTTAAGTCTGGCCCGCGTGAAGGCGGGGCAGATGCTGACGAAGTGCTCAGCTGACTCGTCACCCGAGTTGCAGAAGCTGCAGGTGGCGCTAGGAATGCTGCCCTGCAGGTATTGGTGCCTGGAGAAGCAACCATGGCCTGAGAGGGTCATAGTGGCAGCCCGGATGTCCCTCCGCGAAAGCCGGAGGAGGAGGTTCCGGAGCTGGCGAGAGGGCTGTGGAACAGCACCTCTAGATTGCCTGCAAGTGATGCAGTTCGCCCAGAGCGAGTAGTGCTGGGTCTTGACCCACGTTTTGATCCGTGAGTTGATGACACAGGAGGGGGTCCGGACGAGGGGCTCAGGCCCAATGCAGGATCCAGATGAGCCGGCTTTTGCAAGCGCATCAGCGAGCTCATTTCCCCGGAAACCTTCGTGTCCCGGCACCCACTTAAGAGTGATTTTGTTGGATGAGCCCAACATGTTGAGGTGCTTGACACAGTCCAGGACTGTTGCTGAGCTGACACTGCAGCTGCAGATGGCGTGCAGTGCAGCTTGGCTGTCAGAGTGGAAAATGATGTCCTTGCCAGCAACGCCAGAGGCGAGAAGCTCTGCTGAGCACGAGCTAATAGCTAGGACTTCATTTTGAAAGACACTGGAGCTGGTTCCAGTGTACTGGGCGTGGGTGGCGATGACCCGCCCATTGAGAATAATGCAGACACCGAAACCGGTGTTAGCTGACTGCTTGGAACCGTCAGTATAACAGTGGATCTCTCCAGGGTTCCAATTGTCACTAATGGAGTCACGCGAGTCGATGGCTACCGAGTAGCGTTGTCTCACGTTGAGCGTTGAAGCGATGCTGTCCGTGAGGACTTGGTAAGCTTCGCATTCACTGAGGATGTTGAGGCACATATCGCTGTGTGGGACCAGGTTCCACTTAGCTGGTGCTCTCATATAGCGGAAGTTTATACCGGCGTCAAGGAGCCGCCGGGTTGCTCTAGCCGCCTCCCCTTTAATAAAAAGGTCGAGGGGGGGCAGGTCGAGAAATGCTCCCATACCAGCAAAAGGTGTGGATCTGGTAGCATTGCAGATCAGCCGACACGCTCGTCCTTGGATTGTGTTGAGCCTATCTGCATGGCTTTTAATCTGGGTAGCACTTACCCAGACTAAGGAGGCGTAGGTAATGGCGGGTCTAACCACAGAGGTATAGATCCACCACAAACGCTTTGGGGACAGTCCCCAGGTGGTGCCAAGCGCCCGGCGAAGCTGGGCTAGAATTGCAGAGGCGCGTTTGGCTTTAGCCTTCACATGGCTAGACCAGTTAAGCCTATGGTCGAGAGTTACCCCGAGGCACCGGGTCTGCTTTGCGAAGGCAATGTCTCTGCCGTAGAGCTGCAGAGGCTTAATGTTCCAGCGGGTTTTGCTGGTAAACATGATAGCGACAGTCTTTGGCTCAGAGAGCTTAAGACCATTGCTGCGGGCCCAGGTTTCTGCTCTGCGAAGAAAGGTTTGCATGAGATCCCTGAGAGTGCTGGGCGAGGGTCCTGCCACGATAGCAGTAACGTCGTCCGCATAGCCGACTTTGAAGACGGGATCTGGTCCAGGGCTCCTGAGTAGAGCGTCGATGACCATGTTCCAAAGAGTTGGAGTGAGGACGCCGCCTTGTGGGCCTCCTTTACAAACTCTGGTAGTGGCAGTGTGCCCAAGAAGGTGGGCAGTGACCGTACGGTTGGAGATCATATACATGATCCAACGTATGATGGTAGAGTGGGTATTGCGATCGCGAAGGGCACTCTGAAATGCATCAAAAATAACATTATCAAAGGCCCCCTCTATGTCGAGGAATAAGCCGAGAGCATAGCCGTTGCCCAGCACGGCTTTCTCTAGCTTTTCAACAATCGAATGGAGTGCGCTGTCAGTGGACCTTCCGGGGCGGAAGGCGTGCTGATTGTTACTGAGAGGCATGGCTGTTAGCTCGCAAGCCAGCAGTCGCCAATGTACGAGCCTCTCAGTCAGCTTTAACAGAAACGAGGTTAAGCTGATGGGCCTGAAGGCCTTAACGCTCTGATAGTCGCCTTTTCCCGGTTTGGGAATAAAGACAACACGAGCGTTAGTCCAACTTTTGGGAATGTACCCTAGCTGGATTGTAGCCCGCAATATGTTGCAGGTGATTCTCAGAAACCTGGGGATCTTGGCTGCCTCGCGCAAAAGGACAGGGTAGATACCGTCAGGCCCTGGGGATTTGAAAGGCTTGAAGGTTTTGACTGCCTTAGCAATCAGTTCCTCATTAATAAAGCTCGCAGCCAGGTTGGATCCTTCCAGCGAATGGTTGGGTTCCGTGCCAGCTGTGGGAACCTCGGGAAAAAAGCTGCCCAGCATTTGCTGCAGCACTTCCTGAGGTTCGTTGGTGAGAGAGCCATCATCTTTTTTGATCATGGCTAGTTTGGACATTTTGTCCATAGTAAGGGCCTTGACCAGCCTAGAGGTGGGCCGGTCTTTGTCCAGCTCGTCGCAGAATTGGCGCCACTTACTATCCTTGGCCCTACGGATTTCACACTTGAAATGTCGCGAGGCCTGTCGGAAGAGATCCATGTCGTCAGGGTTACCCGACTTCATGGCACGGCGATGAAGACTTTTGGCCTTTTGCCGGAGTTTTCCCAGTTCCGGGTTCCACCACGGAGCTGAGGTTTTGCCTTTGTAGGCCCGAATGGGGCAGGACGCTTCGTAGGCCGCAGTGATGCAGCCCGAAAGCGTCTCAGCCGCGTGATCGACACCCTCGCAACTCTTAATCGGATCGTTATCCATGAGTTCCTGAAGGTGAGAATCAAGGGTAGCCGTGAAGGCTGCCCAGTCAGTGTTACGGATGTTGCGTCTCCAAGTTATTGGAGATGGTCGCTTAGTGTCCGTAATGTTGAAGGCTATAAAGAGATGGTCAGAGAAGAATGGCTCATCGGTCCAGACCCTCCACTCCGTAATCCTGTCAAAAAGTTTAGGAGAGGTAAGGGTGGCATCGAGAACCTCCGTCCATCTGCCATTGTTAAAAGTAGGTGTGCTTCCGCGGTTGCAGAGCATAAGGTTGGTGCCGGAGATAAGAGCAAGAAGCTCTTCCCCTCTGGTGTTGGTATCCTTACTGCCCCAGTGCTGATGGTGGGCGTTAAGGTCTCCGCCCACCAGGAGATCAGCATTCTGGTTCTCGCAGTATTGCGCAAGGCGCAGAAAGCTCTCTGGAGCTGGGTCTCCGTTGCCAGGAATATAAATAGAGGCGATGAAGCACTGGCGAGGAGATAGGTAGTTGGATTGGATGACACAGAGGTCCCCATCCGAAAGATCAGTCCTCAGCCAAGCCTGAAGATGGCTGGCAGCAAGGATGGCCGCACGCGGGCGGCTGTTCCCCGGGCCACACACATAAAAATCACAGTAGCCAGAAGGGATATTGGTTAGCTTACCATTGTAAATCCAGGGCTCCTGGATCAGGATGAAACCTGGTTGATACAGTTCTGCAATCTTCATCAGATTAACTGATGCTGATACGCAATGCTGTAAATTTATTTGTACACAATAGGTCGCTCCTTTGGCGTTGCGGAGCTTATCCATACTGTACTAAATGCAAAAACTGGCTGTTTTCCCGTGACCTTTAAGGGGATCGTAAAAGATCGTCCTCATCCCAGGTCGACGGGAGATGGCTGGGAGAGGGGAGTCGATCCACGTCCATGGCCTCCTCCTCCTCCCCGGCTTCACCGGCAGACTCCACAGACTCCGAGGTCAGGGTGGAGAGGGTATCTCCATCTGAATCGTCGTCTGCAGACCCCACCAGAGTCGCCGAAGAGGGCTCGGAGTCCGAAGTCGTGGTCTCCTCCGCAACTCCTTCTCCAGATGGAGAGTTTTCCTGCTCCTGGGGTTTGGCCGAAGCCTCTTCCTCAGTCGCAGAGCTCTCGCCTGTAGTAGGGTCGGGCTCAGTGACAGCCTTGGGATCGGCTTGCGCCTGGGGTTTGGCCGAAACCTCCTCCTCGGTCGCAGAGCTCTCGCCAGTTGGGTCGGGCACAGTGGCAGCCTTGGGATCAGCTTGCGCCTTTCCTTTGGCTTTGGGCTGTGCCTTCCCGCCGCTGGAGACACCAGGGTTGGCCTTCGCCTTCCCTTTGGCAGTTTTGCCTCGGCGAAGCCTGAGCTTCAAAGCACCCAGCTGAAAAAGAGAGTCGCTGGGGTACTTTTTTGTCCAGGCCTCAGACAGACCGAGGACAACCGTATTTCCCGCGTCGCCCCTACGAACTTTCCGATGATAAATCAGTCCGCTCGCAGGGAGTTCGGGGTTCAGGCGCAGTAGGACCTTCCGGATTACATCCGGTCCCGCTGCGGTGCTCTTCGCAGGGACGAACACCAAGTAGGGTGTTGTCTTTGGACGTTGACCCTCCCGCGAGAAAAGGGGGCGGCCGAGATCAGCGTCCAAGGAAATCGCCGGCAACCGTTGGAGCAGCTGCCGGGCGTCTTCCTCACTGCTCGGAGCAATGAAAATGGTTGGTCCTCGAAGGACCATGCGCTCGATGCCGATGGAGATACCCTCCTCGACAGTCAGCTCAATGAGGAGAGAGTCAATGGCGCACCAGACCTCTTGAAGCTGATCTGTGGACCAGTCCCGGTCGCGACACTGAACGATCACTCCCGGGATCTTGCCCTTGGCTTTTGCTGCGAATGTCGCCCCTGTTGGGGCTTCCCCGCTAGCTTGGGCCATAGTTTGCGCCGTGGCTTGGGCCTCAGCCGCCACGGCAGCCTCCCCAGAGGGCGCCGCCGCAGCACTGCTGGGGCCTTCACCAGCCTGCCCGTCAGGTTGCTTTGAGGAGCTGCTTGCTTCAGCACCCTTGGCGGGCGCCGCCGCTTGAGCCCTCTCGGCTTCCTTTTTGGCCTGCTTTTTGGCGCGTTGTTTGGCGCGTTTGCGCTCAAGCCGGGCTTTCTGAGCCTCGTCGGATCTGCCAGTTTTGGCCGGTCCTTTTGGCTCATTGCCCATGGGTCCCTTGGATCCACCAGCGGAGCTGGCAGGTCGCTTTGGACCCTCCGGATGGTTTCGGCGTTGGTTGGATCTGCCAGCAGAGCCGGCCGGTCCTTCCTTCGCCACGGTAGAGGATTCAGTCAGTTGGGATCTGCCAGCTAAGCCGGCCGGTCCCTCAGACTGAGGTTGGAGTTTGGAAGGGTCTCCGTCCCTAGAATTTTGGTTTTTATCCATAATCGGCTCGAAGGCCATGAGTAAAAATAGGTGGTCTTCCCCGAAGGGCAAGGTACCCGCCCGGCCGATTCACCAAAAACCGGGCAGTAGACCGAGGAGAAACCCTCAAGGCTGGCCCGACACCAAGAGGGGGAACCGCTAGCGACCAGAATACTCCCTGGCCAAAAACCCATCAGCGCGGTAAACACTGGGGCATGTTAGAGGGCGCGTTTAAGCCTCGCCAAAGCCCATGGACTGGCCACGTACCCTGCTAGCCATGGGGGCTAGCCATGGTTTTAGGGTAGAACCCGGCCCCAGCTTCCTCAGAGAGGTACCTGGGTACCCAAGGCCTGGGTAAGCGAGCCAGGGATGAAACCCTGTACCCAAATTTATATACCGGCTGGGTGGTGCCGGCGCCAGAGCCCAAGCAGTTTGGTTGGCCTAGGGCCAGCCTTAACGCTCGCGGGACGAGAACCCTTGGGTTGACTTGCAAAGCGGGGGTGGCGTTTTGCGGCTGCCAGTGGCAGAAATAGTGCGCGCAAATCACCACCTTGCCATGTCTGCCAAAAAGAAGGAGGCAGGTGCTGAGCATCGCAGATCGTAGCCCGTGGGCCTAATCTGACTCATACACAGCTGGCGTTCCGCAATGCCCGTGCGAGCGACATTGCGTTACTTGTCTCAAGATTGACGCCAGCTTGAGCTCTGATGAGTAGATCAACAACTTTTTGATGACCGAGCTGTGACGCAATATGCAGGGGTGCGCACCCATCGAACTCTTGAAGGTTGACATCGGCTTGTGCTTTAATGAGTGACTCAACGATCTTATCGGAACCATTCTGGGATGCTATGTACAGAGGTGACGAGCCCTGGATCGTCTCTTGGACGTCCACATCCGCTCCAGCTTTGATAAGAATATCCACGACTTGTAGATGACCACAATGCGACGCAGTGTAGAGAGGTGTGAAGCCACCGTTTTGTGCAACATCGACTTCCGCCCCCGCTCTGACAAGTGAAGCTACAACCTCGTGATGGCCATTCTGCGATGCAATTTCCAGAGGCGTCGAATTATAAATTTCAGGAAGATTGACATCAGCTTTGGCTCGGATGAGTAGATCCACCACGTGAAAATGACCACACTGTGAGGCAATGTACAGCGGTGTATCACCTGTGATCTTTTGAAGATTAATGTCAGCCTTCGCTTTGATAAGTGACTCAACCACTTGTACATGACCTTCTTGCGATGAAATATGCAGGGCTGAAGATCCCTTTTCTCCTTGAAGGTTGACATCGGCTTGCGCTTTGATAAGCGTATTGACTACTTGCACATGTCCATTCTGTGATGCAATATAGAGGGGGGACTCACCGGTGCTTGTCCGAAGATTGACATCTGCTTGAGCTCTGACCAGTAAAACAACAACCTTATGGTGATTATTCTGCGAAGCGATGTAGAGAGGAGAGGATCCGCTGTCTCTGTGAAGATTGAGATCAGCTTGTGCTTTTATAAGCAAGTCAACAACTTTCGAATGGCCATTCTGCGATGCGATGTACAGAGGCGAGCAGCCGTCAACCTCTTGGAGATTGACATCAGCCTGGGCTTTGATGAGAGATCTAACTATTCTATGATGGCAGTTTTGGGAAGCGATGTATAGAGGAGACATGCCATCATCATTTTTCTTATTGACATCCACCCCTACACCAATTAGCAAATCTGCGATTTCATGGTGACCATTTTGAGAGGCAATATAGAGAGGCGAGCATTCGTGAACTTCTGTAAGAGTTGCGTCGGCTTGTACTTTAAGCAGCGAGTTTACGACGCGCAGATGACCATTCTCGGATGCTATGTACAACGGTGTCATTTTATCCATTTCTTGAATATCAATGTATGCTTGGGCTTGAACAAGTGCGTCCACCACTTTAGGGTGATTGTTGTGGGCTGCTATGTATAGTGGTGAACAATCTTCGCTGTCTTGAATATTGATATCTGCTTGAGCTTTTGTAAGCAATTTCACAATTTTGTGGTGACCGTTTTGCGATGCGATGTAAAGCGGTGAGGTGAGATTCACCACCTCTTGAAGATCAACATCCGCTTGCGCTTTGATAAGTAAGTCCACAACTTTCTGATGGCCATTCTGAGACGCAATATAAATTGGCGAGCATCCTTCGAACTCCGGTAGGTTCACATCGGCTTGGGCTTTGATAAGTACATCAACGATTCGCCTGTGTCCGTTCTGCGATGCAATGTACAGAAGCGACTCACCAGTGCTCGTTTCAAGATCAACATCGATGTTCGCTTTGAGGAATGCCCTCAAAGCGTTCAGCTTTCCCAGTCTGCAGGCCAGGTGCGGCGGTGATAGCATTTTATCGTCCATTGGAGTTACTATGCCGGTAAGTCCCGGCCTGCGCTGCATATATCTGCTCGTTAATTCAGCATCATCTGCTTTCACCGCTGCAATTACATCCTGATCGCTCACATCCGAATCTGCCATCTGATGTCCAACCTTACGAGATTGCTTTGTGCGGAAAACGGCGGTAAACAACTGCAGTTAAAAAAACCATTCTTCTCAAATTGCGAGAAACAGCACGTATTTGTTCTAGTTTCTTTAAATGCCAACTCGAGCAAAAAAGTAATTAAACTACTCATTGGGATACGTACAGAGCAGCAGTGCGTACCCTGCTTGAGGGAGTTTGTACGTTCACTTGGCCACAGAAATGGTACGATGTGCACTGTACATTTCAGAGAGTAAACTGCTTCGCTGAGCTGAGCTTAGGGTGGGGTGTACTTGAAAGCCTGCCTCTTATATTGTAGTTAGTGATGCCTTAGTGCTTGCAAAATAATCTGCATATTGGCAGGGTGCTAGCTGAGGATTCTAGTTCCAGTAAGAACCTACTGTGTACTTGAATAAGGTCCTAGTTTTAGTTGTATTTATTTTAGATTGATTTTTAACAGAACTCTTCTTGATCCGGCTATATACATACATACATGTATGTATGTATGTATGTACTCCTGGGCCAGGCTTTTGATTCATGGGAAGGAAAAATAGAGCGACATAAAGTAAGTGTACAATGCGCGCAACAAACAAGTTCCCATTTTTCTCTTCCAAGCCTGTACGTTGGGTACTGCACATTCAGTGCAGACTTGCGGCCGATTTTCTACCCATTTAGTGAAGGGCAGGGTGAATAAGTGACGTTGATTTTACGCATACAGCAGACGCAGATTTTAATTTACTGCATGTGGTTTACTGATCTGAGGCAAAAGACATAAATGCTAACAAGCAGCGTCGATGCGTTTTGTATGATAATGTAACTACGAGCGTACTTACTTCATAAATTAAAAAATCTTATTGTAAAGTCTTCAGTTCCTCAATGTATTTCTTTTGATAGCTTTAGGTGATAGCAGTGTAATACAATATGTACAACGTAAATTTAACAATTGTAATCTACAAATTTCGCAATTTTGTTCATAATTATTGATATATTATTAATATTATTTTTATTTATAATATTGCTGCGACAGTGTGTTTTATTTCTGGCTTTAATGGCGAAATATCATTTTTATACTTTCTTTGCTGCTTGTTGCATCCAATCCCTGCTCTACGCTCGTAGATTTGTACTTTTTCTCTCTGCGTTTAGATCTTTCTTGACTTTTGCAGTAAAAATGTGATTTCAAACAAAAACTTAATTTGCTATTTTTTATCGCAAAATAACCCTGATAACCTCATCTGTCCAGGCTTAAAATTTTTTTTCCAACAAAAATTGAATTAAAATTTAACTATCACAATAGGCAAATCAACTTTTAAGAAAAATTACGCCATCAATGCTGTCTTTGAAAGCGATTTCATGCCACCTGAACATACTGAAAAACTCTAAAAATCTGTCTTCCCTTCACTCTGATCACAAATGCCACCCAGGTTTGCTAGAATTACGATGTAACAAACCTTCTTCACGGTCATGTTGGAAGATAAATACAATGACGAAATTTAAATTTTATCTGGAATGGTTAACGTGCAGCTTGGGGCATGTCACTTTCCCTTTCTGCTACTTTAAGTAGAAATGGAAAAATATGTATTACACGACCAGAGCGCAGGTTAAAAAGAAAAGAAAAAAATAAAACGACCATAGAAAAGCAAAAACATTTCCGCCACTTTACAAACGTCACTTTGATTCTATATTAGTACTGGAATATTTGTATCGATAATTAAAAACCAACAGACACCCTCCATGGTTTCCAGTTAAAAGCTTTTAAACTTATACAGACAGAACTTTCTGCAGCTGTAGGGAGACAAGAAAGAGAACGTAAAGTTAAAAGAACTTCATTGTTTGTAAACCAGAAATTGCGAGTACAGCCCTGCATTAACTGACAGCTTGAGAAACGGCACCGAAGTGGCTAAAAAAACTTTTTCTGAATAATTTCAGCGCTTCTGCTCAATCAATCAGGCCGAACTGTCAGATTCAGCAACTCAGCACTCAGCAACAGCTTCAGTCAGGTGACGAAGACCTTGACGCTGGCAAGGATGGCGGAGCCGCACGTCGGGCAGCGGCTGCGGCCGGCCAGGCAGGCGGCGCAGGCGCAAAAGTGCGCGCACGGCAGCAGCACGCGGTCCCGGCAGCGCCGCGCGCACACGACGCACCGGTCGCTGCTGGGGTCGGCGCCCGAGCTCGGCGCTTCTCCCGACGCTGCAGCATCGGCGACCTCCGGAGCTGCTGCTGCTGGAACTGCCGAAGCTGCCGATGTCGCAGTCGGCGCTGCCTGCGCGGGCGTCAGCAGCCTCAGCAGGGCGTCGACGCTGAAGAGGCCGACAATGCTGGCGGAGGCGCCGAACCGGCTCTCGCAGTCGTGCAGGCAGTCGATGAAGCCGCCGGGCCTGTCGGGCAGCTGGCCGCCGTTCAGCATGAAGTGGCGCGTCGCCGCGAAGACGAGGCTGGCGCGGCTGAAGCCGAAAGACTCGGCCACGGCGATGACGCGGCTGAGGCCGTCCAGCTCGCGGCTGAGCCGCTGCAGCGCCCGCCGGCTGCGCTCGGAGCTCGCCGACACAAGGCGGGCCGCCTAGGCACTGCCGCCTCTGCCGACGGCCCCCAGCACGCCGTCCAGCTGGCCGACGCTGCAGTCCGGACTCGCCACCGCGTGCGCCGCCTCCGCCTCCGCCGCATCTGCCGCGGTCACCTCAGCGCCGCAGTGGAAGCAGCGGAAGCCGCCGACGTCCGCCGAAAGTCCCGCCGCTGCCGCCGCCTCGGCCTCGTCAGGGTGGCCGCCAGCTCGGAGGTTCCGCGCGAGGCGCAGGTCGAACAGCGTCTCCGTTGGGCGTCGCGAGGCCGTGGCGATCAGCAGGAGGGCGCCTGCGAGGTTGGAGTGGATTAATCAGTCATATGACATCGATGTCTACAGGGCTTTGATACCGCTCTGACTGCGCACCAACTGTGTACCAGAGCTGGCCTGCCACGGTTGAGTTTTGAGCCACAGATGCCAGCTTTGTGGCGAGTTTGGCGGACCTGCTTGGCCCGAAAAGCAGCGCCAGGTCGGCCTGCACCCCTCCGGACATCCGCGTTTTGGGCGCCTGTGGGTTCGATTTGAAAGTATGTGGATTTTGTTGTGAAGGGAAAGCTTTTTATTAATCTTGAGCGCAACTCTGAGCAAGGGAAGCAGCAAGGCATTTTTATAGATTTACAACAAATTTAGTCTTAAAAAGGATCCACTTACACACAGAATCTGCTGGATTGATGCCAAAAAGCGTTGGCAAAATTCATTCTGAAATTCAATTTAAACTCTGCTTAAAGGATACAGAAAAATTTCGGTTTGTCCAGCCAACGTTTGTTGCTAAATATAGACATGATGTGAATGTGAAGTTTAAGCAGCTATAGTGCACACGTACATTTGTGCTCGAGGCTAGAAATAAAAAACCAAAAGTAAAAGTTTATCTGTATACCACCATAAGACTCAGGACGGGATTTCCTACCTTTTATTAAGTAGGGTATAAATAGTTTATTTATTTGTAGAGGCAAATCTATGTACGATGCTTAATAATGCTTGATACTTTAATACTTAAATTCTCAAACCGGATTATTGAGCGCTGTAGCGCGTAAATTGCAGCATGCAATTACTACCATTCTGAAATTGGAAGAATTTTTTAAAGCTCTGAAACAGATTTTTTCTAAGCTACTAAAAAGGACTGGGGTTCCCATGCCGGGTGGTAAGTAGCTCTTCAGCGCAGTGTTTATTGTATTGCTGCAATCTTCGTTGCTATGTCGCATGTCACTCCCTAGCAAACGGCAACAACAACAACAACAACAACGCTTGAAGAGAAAATCTCCCAAAACCAGCGACGGGACATGACCGTGCATTGAAGCGCGTTCAGTCACACTAAACTAAATACGGTATGCAGGCATAGACACACACACACAGTAGCACGCAGTCATGCACTCACATAGGGTTTACAAGCGCTAGTTCCAGCACTGTACACTCTATCTATGCCTTAGGGGTTTGCCCTCCTGGGCGTAAATTGCACAACTGGCGTATAGACCAACCAATTCGTGCACAAGGCCCCAAATTATTGTGACCCTGCACACGAAACCGCGCTAGTGAAAAAAGTCAACCTGCTACGCGGAGGGGGGCGAGTGGCTCGTTGGTCTAGCACGTCTGCCCACTACGCCGACACTCGCTGCAACAGGATCTGCCGTTGAGTGCCCTCGACAGTCAAAGACAGCTCTGAGTGAGATCGACGGCGCAGCCAAGCACGCTGAGCCGCCACTCAGGTTGACGACAGGTTGAGGTTGGCAACAGAAAGTCGTCGTCATTGGTAGGCAGAGCAGTTCGTAGCACCCAGCAAGCACTAGGATAAACAGGAACGGCGTCAGCGAATCTCCATGAAGCACCCCAGAGGATGTCTCGAAGAAGTCCGACAGGCTGGTAGGTGTCGATACAGCTGCAATGGTGGTGTCGCAGAACATCGCCATGACCGCGGTGATCAGCTGCTATCATAAGTTCCTAGTTTCTTTTATAGGAATTTATCAATTCCAGCCACTGCTGGGTGGTGCCCCAGTAATTAGTTCGAAAGTAGCAGAAGTTTGAGGTCTCACCTTCTGTATGTTCCTTTTGTCTCTTCTTTCGGATCCGCAGGGAGTTTTCGCACTGCAGTTGCTCTGCTGCTGTTCGTTCTTCAGATATCTGGATTGTTCAAGGCAAGAGAATCTAATTTATTCTCTGCTTCAGTTGCGATTTGCAAGGACCAATAGAACCCGATTTCAACGCATGCGTGTGATCTACGGACCTGAGGCAAAAGACATGAATGCTGACAAGCAGCGTCCATGCGTTTCGAATGATAGATAATATAACTACTTACTTCATAAATTACAAAATCTTATTGTAAAGTCTTAAGTTCGACTTTAAAATTGCTTTCAATTCTCTAAAGTAAAGGTTTTGCTAATTTTTTGGCTACGATCAAACTGTTTTCTGTGCTTCTTGGTGTAAAGGCGTGTCATCGCTCTCACTTCGTATGTTGTAAGAGTACATTGCGGGGAAAGATATTAGAAATTCAACCTTCATAAGTTGATAAATTAACACAAAAAATAAATAAACACCGGTTTGAACAAAGTCTTTTATATTGGAATCTGCAAACACAGCAACCGTCACAGCACGCTTGTTCCGACTTGAAGCCCATCATTTCAAGCAGAAAAGACGCGCTTAGGCCACGCACAGTTCCGGGCCCGGGCCCCAGCACTCGTCTCGGCACCGAGGGTCGCAAGCCGCCATGCGACAAGTCTCGCTAATTTCATCGAACTCCAAGCCGCGGATTACAATGGGAAACTCCTTGGTAACTTGCCGTATCTGCTGGATCCGCTTGCTTGGATACCAAGCCCTGCACAGTCCCCTCACGTGAACGAGTGCCAGTGGGTTGGCGTATTTGAGACTGGCCAGTGCGAGATACCGAGTTTCCAGCAGAGATATGAAAAAGGCGTCTGAAACGTGGCGCAAATTGCGCAAGAAGCGCAAGCTGTCAACGCTTGTTCTCAGGATATTCAGTCGGCCATAGAAAACCACCAGCGATTCCAGAGACTCCAGACTGGCCTCGTCCGTGAGATGGCGAGCATTGACGGTTAAGGACGGCTTGGCCTTCCAAATTGGACAGCCTTTGTTCGCCAGCTTCAGGGACATCTCGTCGCTCAGTATCGGATACGGAGCAGTGCAAATCTTGCAGGATCCATCAGGGCACAGCTTACACGCCCCATCGATCGGAATCTCATCAGGTGGACACTCACGAAGGCAGAAGTGGCTGTCCAAGCTATTGAGGAAGAGTGAGCCGCACTTTCTCACGCAAATATGTCCCAGCTGCTTCAGTCCCCACTCGCCAGTCTCCAATGGGTGGCAGCTGCTCGTGCAAACGCCATTAAAGCGAACTTCGCGACAGGCAGAACAAGCTTCAGGCCGGCCAGCGCAGCCGCCCAAGCACTCCGAGTTGCAGCACTCTTCGCTGCCCGTTTCCGGATGGCGGTAGCAGCTGCGGCACGGCCTCTTGAGGCAACCGTGAAATTTCTGACAGCCGTTGGGCCCACCAGACCAGCACAGCCTTCTCCCAGAGGCCGTGGCGGGGCAGCTAACGTCACAGGGAAACATGGACGAGCAGGCCGTCTGAACTTCAATGCTGTCACCAGCAAAATTGATGTTCCTGTCGTTAAAATTCACCTTGGCAAAGTCAATAACCTGCTGCTGCGGACCGCTGTGATTCTGGAACAAGTTGGCCCAGTCAATCGAGCGAGACAGGGTGCAGTACAAGCTGGCGTGCAGAGTACCGATGAGGCGAACGCCTCCACGCAGGATGGCGCTCAACATGGGCAGCTCCAGCCTGGTTGGGTACGGTGACTGCAGCACCTCCAAGGCGTAGAACGGGCTTTTCCACTCCATGTTGTGTCCGTGAATGGTGCGCAGGTTTCGAAAAACGATTAGTTCCAAATTGGCTCGCTTTATAAACAGCTGGCCCCGGATCTCCTCGATGGAGTCGAGGAAGTCTGTCGGTAGACTCCGAATCGCTTCGTCGACGGGCGCTTCGCTGATAGGGCTGACACCGAAGTTCTCTATGATGACGTCACCAAACACGAGCTGGCAGCCGGCAACCCGGTGCTCGAGTTGAGCCCGCAGAAGGCTGAGATTCCTGTGCGTCTCGTAGCCAGGGTGACTGATTCGAATTGTCTTGCAGACGCGGCTGCTCGAAGACAATTGCGTCAGCAGAAAAAGAACAATAAGTTTAGCAGTGGGATAAATCATTCTTTCATTGAGTAAAATTTTGCCCGACAGGCACCTGTGTTTTCGTAGCCAAAAATGTAGGTATTTTGCTGAAAGTAAGCACGCGGATGAGCTCCTAGTTCCGAATTGGTACTAAATAAAATTGTCTAAATATGCTCGTAGTATCGAATTCCCTAGCCCAGTGAATGCCAAATGCGTGGGTTAACGGGTAAATTGCTAAGAGCTCACTTACTCTCTGGTCTCTAGGCAAATTGTTCATGGAGCACTATCTGCTATAATAGCCATAACAAGAAATTTTTATAAAGGAATAAATTTCTGTTTTGAAAGTTAACTAGTGTGGCTTTTACACTCGAATCTACTCACTGCTACTGCTCTCTACTTCTGAATACTATTAGCATTACAACAAACAGTGGCAACGCAAAAAAACATAATTAAGACAGCAAAACAGAAATAAAACTGATGCAGCTAATTTTGCGACGACTAGAAGTTAGGGAAAGGCTCAGTAAACACTGGATGCCACGCTAAAAAATCTGTATGTAAAGAGACTTTTACAATTGCCCAAATTACAATTGCGCCTGCCCCACGTGCACAGTCAAGAGGTAGACTCTGCTCTGCACTGCACACTATAATAGCGAGGCTGTGCGCGCAAGATTTGTAAGAATAGCGAAGTCCCATCTTCGTCTGATGTCTTTACCCTCCGCTCGCTGGAAAACACAGCGCCACTTTAACGGTAGAAAATGAGCCATCGTTTGCCTGCCAAAATATTTGCTTCCTTTTGTATTTTCTACTATTCACTCCAGTGGGCCGAGCTTTTCTAGGAAAAATTACGGAATTCTCACATTCCACCTACATGTAGCCTCAACGGCCGACAGTGAGGTTCTGCTGCTTTTTTGAAACTATCAGCTTAATGGTTTTACCTGTTCAATTAACTTTTGATCCGGAATAAAATAGCGAGAAAATTTAGCTCGTCAAAAAGTGAAAAAAAATTATACAATGAGTTCTTATTTACAGGTTTTTTCTAGATAGGACCACTCGAATTTAACTAATAAAAGTTTTTGTGGACAGTTAAAAAAGTTCTTGAAATGAATCTATAACACTCATGTGAAAAACGTACACTTGCGACAATCATACAATCACGACGATATACAGTATAAAGAGCAACATTGTTTTTGCCCGGTTTATTAACATTTTATTTACATTTCAAGAGAGCCTCAGTGGCTGGCTTGTTGGCGGCTAACACTCGACAGCCTAAGCCACTTTTCTTCAAGCCACTGCGGCACATCACCAAATACCTTTGCACTTCGCTGTCGCAGCATCCTCAGAAGCTTAAAGTCCTCGCATCTCGTGACGGCGACCAGTAGCTCCTGTTCGTCTGCATCTTCACTCAGAGCAACCTCCCTTACCCAGCTATCAGTGTTCTCATCTGCTGCTTCATTCAGCTCAAGGCGTAGAGCCTGTAGAAGCGCGTCAAAGTTGATATAGTACACAGCAATGTAGTGTTTCATTGGCAGAGGAAACACATCTGCAAGCGCTTTTTGTGTCAAAGGGAATTTAGGCCTGTGGTTGAAATTAAAGCAGAACTTCCAGGCGGAGTCATTGTTCAACATGTGCTGCCACACAAACTCGGCGGTCGCTTCACTCGCCAACCTGTCTGCTGACCAATCGATGCCCCTGCTCGCACTGTGCCCCCTGATGTCGTTAGGAATTTCCGCCGCAGCGTCTCGATCTTAAAACTTGAGGCAAGCAAGAACTCTCAGAGACTCACGAGCAGAACGTGCAGAGTTGGGAATTTTTCCGAGTAGCTCCATCAGGTACTTAAAGGACGTTGGCTTGCAGTCTCCCTGGGACAGAAATTCAATCGAATCCATTAATACGCCATAGATTTCATGTACTTCGCATTTGTCAGCTTTAACAGCACGACCACTTTTCATAAATGGCATCATCGATAGTGCGAGGAAGGGGTGAAAAAGGAATCGACCAGAATCAACCGTCGGTCGCAAGGTGTTCCTAAACTGAATAAGCAGCTGAGGAAGCCTGCTCTCAACGTCCCTTACTGCATTGACTGCTAGATTGAGTGATTCTCTTACACTCTGAGTTGATTTTGGGTCCACGCCTTTTAGGTAAACAGCAGCATCAATCAGAAAGAAATGGTCCATGATCCGACCATCAGGACGGTCTGAACAGCTTTGAAGACTGCCAACTAGCATCTGAAGGGAACGCCTAATGAGGCGCACAAGGTTTTCTGGCTTCCACTGATCGGTTGGAGCCTCCTCCAGCATTCTGAATACGACGGTTTTAGCGTGATACGTCTTGAATCCCTTGTCGCAGATGGCCTTCTTTAAAAGCCATTTGAGTGTGACAAATAGCTGTCCCTGAACAGTGTTAAGACTCCGAAGCAAACGCTTCTCTAAAAAGCTTGTACTTACTCGAAGCTGGCCCCCAGCCTTTCCGGGAGGGGCTGCGTGCACCACATGGCAGGGTGATAATGCTGAGGTAACATCGAACTCTAGATACTGCTGTACGGTCTTGGAAATACTGGATTTGGATACTCTTCCCGGCTGAAGTGGTGCAATTGGAGGGTAGCAGCAGAGACGGTGTGCAGCCACTACGTCTACATTTGGCGTCAGGTTGTAACCAGGAAATGACAGCGCTGGATTCGAGCCTGAAGCAATCGGAGTAGTTTGCTATATATTGCTGTTAGTCATGAACTGGGATAAAATCAAATGTCCACTGTGTTAGATATTAGTCGATTTACGAGTAACAGTCAGATGCCCATGCTATTTTTTCCATAGGTAGAATGACCTATATGGGAGTATTCCGAATACCCGTAAATTTTCCCACGGAGCAGCTTTTGAATTTGACGATGTATTTGTCTGAATCCGATGATACTAGAAATTGTAGGCAGCTGGAAATCCAATGAATATTTCTGTCGAAGAGCCCGAAGGTCATCCACGCTGTCGGGATTTTGCAGTAACTAAGTTGAGTGCATGAATGAGTAATGGAATAAGTTGCTTATTGAAAATTGTTTATAAATATTTGACTGAAATCTATCTGGGAACTCAGATTTTAATTTTTAATAATCGCTTAATGTCCTGGCGCTGGTGGATTGCTGCGCTGGTGGATTCGAAATACAACCGGCTGTTGATGTGCTAAGGGCTTGAAGAGAACAGAACTTGCGAACACGTTAAAGCTCATGGGGAAATAGAACTGACACTTTTGCTTCTTTTACAGTTGTTATCTTAGCTGCACTTTGTCTGTAAGAACTACGAGTTGGAGCCAAGTGATTATCGAGGGAATAAAAAGTTAACTCCGAACTACAAGACCAAAACAATAAATTGCGTTTTGAGCCAATAATCAGTTTTGCAACGAATTTTGCCGCTTTTGAAACTTTTTGAACGTGAAAAAAGAATAAAAGGGTTCTTACCAAATCCTGGATACGAGATGTGGCCCTCGCTGTACGCCACAATGTGTGAACTTTCTCCTGAGCACTTGCACAGGCCTCCCAGGTGAAGTTGCTTTCCTTGGATCAGTCTCATCACATCTATGTCTGAGTCGAAGTCTGTTTTACCATCCAGAGTGATCAGGCTGTTGCCCCAGCCCTCAGAGTAGCTTCCAACGACGAAGTACTTGACTAGATGCCAAATTTTCTGCAGAAGTTCTTGAAGGACATCAGCAATCGAGATTAGCAAGGCGGCTCTAGAATTAAGAAATCCTGAATTAGACAGGGCAGCATGAAGCTCCCGGCTTAGCTCTTCATCGCTAGGCGCGGTTCTGTTAAAAGAAAAGAAATTAGTGGGCTTTGATTTTTGCATTATTATTCCACTTCTTTCCTTAAAAATAAAAAAAATCTACAGATGAATTATTTATAACGATCAGAGCTCTAATAAGAAAGTTCTAGAAATATTTTTGAAAATTTAACCTACTTATCCAATTCTCCTGCGAGGTTAGCTTGTGACGCAGCAGCACTGAATACGAGCGTAGCTCAACTATTTGATGATTTTCGAACTCTTCGGCGCGGCTCCGAGCAATTTCAATGAGATTTCCCTGACCACTGTGTTGAGAGTAGAACTCAAGTAGGAGCTTAACCACATAATAATAATCGTTTTGCGATGCAATGTACAGAGGTGACTTCCCTTGGCCCGATTTAAGATCGACATCCGCTTGGGCTTTAATGAGTAAGTCAACGACCTGATAGTGTCCTTGCTGAGATGCGATGTATGTTGGCGAGTAGCCGTGGCCATCTTGAAGATTGACATCTGCGTGGGCATTAATCAGAAGGCTGACCACGCGGCTGTATCCCTGCTCAGCAGCAACAAACAGTGGCGAGCAGCCGTCTAAATCTCTGATATTTACATCGGCTCTTGCTTGAATGAGCAGTTCGACCACATGATATTGGTTGTCCAGTGACGCAACATATAGAGGTGTGGATCTGATCACCGTTTGTGAATTAATTTCGGCCTGTGCTTTAATTAATGAGTTGACAACCAATAAGTGACTTAACTGTGATGCCAGATAAATAGGTGAGCCTCGTTGATTCGTAAGCAAATCAACGTCTGCTATCAACGACTATCTGATGATTGCCCTCTCTAGCTGCGACGTAGAGTGGAGTTCGCCCATCCTTTGTTTGAATGTTGACATCAGCTTGTGCAGTTATGAGCAGCTGCACGATTCGCTGGTGACCCTGGTAAGATGCCAGAAACAAAGCCGAGATTCCCTGGCTGTCCTGCTGGTCGAGGTCCACATTCGCCCCAATGAGATGAATCAGTAAATTGATGGCTCCAAACTCGCAGGCGAGCATGGCTAGGGTCGCGTAATTGCCATTGAATAAAATACACCGGTTGACATTCTTACAGCGGGAAATGGTTGATCGAATGGCTTCAGAGTCGTCCGAATCAATCAATGATGCAAGCTCTTCGTCTGTAGGCTCCGAGTCTTCATTGCCAGCGATGCTCAACATAAGGTAGGTTAACAGATGTAGGAGGGACAACATTGCGCTATGCCGTGCAGTTGTCGCTTTCCTATTTGGCTGCTAAGCGTTTAAGTCTTTTTAGAATTAAATTGCTTAGTCGGTTAGCCTGATGGGGGGGTAGTTTTTGCGCAGCTAAATATACTCTTCAGATGATGCCATCATAGCCAATGAGACTATAGAAAGCCAATTACAGCTCGAGAATAGCCTGCCTGAACAATTCTGCTTCACTTACTAATAGTAGCGATCTTAGCAGGGAAAAATGACTTTCTACGGTATAAAATAGGCAAGAAGCATGAATCAAAATTATCAAAGGGTAAGTAGGAAAGCCATTTATAAGAGTGGCAACAACTGTTCCAGCAAAAGACTGAGGCACTCTTGTCCGTCCAAGCCCTGGGTAATAAGAAAGGCCTAAGATTAACGCTGGGGTGACTGTAAGCCGCTTGGAAAACTAGCTGGCCTCTAGCACCAATCGATACCAGCCCAAGAATAAATTAATTTTTCAGGTAGTGGTAACCTAAAGGCAAGGTCCTACGCCTGCCCTTACCTTGTTGCTAGGGTGTCTATTTTTAACTTGTCATTGTATGAGCCCCGAGGCTGCTATCAACTCTTCGAATGGCCTGGCACACCTGATGACTCTTGGCACACCTGATGACTCTTGGCACACCTGATGACTCTTGGCACACCTGATGACTCTTGGCACACCTGATGACTCTTGGCACACCTGATGACTCTTGGCACACCTGATGACTCTTGGCACACCTGATGACTCTTGGCACACCTGATGACTCTTGGCACACCTGATGACTCTTGGCACACCTGATGACTCTTGGCACACCTGATGACTCTTGGCACACCTGATGACTCTTGGCACACCTGATGACTCTTGGCACACCTGATGACTCTTGGCACACCTGATGACTCTTGGCACACCTGATGACTCTTGGCACACCTGATGACTCTTGGCACACCTGATGACTCTGGGCACACCGGATGACTCTTGGCACACCGGATGACTCTGGGCACACCGGATGACTCTTGGCACACCTGATGACTCTTGGCACACCTGATGACTCTTGGCACACTTGATGACTCTTGGCACACCGGATGACTCTTGGCACACCTGATGACTCTTGGCACACCGGATGACTCTTGGCACACCTAGGAGTAGTAGTTGAAAGATGTGCTCTGTTGCTGTTGAACGCTAAACCAGGGTTTACTACTCTCTACCTATCGGGATGTGCTCATAGCTACACACCTTTTCACACACCAATTTTCCTGCTGTCTCACAGCCTGAGGTGAAACCTTAGCAACCCATCGGCAGTTTATTATAGTAACAAAGAGAAAACTAAGATGATATATGATTAAAACTATAATTGATAGCTACTATATAAATAGCTGTAATCAAGTAGCTAGCTAGCTCGGTTATATGTTGTAGATTTATGGCTCGATTAGAAGCTTACTTGGCTAGCAGCTATCGGAACCAAATGCGCGAAGATACACGCATGAAGTACACGCAAGCAATGAATTAATGAGGGCGCATTTGGGTTTACAACAATTGGGAAAGATGCTCGAGGGGACAACATGCGCACCACACGGCTAGTGGGAGACCCTAACTAAGGTTGTTCCGGGCTGGATGAGGCAGAAGAGGAGACTGGGAGAGGGAAGATACCTTAACCGTTCGTTCCCAGCTTTCATATAGAGAAGTCCGCAGAATTGGAATGCTGGCTAAAACAAAGAAAATGCAGAAAAGGATGAAGTGGTCGATTCGCTCATCAACAGGCTATGGCGCCAAGTGAAAGAGAAAGCAAAATAAATGTAAGATCAGAAATAAAATTTTGTTTGTTAAAGGTAATTTTAGCTGACGGATGCATAAATGAAAAATACTACGTCAATTTTTTTCACTTGTGACAGATTTTTTTGCAGATCCTCCCAGCACCTGCTTGTTCATCCGTGAAGTGCGCAGCTCGGCTTAGGACAGATAATAGATTGTTGCAAACAATCGCAAATATTCTGGGTAGATTATTAGCAGCATAGCTCAGGCCTGGTGCGCATTTCGAGCAGGTGCAGGAGGCCCGTCTTTGTTGAAGGAATGCGAAGTATAACATTCAGAAATCAGCACAAAAAATATAATTTTTAACGAAAATTTTTCATTTTCGAATGCAATAAATAATCCTAAGATTCAAATTTTAGCAATCAACTAAAATCAGATCACGAGAGTCCGGCCTTCCTCTACAGACTCTTCCTAGCCTTCCTGGGAAGAATTTCAGTTTGGGAGCCGGGCCGGCAGAGAGCTCCCATAGGCTAGCTCGGCTTGGCAATTCAATAGCCAGATCTAAACTCTATTTTTAACTATTTATAGATTGAAAAAACGAACAAATAATTGCGAGCTCCAGAATTTGGATTATCAAATTTTCTATTCTTCCCTACTTGAGCCGACGTTCGAAATGGCGAGTCTTTGTGTCAAAACGGTGGCATTCTGCATTGTGGTAAGCAACAGTCTGGGCGCGGAGTTCGGCCCGCTCGGCTGCTACAAGGACAACGAAGGCACCGTCAGGGACCTCGACGGTCTCGTGGGCTGGTCAAGCATCGGGCCTTACACTGTGCATGAATATGAAAATGGTGTCCTTCATGACGACATGACTTTACAGTTGTGCAGCAGGATCTGCGAATTCGGTCAGTTCAAGTACTTCGGCGTGCAGTTCAGTTTTAATTGCTTCTGCGGAAACTCCTACGGCAGCCAGGGAGTGGCACCTGACACCGACTGCTACATGAGCTGTGCTGGCAACACCGGCCAGATCTGCGGAGCCAGTGGGCGGAATTCCGTCTACCAGCAGGTCTACATGCGGCCCAGTGAGTGCACATGGCTTTGCGAACCAGCCAGGCCACGAGTAAAGCTTACTTACAGGGTAAATTGGATACCTTTTCCAGTTGGAAGCCGATTCATCCGAGCCGACCCTATCTACCTGAGCGTGACCTCCTCCGCCGGGCCCTTCTACCGCACCGTGCAGCCGAGCAAAAGTGCCATCGAGTGCGTCTCCCGCTGCGATGCGACCTGCCAGGCCGTCCTGTTCCACCCGCGGCGCGTCTGCCACCTGCTGCGATTTGCCGTGCTGCCGCGGGACCTGGAAATTGGCGCCGAGGTCGGCAAGTTTCTCGTTCGCGCCTGACTGGCTCGCCGGCAATTTGCAATTTCTGAGTCCGAGTGCCGATTGCACTGATGAGCCTGCGGAACTTGGCAACCAAAGAAAGACCTTAAGTTGCTTTTAAGGTTTACGTCGGCCATTTTATCCACATAACCCCAGTTCTTCTTGCTGTCCCATTTCTGAATCCTGGCATTATTCTTGCGCATTTCTTGCACAATGTAACTCTTAAACTAGTCGTAGTTGTAGGGCCAGAGTTGTGAGTCCCTACTTAAAAAAACTAAGACCAGAGGCCCAATCCAAGTGGTCAAAATGTAGGGGCGCCTGGGTAGAGAGACAGAGAACAGGCCCCGACAGCACGTCTCCCAATATCCCGGCCGCGTCACAGATTGACCAATGTCGGAGTGAATGTCATTGCCGATATAAGAAACGACAAGTGTAATTTCTCATCGGAAAATCATTGTGAAACACAGCAAAATATATCCTTTTAATAAAAAACTCACTAACATGGATTGATGTATTCTAATCGATAATAAATTGCAGGTAACTTGTCTGAATGTGATTCTCTGAGGAAATTGTCCACCAAGTCGGTATTAGACACCGTACTTTCATCCAGCGAAGGCACACGGCACAGCGATAGTTATCTGCGCGGCGCATCCATTTTCTAATAATGATGCGCCCTGCAAGGCTGCAAGTTTTGGCAGTGGAATAAAAAACACGAATAAACATAAAATAAAATGGCATATCTAGAAGCGTGCTTGAAAATCAATCAACCGTGTGAGAAAATTTGGTAACCAAAATTTTATCAGAGGAAGATAGAACTTCACCTCTCAGCTCCATAGAGAAAATTCGCCCCATTGTTTTGCTGGTGGGAGACATTTTTTACCAAATCCAGCAACAATTTTTCTGAGTGAACGATAAATCCAGTGGGCCGCTGGATTCCACTGAATTTTACAGCAGTGAGCAAACCAGTTCGCAACTCTGTCGATTTGAACAGTGTTGGTTTTGGCTATAAGGATAACCAGTTGGCCGTCAAATTTTTATAATTTCATTGAACTTTTTTTGCGCTGAAAACTCTTGCCCGCAAATTGGATACTGACTGAATGTACATTCAAACGTACCATAAATGCAATTAAGATCCCTATCGGGATAGTCAGAGGGCCAGGCTATTTCAGGCGGCAACAAAGACGATATAACAAAGACCTAAATTTCTCGCAAGCGCATTGGAGCAGCAGATGTCTTGTACGATCGTTTAAAATGACGCTTATTTCAGTAACAAATTATCTATAGTGTTTGAGTGTTAATTTGATATGGACAATAGTTAGTTTGGAATCATCCGTTCCTACTCAACTGTACTACTACTAGTAGTTTTTCCCCATTGGTCTTTCAAGGTTGGTTTTTCATGATTGGTCTTGGTCAATTGTCTAGACAAGGCACATTTTTCCAGGGCCGCCCAAGGGCCCATAACCTTTTGCAGATGAGAACTAACTAGAAACTAACTCCAGAAACGGAATTAAGACCACCTAGATCCCTAAAATACATTTCCACAATACGAGCGTACATGCCTATGAAGACAGCAACCTTTACGCACTCTTACTATCCTTATTTTCTATAATTCGCTCAAGGACCACTAGAGGCTCTACTCTAGAAGTCCTTAAATTCGCTTCTGTGAGCCGTGCATTGTGCAAAATATTCGATTTCGTCGAAAATGCTTCTCTAGGAAGCATTACGGAATTCTCGCAATCCGCCTAGCCTTAACGGCCGAAAGGAATTAGCCTCATGAAAGAATTAGGTTTGTGTTTTTACCAGTTTTTCTTGCAACATCAAGCTTTCATAGATTTTAAATAAACATAAAATATAGCTTTCAATGAAATTTTTCATTATTTTTTAATTTCAATATAACTTGGTGAGTAGCCGTGGACATCCTCGATATCCATGGCTTCGATATCTTTGATCAGCAGTTTGACAACCCGGTGGTGGCACTCGCGACATCATCAACATGCGATGTACAGCGGCGTTCTTCCCTCTTCCATTTGAATGTTGACGTCAGCTTGCGCAGATATTAGAAGCTGCACGATTTTTTTCAAGATCTTGGTAAAATGCTTGATACAAAGCTGAGATTCCCTGGCTGTCCTGCTGGTCGAGGTCCACATTTTCCCAATTTAGGGGATTTTGTAGACCTATCCCTGTTTAATGTTTTTTATTCTTTAGAATTATTAATTGTACAATACAACAATTTAACCTTCGACTTTTCGGCGATGTGTCTTCGGAGCTCCGTTTTTTCGGCGATATGTCGTGGACTGCTTGTAAAGACTCCGATTTAGTTGAATGGTAAACTGACTCTTGTCGAAAAATGAGTCGGCGTCACTTACTTATTTCACGATAAATTTGCACGATGAAAGCGAAGAGGATTAGGGGACGGCCAACGATACAGCGAGACGGGGAAGAGAGAAAGTATGAGCAGAGGCAATACGTGCATAGACTAAGGGTGAGAGAAATAATATGAGCACAGGAATCAAATGTACACCAGAGACTAAGAGACAGACCAATAGCAGCGACGCAAACGAAATAACCAAGTTAACACACTGCTATTTTCCCCGGTGCATCTTTTCGGCGTTGTGTCTATAAATGCTTTGCTTTTTGCGATGTGAAATGCCCCTGGTGTCTTTAACTGGTCTTGGAGTCATTGTATGAGTACCACCACTCTGAATGACCTCGCACACCTGATTACTCTCACCATGCCTGACGAAGCCAGAGCTCCACGCGGATGTCAAATAAAAATTTCTAACAAAAAGGTTTCGTAAGAAAAACTCTGTCAACCTAGAGGTCTGCTGGGAAACCTGGAGGCTGTGTCGGGAGAGGAACCTGCAAAGCTGCATTACTAAAAGTCGTAGGTTGAAAGATGGGCTCTGTTACTTCTGAACGCTAAACCAGGAGTTGCTACTCTTTACCTGCCGTCACGTTAGGAAAATGTGCAGAAAAAGCAGCTTGGCAGCGTCATCACAAAGCAGCAGATGGCAGCTGCTTAGTGATGACGCAATGAAGTGCAGTTGAATAGCCGAGCTCCTGTACAAGCGCCATATAGCTGTTCCAGGCGGAATCCACTGAAGGCTCAGCAGCCTACAAGTAGCTAGGAGGAATCCGTCATAAATGGTTGCTCTTCGATTGGAGCTACGCTCGTATTGCTAGATAATTAGATAAAGCAGATTATCGGTAAATGCAACAACTAGGAACCATTTTTGTTTGCTAAACACAATTTTAGCAGAAGGATGCGCAAGTATAAAAGAATTTTTTTTCATTTGGATGAAAATTTTTGCAAATTCTCACAGAACTGCTCATCCGTGCAGCGCGCAGTGGGGCTCAGGAAAGAGGATAATAGTAGATAGACAACACATAGTTCGTGTATCAAGCAAAATCAGATCAGGGCCAACAGCGTCTTGCAGTCATGCCTGAGCAGGCTTCTTCGCCTCTCAGTCCAATCCTTCCTGGGAAGAATTTTCCCGGGAGCAGGGCTGACAGAGAGTTCCTTAAATAGGCTCGGCTCAGCAATTCAATTGTCAGATTGTATTTATTGTTTTCTGTATTTACTTATATAAAAGAAAATCAATAAAAACGAACAAAAAACTGCGAATTCTCTGCTTGAGCCGCCGCCGAAATGCCGTCTCATTGCTTCGCCACGCTTCTGCTGTGCGTTGCCGTTTGCAGCACCCAAGCGGCGGAGTTCGGCCCGCTCGGCTGCTACAAAGACAACGAAGGCACCGTCAGGGACCTCGACGGTCTCGTGGGCTGGTCAAGCATCGGGCCTTACACTGTGCATGAATATGAAAATGGTGTCCTTCATGACGACATGACTTTGCAGTTGTGCAGCAGAATCTGCGAATTCGGTCAGTTCAAGTACTTCGGCGTGCAGTTCGGTTTTAATTGCTTCTGCGGAAACTCCTACGGCAGCCAGGAAGTGGCACCTGACACCGACTGCTACATGAGCTGTGCTGGCAACGCCGGCCAGATCTGCGGAGCCAGTGGGCGGAATTCCGTCTACCAGCAGGTCTACATCAGGCCCAGTGAGTGCACATGGCTTTGCGAACCAGCCAGGCCACGAGTAAAGCTTACTTACAGGGTAAATTGGATACCTTTTCCAGTTGGAAGCCGATTCATCCGAGCCGACCCCATCTACCTGAGCGTGACCTCCTCCGCCGGGCCTTTCTACCGCACCGTGCAGCCGAGCAAAAGTGCCATCGAGTGCGTCTCCCGCTGCGATGCGACCTGCCAGGCCGTCCTGTTCCACCCGCGGCGCGTCTGCCACCTGCTGCGGTTTGCCGTGCTGCCGCGGGACCTGGAAATTGGCGCCGAGGTCGGCAAGTTTCTCGTTCGCTCGCCGGCAATTTTGGTTGACTAACCGCGACATGCACTGATGAGCTGGCGCTACATTGCGACTAAAAAATGGTCTTAAGTTGCCTTTTAGGCTTAGGTCAGCCATTTTATGTGCCCAACCACAGCTTTTCTCTGCCCTTTCGTTGTGTCCCCGCATTATTCTTGCGCACGCGTGCCCCGAAACCTCAACTCTGATTTGCTCTGTACATCCAAGGCTAATGTAACGTCTCACAATATCCAGGCCGCGCCTGATCAATTTCAGAGTCAACATGCCTGCCGGCTTATTATACATGTAGGGTGAGCCAAAAGTTTCCTGAATTTTCCTAATCGAACTTTTAGCTAACTTTTGTGTATAGAAAAGCTCAGATGCTGCAACCTGTTGGCCAGCCTTACTCTTTAGCCAAGCTTTGCTCTATTTCTTAGACCCTGTCTCATCTGCTCAGCAGCTTGCTTTGCGGGACGCAAGGCAGCCGAAGCAAATGGCGAGTGATCGCAGCTGATGTTTTTCTGCTTTCTCTGAAACTTAAGGGATTGTCAAGATAATTTCAACTCTTGCTCTACGTCTGTGCGCTGTGCTGCATTCCACCCCCCGCTTGCTGATTGGCTGTTTTGGCTACCTTTTCGTCCCTCGCGCTCCACACCATGCTATTCATGCCAACCACCCCATTTTCTCTGCCCCGGTTTGAAATAATAGTGAACCAGGAAGTGCGCTTACTCTGGAAAAAACGTTTTATCTAACTCTTCGTTGTTTAGTTATTTCGAACACAAGCCACTGATTATAGCATGACCTGCTTGAAAACCTGACAAGACATTATAACTAGCCAGCATCAAAGAGATTCTTTGAGTTTTCTATTGGGAAAAATAAACTTATATGGGTAGCGCAAAGTTTATGATTGTTTTGTTGTGTGTAACTGGCTCAATGAGCCCATACAATCTAAGTTGCAGGCTGGTTTTACAAAATTTTACAAATGAAACAGAAGCAGACAAGACTGAAGTCACCCTGCGTCGCAACAGGCTTCTCGGAAAATTTTATGACAATTAGAGAGAGCGCAGAGCAATGAGGCCATAATGTCATCTGCGATGGATGCGCCGGCCTCCCAATCCTTAGGCCATCTGCTTGATGAAGCCATCCCCCTCAGCCTCGGTACAGTTCTTACTCCAAGCAGCAAGAGAGAGTTGGTGAAGCCCTTGCCCGCCCACATGCCCGCAAGCTAGAGTAGCCAGCATGCTGGCAGGATAGGCGGGATTGCAGCTGGTCGGTGCCAAATTCATAATTTATTTATGAAGACAAAATATTACTAAAACTGTTTTCCATCGCATCGAACGCAGCAATTTCGCGTAGTTCCCTATTTCTCTGAAATCGACCTCAGTATATCAAGAATCCAGCCTTTTCAGTTGGAAACAACAAGAATGCTCGCGCAAATAATTTTGTGCAGCATTGCCATTCAAAGCTCACTAGGAGCGGTTGATTTCGCGTCACTCGGTTGCTATATTGATGGACAAAACAGCAAAATTGATATGAAAGGTCTGGTACCGGGCCCTCTCGGGACCTACACTGTGCAGTCGGGCTTGTACGTATACAGCTCAAGCACAATGACGCTGAATTTATGCAGCAGCATCTGCGAGATCGGCAACTTCAAGTACTTTGCAATTCAACTCGGTGTGGCCTGTTACTGCGACAACTCCTTTGGCAGCCAGGGAGCTGCGAACCCCAGCGATTGTCGCATGACCTGCTCCGGCAACGCCAGCCAGATCTGCGGAGGATCCGGTCGGAACTCCGTCTACCAGCAGATCTACATCCGGGCCAGTAGGTTCCCCATTTGACCTGTCAGAAACTTGCTCTATTCTTCGTGTACAGTAAAATGCTTCCCTTTTTTGAATTACCAGTCGGTGACCAGTTCGTAGCCGCTGAGCGCGTCCCGCTCAACCTGACCTTCTCTAGCGGGCCCTTCCACCGCACCCTGCGAACGCTGCGAAGCCTCACCGACTGCCTGATGAGCTGCGACTCCGGCTGTCAGGCTGTGCTGTACAGCTCGGCCGCCTGCCACCTGGTGCGATTTGCCGTGCTGCCGCACGACCTGGCTGGCGAAGCTGGCGAGCTTGTCATTCGTGGCTGAGGAGCGCGGCTTGGAGATTCGGTCTTTGGAGACGGCGCAGAGAGCGCGGCGTTAAGACGGCTGAAATTTGCAGTTTCCTGGAAAAAAAGTTCTTGAAAATCTAATTTTCCTTTTAAATTAACTCAGCCGAAGTTCGGTTTTTTTTCAGAAAAAATTGTACTTAAATATGTTTACTACCTACTGCTTTTCTACCTGCTAAACAGTCATAAACGAAATTTCAAAGCAAAAGTTTTTTATTAAAGCAGCTAAATTATTAAATTAGCTCGTACTCAGTACTAGCCAAAATTGATGTTTCTAAAGTTTTTTCAAAAGTGACCCTGAAAAACAAAATTTGCGTTTTCAAAATACTGTAAAACGAAAAAAATCTTCTCATTACTTGATTTCTGTTATTCCCCTTCAGCAACCAAGGCGCACCAATTTTTCGCTAAAAAACCCGTCCAGAGAACAAAACATATAGTGCTCAATGCAGAAGTTTTTAAATTGGCGCGCGTTGCCTTGGCAACGGTTCCAATCCGATTCAAGAGAGACGGCCTGCGTCTTATTAGGGGGGGGGGGAGACTGTCTGGCTATCAGTTTGCCCGTACGCCATACGAAGTACAATAATTTTCAATGAAAAAATATTTCTCTGAAATTGGAAAAAAAAAATAATTTTAATTTCTCCCGCTTCAGACCATTGCCTTCAGTCCTAGACATTTCAAAATAATTTATTTATTAAACCAGCAAAACAAAAGCCATGGCACTTCAAGAGGGAACTCAAGAGGGAACTACTTCAAGAGGGAAAGTAAGAGCTATTAGGGGAAGTCAGGTTGCCCCCACTGCTTGTCTGGCCAGAATCCTTCCCATGTGAATTGGCTCTGGTGGCGGTGAAAAGTAGGGGGCTTGTCTTCCTCAGGCGCATATCCGCAATGTTTTGTGGCTCAACTGCAACTTGCTTGCATTGGAATGGCTGGCTAAACTGACCCAGTGCCTGCCTCTGCAGACAGTTGCCAGCTGACCGACTGACTGACACCCCGTGGAAATCAGGGGCCACAAGAATTTCCGCGTACATTTTGAAATTAAAGTTAAAGTAAAATACGCATGAAAATATGATTTCAACGACAGTTTCTATTTTTAAAAGTTTCGGTGCCCAAATCAGCACCGATTAGCGCTCGATGCGGGCAACAAAACCTGCAGCTTCCGCTGTCATGGCTACTGCGCAATTCTTCTTTTTTACCAGAATAAATCCAAATGATAAGCCACTTCACATGGATACCGTGGAAGACTGGCTGCTTCAGCTGCACAAACTAGCCAGAATTCGGGACTAGGAAAAGCTTTTTAAAATATTTTCCTTCGCATTCTAACAGGACAAAACCGGAGTGACAAAGAAGCGCTAGGATGGCGCACAAGGCAGAAACGAAAGCCGCCACCCAAGTTTAAAAAACGCGAAAGTCACGAACGCCGCTGCTGCGTCATGTCACGGCGTGGCTCTCGAATATCCATTTAAACTGCTGCCTCACTGAGCCAGTAAAGTGCAGCTTGCAAGCATGCGGCCCGCCCTGACCCTGGTGCTCTGCCTCTGCTGCTGCTGCGCCCCGGTCGTCCAGTGCCAGAGACGCCGCGTCGAGACGCTGCCGAGGCTGCTGTTCAGCCCGAACTTCACCCAGTACTCCGGCTACCTCACGGCCAGCACCGGCTCGAGCGGACAGCAGAGGCGCCTCTTCTACTGGCTGGTCGAGAGCTCCCACGTGGACGCGTCGACGGCTCCGCTCGTGCTGTGGATGAACGGCGGTCCCGGCTGCTCCTCGGTGGGCGGCCTGCTCATGACGAACGGGCCGTTCCTGGCGAACGACCGCGCCGAGCTGGAGCGAAACGAGTTCGCGTGGAACCGGCTGGCCAACGTGCTGTACATCGACTCGCCCAGCGGGGTCGGCCTGAGCGAGCCCGGACCCGTCGACTCGTCCGAGCTCAACGATCACGTGACCGCCCAGCTGAACCTGGCGGCGCTGCTCCACTTCTACAGGCTGTTCCCCGAGTACCGAGGCCGGGCGTTCTACATCGCGGGGGAGAGCTACGCGGGCATCTACATCCCGCTGCTGGCCAGCGCCATCATAGCTGGCGGTCACCGGCCGAGCCTCATCAACCTGACGGGCATCGCAGTGGGCAACGGCCTGCACGTGCCCTTCAACATGACCAGGTTTGAGGAGTTTCGCCGGCTGCTGACCGACGCCGCGGGGGCCAGCCTGGGCCAAACTCGCATCTACAGCGTGACGGTGCAGGTGAGGACAGGGCCCGTCCTGGACCATTTTGAATAGAAGCCATCCCTGTCGCTACCTGATCTGCCTGGTGAATGAAGCGCTCGCCATTCCGATCCCACAGAACAGCATGCGGACGCTCAACCCGTACAACATTGCGCAGCCGTGCCACTACGGCAAAGTCAGCAGCGGCTATCCGTGCCTGAACTCAACAGGGCTAACCAGCTACTTAAACGACAGGCAGGTCCAGAGCGCACTCGGACTGAGGGCCACGGAAGCCAGGCAGTACAAGATCTGCGATCGGGGCATCTTCCTAGCCTACAGGCAGCTCAAGCGCGACGTTTTGGGAGACTTTGTGCGCCTAGCGAACCAAAGCGTGTCCGTGTTGCTTTACCACGGCGCCCTGGACTATCTGTTCCCAGTTGGGATCACGCAGCAGCTGCTTGGACGGCTGCGCCATGATCCGACCTCAGCCAGCAGGCCGGATGTCTGGTTCTACTGCCTCAGCAAGCCGGGCTTCGGACTGCAGATCGGAGGCATTCAGCGGACCTACATGGCGGCCCGGATCCGCTACCGGACGGTGATCGGGGCCGGGCACTCCGTTGCCACCGACAGGCCCGAGATCGGCCTGCAGCTGCTCGGCGACCTGCTGGCTGCATCATCGGCTATCGATACCGACTTCTTGGACTGTGCGCCAGGCGAGGGAGAAATGACGAGCAGCCCGTTGAGGAATGCGGGCGGACGGCAGCCCGCTGCCACCAGCCTGTTGCAGCTGCTGCTGGCTCTCTGCTTGGCTGGACTCTCGATTTGCTAGACCTCTGGCGAAGCGCACGTGATGAATCGGACACAGCAAAAAACCCCGGGTCTTCAATTGTAGCATTGATTTTGAGTAAATTTTAGAGATAATGCGAACCATCATAACTGAGTCCTGGCTCAGGCATCCTGCATGAACCACGCAAAACTTGCGCTTCAAAATTTTCAATTCTTTGTGGACTCTAACCAATCAGCAGAGCCAGCAGCTCACACACACAGACTCGCAGCATCAATCAGCACAGCCCGCAGCTCACACACACACACACACACACACACACACACACACACACACACACACAATCGATTCATCAAACCACCATTCAAATAAGAAACAGTGAGAAGCGAGCGTGTAATTTTGATAATAGGTGAATAAATTTGATTGAAGAAACTTTCAAACAGTGCTGATGTGCTTACACTTTCTACTGAATAGTTGCAGCGCTAGTTCAAAGCTGTGGGGCCAAAGATCAAAGATGTCGATTAAAAAATAGGACTTGGAATTTCGAGCCTACAATGCAACAGGTGCAGTGGTGAAAATTTACTGCCTACTAGGGGAAACCTGCAGTCGGCAGCAAATAAAAATAATGCTGATGAATTTAACAATAAGGAAAGAAAAGTATAGAGTTACTCAAACTAATTCCAATTCCACACTTTACTTTCCTTTGCGAGTTTAAACAAAACATGGCGTGAAGGTCAAAAGCCGGATACTAAAAAGACAATCCAAAAAATATAAAAAACGAAAGACGAAAAGCAAAAAAATCATGTTTATAGATGACGAAATTGCCAATAATTGAAACTCAAAACGAACAAGGGCCCGAATGACCGTATGTACAAAGTGATTCGAAAATATGGATTCAAAGAGTGATGATTTAATTAAAAAATCCCGATGAAGCTGCGTCACGCTACTTACAGCTGATTGTGTGAATTTTTCGTCTAAATTTGCGATGCAAAGCGATGACGTCAAGCAGACGACAAAATGGCACTGGGGTGAGAAAAAAATGTGTCGGCGAAGCCAATAGAGCAGGGAACAATGGCGGCCCAGGGCGAACTATTGCGGGAAAGCCACAGCCCCGAAGAAGAAAGCGGAGTCCGCGAGTAGTTGCTAGGTTTTGTCTCACAGCTGGGCTGGCCTCATCAGCAGGGCTGCATCAGAAATCGGCGAATGAGGGGCGGCGCCGGCAGCTGCTCAACCAGAGCGGCCAGCTCGGACCTCAGCGAGTACTTGTGACGGAACAGCCGCTCCCTGGCTGCGCGCTCCTCCGGCGACTCGTCATCGTTGTCAGCATCATCGCCTCCAGCTTCGTCTGGCTGTCGGCGCCTCAGCCGAGGCCGCTCAGGCCGCTGCTGCTCCTCGGCCTCGCGATCACCGCCAGCTGCCGGCGGCTCCGCGGGCTGCCAGCGCGGTGCCAGCAGGTAGGGCAGGCCGCGGAGCAGCAGGGCCGGCGGCAGCGGCTCGCGCATGTCCGCCACCCCCTCGTCCTCCGCATGACGGCCGCGATTCTCCTCGGCCGCTGCTTCCGCCTGGCCGGCGTCGCCGTCGCCGCCTTCGCCGGCAGCCCGGTGGGCCAGCGCGTGCCGGATCATGTGCGCGATGTTGACCTCGATGCGCTGCTGCCGCTGCTGCTGCTGCTGCCGCTGCTGCTGCTGAGCATCGGCTGGCGAAGAAGATTCCGAGCTGCCAGTCTCGGCGGCGGCCTCATCAGCTGCCAGTAGATCGGCATCTTCGCCACCCGAGGCTGCTGAGGCTCCAGCTGGCTCAGCGGCGGTCGCGCCGAAACTGCCATCGTCATTGCCGGCGGACTGCGGCGAGTCCGGTGGCAACGGGGCCGCCTCTGATGCTCCTGGCTGTGCCATCGGCGCCGAGTCCATCGGCTCCTCGTCCGTGCCGGCGTCGCCATCCGTCTCCGAGTTGTTCGACGGCGGGCTCATGCGGCGGATCTGCTGTCTCGGCGGGGCGCCGCGCCAGCCGCGTGAAGGGCCAGCGGCGTCGCCAGCCAGCTCGAGCTGCCGCCGCTCCAATGCGGCCTCCTCAGAGTCCGAGTCCCGCGCCAGCTCGTCCGGCCGGCGAATCGGCGGCGCCGGCGGCAGGCCGTCGTGGACGTCGAGGACCCGCCGGCGAAGCTGGCGACGAACGCAGACGCGGCAGAGGGACTGCAGGCTGGGCACCCGGTCCAGCGCCGGCAGCGACACGCAAGCGAGCGGCTCGCCGGCGTCCTCGGCTGACGGCGGCTCCACCAGGCCTGCGCGGGAAGGCGGGAAGACGAGGAAAGGTGAGAGGATGAGGGGAAACGGACGGCAATGCGGTCAAATTTGGCACATCCTGACATGATCCGCCGCAGTTCTCACCAGAGAAGATGACGGACATGAGACTCTCAGCGTTCCAAGTCTCTGGCCCGACGCGGCGATACTTCATCAGCGACTCATTCACCGGGGCGATGAGGACGCCGTCGAGAGCCAGCCAGCGCTGCATGAGCGGCACGTACTTGGCGGGGCACTGGGCGCCGCAGTAGATGCGGTCGTAGCTGAGACAGTTGCCCTCAGACGGGACCAGGCAGACGCAGTTGCCGGACACGAAGCTGGGCTCGCAGAAGTCGAACTCGAACATCGCGTCGGAGGTGTCGCGCAGTTGCGCCACGCGCAGCCTGGCGTAGTCGCAGGTGTCGGGGTTCAGCTCGATGCCGTGATTGACGCCGCCCGGGCCGAGGGCGAGGCCGGCCAGGCAGCTGAGGTAGCCGGTGCCGCTGCCCAGGTTCAGGAAGGACAGTCCAGGCCGGAGCTCCAGCTCGCTGAGCACTTTGGCGTAGATGCAGGGCGCGGATATGTGCAGGTGGGCGCTGTGCCAGGCGCGGTCCTCGTACGCTGTGGGTCTAAGGGTTCAGTTGGAGGAATTTCCGGCATTAATTGCTCAAGCTTAAGAAACCCCACCACATCCAGACTGCGTCTTTAACTACCTGTCTGACAGCAGCATGAAGTGGGCCCGATCAATGAGGCGCATCAGGCGCTCGGCCTGCGGATCAGTCATGTGACCCTGCCGTTTCAGATTGTCAACCAGGTCCTGGCTGTCCTTGCTCTCCATGCCACCCATGGCTGCTATCAATGGAAGACACTTTTTGTGTTACTAACAGTGCTGGATAATGCTGATAACTATTAGAAACCTCTAAGCTGTGCTTTGCCAACAGATTGTAAATAGTCTTCTAGCTGAAATAAGTGAATTAATTTTTAAGTAAATTAAGTAATAAGTAAATTTGTTTCAAATGTAGTATCAATATAGTATCCTTTCCTAATTTTAGCAACTTAGCAATTAATGAAGTAGCAAACTATTATTAGATATAGGCATAGCAACTAAACTGTTATACACTAAGGTTTCATGGAAAAATAAAGGCAAAAAAATCAGTAGCAGGAAAAAATTTTTGTCTACATATTCTCCTTGTATTTTAATGGTAGCTACATGAAAAAAAGAAACTTTAATATTCTAGAAAAACAAAATATTATAAAAATAACTATAATCTAAATAAACACTATAATTAAAGGTTAGTAGTAAAAGACTTTTCTTGAATAAAACAATTAAAAATTATATAAAAATATTATTTCCTGTTGATTCTTTTGCTCTGATTAATTCAATTATTACGGTAGGAATGTATCTATCTATAAGTGATATGTATTAATCATAAAAAAATTTCAGAGAGGGATACTTGAATCTGGCACTCTACCATTGATTCTAAATGCAGGGTAGAAGCCCATTTTTGTGAAAGACAATTATTAGAAATAGACCAATATATTCTAGCGATTATATTATAGGCTATTTTTAGTAAAATAATGGGTAATTAGGTAAATATGCGACACTTAACAAAGTGGGTTACTAAATTTGTTTTACATTCAGTACTAAGCTAGGGATAGCTAAATTAGTTTATTTTACCTGATACATGTTACATGTCACCACTTCTAGGAATTTTTTATTTTTCACTTGGAATTGTTTCGTAAACTTTTATCAATTAAAAAAAATTAGCAGAGGCAACTTGCATACTGATTCGCATATTTTTATCCAGATTTCGAACTGCAAATGCAAACTTGTAACCACATTTTCGGCAAAAACATGCTTACAGCTAGAACTAAAAGTGATTAATAATACATGAAAGATGGAAGACTGATGGGTCACAATTAATGAGTAGTTTCCAATGTCCTTAAGACAAGTCGTTAAATATCTTTAGTAGTTTCTTGTAAAGTTATTATTTTAATTTTTGCGATGTAAACATTAAATAGCATATCAAACGAGTTTTGGCTTTATTTGCTAAGTTATCTTATCTTAAAGCAAAATCTTGCTTTCAGGTTGAAAATAAAAAAATTGCTAAATTTATTTAAAAGTTTTGTTTGATTTTTATAAATTTTTGAACTGCTGAAATAGTTTTAGCGTAAAGTCAAACCCGGATTTAATAATAATGGTACTGCTGTGCGTAGTGTACACAAAAGTTAAATATCGCGCGCTAAAAAGGGCAATTCTGCCATTTCGCACACATCCATTTTTAATGATTGAGCTGTCATAAATTCCATTCTTTATTGTCATTTGCACACTCATTTTCGAAATCGAGCACCAAAATTAGGACCTTCTGTGCGAAATCGCACACTTTCTCCAACGAAAAACCCAGAATGTAACTTTCGTTGGGGAGCATACTAATTCTAAGCATAGTAAATGAAATTCTGAAGTCATTTTTACAATATTGGAGCTTATAGACACGGGCTGCCATGTCTCCATTGCATGAATATTAGGGACACCGTGGCTGTCTCTAAGTTTGGTCCTAGTTTGGTGCTAGTACTAGTAGCCTAGTAGGCCTATATTTAAATATCCATAGCCTATATGCATAGGGATAGTTAAATTAAGTCATGTTTAAAAATTGTTAGAATTCCACTTTTTGCCTATATAGGCCTAATTTGTGATAAAAAACTTTCTAATTCTAGGTCTAATGTATTGAGAATATTTTGGGCCTAAGCCTGAACTGATTGAATGTTTGAACTCTGTTTAAAAAAGTTAAATTAATTTGGCCTGTCTAGCCTTAGAGCCCTTAGGCTCTACCTATAATTATAATATTTTTTGGCCTATTGGGTTATAACTATATTTTAAGTATGTGAATAGTTCTTTTCGCAATATTCATTAGGTTGTACTTATTATTTAACCAATAGGCTGACTACTGTCACTAGCTAAATAATAATAGAGCCTCATATTGCAATGCTAATATTGGCATGGACCCATGTAAACAGTCTGCCTTAGCCTTATTGGCAATGACTGGTCCATGTCATTGTATAAGTAGCTATATTTTATATTTAATCTAAGGCATTCAAGTTAATTTTTTGTCACTGAGCTATTTAAATATAAAACAACTATATAGAAAAATATATAGTTGTGATAGTTTTATATATATTTCCTATATTATATTTCTATTATCTATTTCTAGTTTTAAAATATTAATATCAATTTTTTATATATTTATGTATTATATATGTATTCAATAGCATAGCCAAGAGGATATTGGTATATTGGCTAATACCCATAAATTCCAATAACCCATTTTTGTCATAGATATTTTCATTAAAAATAGTATATGTGCATTCATTTGACTGAAATTTGTAAATTCAGGATTCTAATATCTGGGTTAAATAAAAACTGATACCCCCACAAAAGTCCTGGCTATGCCCCTATATGTATGCATATATGTAAAATAGTCTATAGTCAAAAGTGAACTTTTAAAGGACTGTTTAAAATAAAAAGTAAAAATTATCCTAAAGTAGACTATTGAATAAGGCATAGTTGGCAAAACTGTTACAACTTAACCTGAGGTCACAAAGACGGAAGATTTGTGTGTTACTCGTACTATTGAATGTGCAATTTATTTATTTGTGCTGCGGTTTCTTGGTCTGCCTCTCATTATCTCTTGGCTCTTCTTGAACCAAAGTCTCGCGATCTCCATAGCTGTATGGAGTTCGCGCCATAAACAAAATAAGTGGCTATGTGCCCAAACAAATGCTTTGCAATATCAGTGTCTTTTTAGCTAACCACAACACTCTCCCAGGCTAACCAGGATTTCCCAAATGCTCGTACTGCAGCCGCTCGGGTGGATGTCGGTTCCGTTGGGGCCGTGCGTTGACTCCTGGGTCAGCGAGAGTGCTGTTGTTGTCCTTTTTATCCGACTTATGACTTTGGTCCTTGTTGTCGCCTACCACGTCGTGCTCACGCTTCTCACATTGTTCCTGCCGCATTTCCTCAAACTCGTCAGAACGAACTCTGTCCTTTAACTGCTCCATGTGGGCCATCTTCTCCACGCCAGAATCCGTCCGCACTTTAACGACTTTCTCAGGATAGTTTTTGAGGATAATTTTCACAGATGACTCCTGGTTCGAAAAGTAAATCCTTTTCGTTGTAGTTCCTGATCCAGACGTCTCGCTGCAAATTGATGATAGGTGACTTTAACAATCGACCTCTCATGATCTCGGCCGGCGCCCGTCCTGTTGTCGGATGGACTCGATTCCAGTATTGGATCAGAAATCGGTCTACAGCTGTCTGCAGATCATCGGATTGTGAGGCTCTGAGGTGATTTTTCAGTGTCCGTACAAACCTCTCCGCGATTCCGTTCGACTTCGGATGGTACGGTGGTGTCTTTACGTGTTTGCACCCAATATCTCGAAGCCACTCAGCCAATTCTCTAGAAGTGAACTGGGGTCCGTTGTCAGATACGATAGTTCCAGGCACACCTTCCTGCGCAAATGTGCGACAAAGTCTTCTGATTGTTTCAGATGCTGTGGTCCTTTGCATTATGTGTACTTCTGGCCACTTCGAGAATGCATCAACCAGAACCAATGCGTATGCACCGTTTGTTAGCGGTCCGGCGAAATCCACGTGAACACGATTCCATCTGTTGATCTCGTCTGGCCATGACTGCCACTGAGGTCGGGCGTAGTCCTTTGCCTTGCAACAGTCGCTGCACGCCCTGACGAAATTCTCAATGTCCTTATCGATGTTATTCCACCAAACCGTCTGTCGGGAAATTGACTTCATAGATTCCTTTCCCATATGACCTCGGTGAAGTTCTGCTAACACTTCCTTCCGCAAATGTAATGGAATTACCAAACGATTTCCTTTGTACAAGAGACCATCCTCAATGACTAGATCATTTTGCACCTTGGCAAATTGTTCTAGAGGACCTCGTGTGCGCTTTTTCCAACCGTGCCTTACTTGCCGAAATAGCATCCTCATTAAAGGGTCTTGTTTTGATGCCATGCGCACAGATTTCTTGGAAACGGGTGGATCAGAGGTGCAGTCTTGAATAGCGTCGATTTCAAACTGACTTTTCTCGGAACCAGTGGAGGTGCATCTTGAAAGGGCGTCAGGCACAGGTATTTCACTCGTTGTCTTGTGCACTATAGTTGTATGCCATCATCGTGACTGCCCAACGCTGGAGTCGTGCGGCTGTGACTGAAGACAACGTCTTGCTTGGATGGAATATATAATGTTGCGGTTTATTGTCCGTGACCAGTTTGAACTTCCTTCCATACAAAAACTTGTGCAGCCGCTTCACTGCCCATACCACTGCCAGGGCCTCTCGCTCGATTTGAGCATAGTTTCGTTCTGCGCTGGTCAACGTCTTGGACACGTATAGCACTGGCCTGCCTTTCTGTTCGATCACCGCGCCTATTCCACTGGGAGACGCATCAGTTGTCAGGGTGACTTCGTCCATTGGGTTGAACATGGCCAGCACAGAATCCCCGGTTAGGGCCTCCTTCAGCCTCTGGAATGCCCTCTCCTGGTCTTTCTCCCAAGACCAAGCGATGTTTGTTTGTAGGAGTCGGCTCAGGGGCGCTCTGATTTCAGACAAGTCTTTGATGAACCGTCCGTAGAATTCTAGCATCCCGAGAAAACTCCGCAATTCCGCTGGATTCTGTGGTCTTTGAAACCCATTGATTGTTCTGATCTTCTGTGGGTCAGGTCGTATTCCATTGCCACTGACAATTAGGCCTAGGATTTTGACTTCTTCCTGGCAATAGACGCACTTGTCTTCGTTGAGCTGGAGTCCATTTTGTGCCAGCTTGGCCTTCACAGCTCGTACAGCCTGTTCGTGATTAAACTTGGAGGCAGTATGAACAATTACATCGTCTTGGTAACTTTGGAATCCTTTCAATCCGTACAAAATTTTATCCAGATAGCTTTGGAATATTGCCGGGCATTGCTTGATGCCAAACGGTAGGCCTTTGTACTGGTAGAGTCCAAATGGTGTTGATATCGTGGTCAACTTAGCCGATTTGCTGTCCATTGGAAGCTGATGATATGCATTCGTCAGGTCCAAAGTTGTAAAAAATCTAGAACCATGAAGTCCATTCAGAATGTCCTCCATTGTCGGCATAGTTGACACCATGTCTGTGAGCTGTGGATTCACAGTTGCCTTGTAATCGCCGCAAATCCTGACTCTTCCATCAGCCTTTCGGATCGGTACTATTGGTGTTGCCCATTCACTGTCTGACACACTCGAAATGATCCCTTCACTGACTAATCTATCGAGTTCTGTCTTGACAGCATTCCTCAGACCATACGGAATAGATCTGGGTCTCAAAAACACTAGTCTGGCTCCTTCCTCCAGTGTGATGTGAGCCTCAAAGTTGGTGACTAAATTGCAAACTCCGGATATCTGCTGATCGATTCCTGGGAAGACTACTTTTATCCAGTCTCGACCCATGATGTTTTGCTTGTCCGAATTCACAATGTATGCAGTCAGCCTACCTCTGTAGTTCGGATGCTCAATTTTGACGTCACTGCAGCCAATAACCGCCACCGTATGTCCGTTGTAATCCTTTACGTTTGCATTGCATGGTCGGATGTCGGACTTGTATTTCAGACGATGGAAGTCCTTTTCTCGAATCAGCGTCATATCTGCAGCTGTGTCAAAATTCATTTGGACTGTACTGCCATTGATTTGCAGATTGACTACGTATGTGTGTCTGTCTGGAGTTCTAGCTGCAAACACATAGTGATCCGTTTCCTTTTTCTGGTCTTCAGGATCCATTGATCATTCTGACTTGCCTTTGCTTCTGCTTCTGGCGGCAAACTGCTTCTAGGTGACCAATTTTTCGACACACGTGGCACGCCTCATTACGGAATCTGCAATGCTGCTTGTCGTGGCCTTTCCGTCCGCAGCATTTACAGTTCTCGAACTCAGGATGAGATGTACCTTTCACGCCTGTCCTGGCTTCTTGCGATTGCCATGAATGCAGGTTCTTCGTGGATGGCTCAAAGCGGCGTCTCTCTTGTCCTGTCACCTTGCAAACTGATGATTGATCATTTTGCCAATTCTTCTGTGACCTTTTTACAGCATCAAATGCTGTGGCAATCTCGACAGCCTTCTTTAGCGTCAGGTCGGTGAGCTTCTTGGTCAACATTTTCTTTAAGGCATCATGATTCGCGATTCCAAATACGAATTGATCCCGCAGTCGGTTTTCCAATTCTCGCCCGAACTCACAATCTTCAGCTGCCGCTCGCAATCTCCTAACGTACGTTGGAATGTCATCCTCGCCTTGTCTAAGCTTGGAGAATTCGTACCTGGCTGCTATGCCGAGTTTCTTCGGTTGAAACTGCTCCAGCAGAATAGTTGTTAACTCGTTTAGAGTCTTATCCGATGGCTTTTCGGGCACGACTGCGTCGGCAATCATATTGAAGGCTTCGGTGCCTATCATAGCCAGTAGCGCATTCTTCTTCCTGTCGTTCTCCTCAGTGATTTGCTGCCATGCTGCAACTGCTTCGAATTGTTGAATCCACCGAGCTGGGTCCTCGCCATGCTTCAGTGGTCCGATAAATTCCCTTGAGCTCGTCGCCATTGTTACAACTTAACCTGAGGTCACAAAGATGGAAGATTTGTGTGTTACTCGTACTATTGAATGTGCACTTTATTTATTTGTGCTGCGGTTTCTTGGTTCGCCTCTCATTATCTCTTGGCTCTTCTTGAACCAAAGTCTCGCGATCTCCATAGCTGTATGGAGTTCGCGCCATAAACAAAATAAGTGGCTATGTGCCCAAACAAATGCTTTGCAATATCAGTGTCTTTTTAGCTAACCACAACAGATACCCATAAATTCCAATAACCCATTTTTGTCATAGATATTTTCATTAAAAATAGTATATGTGCATTGTGCATTCATTTGACTGAAATTTGTAAATTCAGGATTCTAATATCTGGGTTAAATAAAAACTGATACCCCCACAAAAGTCCTGGCTATGCCCCTATATGTATGCATATATGTAAAATAGTCTATAGTCAAAAGTGAACTTTTAAAGGACTGTTTAAAATAAAAAGTAAAAATTATCCTAAAGTAGACTATTGAATAAGGCATAGTTGGCAAAACAAAATAAACTACTAATATATCTATAATAGATTTATAGTTACCTGAAATATTTAGAGTTGCCATAGGCATTAAGTTCCTGTGCAGAAAATTTTGTCTATTTACAAAGCCTTTTTTGTATCCCTTAAGTTGTCACTACTTTGCTACATAAATTTGATGTAATTTTTTATTTTATTTTAGGTTCATTGCTTAGTTGGCACTTATATAGATAGATCTGAAGATGCTTTTGATAGACTTGAAAAAAAGTATAATTTACTTATTGTACTTGTACTTTACACTTTTCATGTCATTTGTTTCTAATAGAAAGTAACTAGACAATTAACTAGTATTAAAGATCATTATCAAATTATGTAAAAAAGAATTTTTAGTATATCAATAAAAACAACAAAATCAATGAAAATGGATAGATTTTAGTGGACAATCCAGAAATAATATCTATAAAGACATTGATGTAGTGGATTTGGTATTGTGGCACACCAGCTCAATATTTGTAAAAAATTCTATTGTATTAATAAATATTAAAAAGGAGAAAAATTTGCTTAAGTGCCTAGAATTTTGCTACCCAATCAGAGCATAGCCCAAAATAATTACAAAAAGTTTTTAAATTTCCCGCAGCGTCTCTAGCCATGCCCTACGCCAACAATCCGAGGCTGACCATCACTGGCCGCGAGTCGGACTGCATCAAGTTCAACATCGAGAACACCGACCTGAGCGTGGCCAACGCCCTGCGCCGCGTGTTCATCGCCGAGGTGCCCACCCTGGCCATCGACTGGGTGAAGATCGAAGCCAATTCCTCAGTGCTCAACGACGAGTTCATTGCTCAACGCATCGGCCTGATCCCGCTAACCTGCGATGACGTCATTGACAAGATGCAGTTCTCCCGGGACTGCCACTGCGAGGAGTTCTGTCCCGAGTGCTCGGTTGAGTTCACGTTGAATGTCCGTTGCACGGAGGACGAGATTCTCAACGTGACCACGGAGCACCTGGAGAGCGCCGAGCCCAAGGTCCGCCCGGTGTCCAGCCGGCGCGCCGACCAGGAGGACGACGAGGCCGAAAAGTACAAGGAGCACGAGGAGATCCTCATTGTGAAGCTGCGCAAGGGCCAGGTGAGGACTGTTTTTTATATTCCTTGAGCTCCCGTGAGGTAGTTAAAGAACTGGGTGAAAATTTGGCGAATGTGCAATTAGTGCCAGAAGTTTTCTGGGATGTTTCATTGTTTAGTGATATGTAAATAAAGTGAAACTGTGAGGATAACATGCTGAGTGAAACTCTGCGGGTGACATGCTGAGTGAAACTCTGCGGGTGACATGCTGAGTGAAACTGTGAGAGTGACATGCTGAGTGAAACTTTGAGGGTGAAATGCAGAGTGAAACTTTGAGGGTGAAATGCAGAGTGAAACTGTGAGGGTGACATGCTGAGTGAAACTTTGAGGGTGAAATGCAGAGTGAAACTTTGAGGGTGAAATGCAGAGTGAAACTTTGAGGGTGAAATGCAGAGTGAAACTTTGAGGGTGACGTGCAAAGTGAAACTCTGAGGGTGACATGAAGAGTGAAACTGTAAGGGTGACATGCAGAGTGAAACTGTGAGGGTGACATGAAGAGTGAAACTGTGAGGGTGACATGACGAGTGAAAATCTGAGGGTGACATGAAGTGTGAAACTGTGAAGGTGACATGCAGAGTGAAACTATGAGGGTGACATGCTGAGTGAAACTATGAGGGTAACATGAAGAGTGAAAATCTGAGGACGACATGCTGAGTGAAAATGTGAAGGTAACATGAAGAGTGAAAATCTGAGGACGACATGCTGAGTGAAACTGTGAAGGTGACATGCAGAGTGAAAATGTGAAGGTGACATCCAGAGTGAAACTGTGGGGGTGACATGCAGAATGGAAATGTGAGGGTGACATGCACAGTGATACTGTGAGGGTGACATGCTGAGTGAAACTGAGGGTAACATGCTGAGTGAAACTGTGAGGGTAACATTCTGATTGAAACTCTGAGGGTGACATGCTGAGTGAAACTCTGAGGGTGACATGCTGAGTGAAAATGTGAAGGTGACATGCAGAGTGAAACTCTGAGGGTGACAAATGAGTAAAACTCTTAAGGTGAGTGAGATTCAGAGTGAAAAAAATGATGGTGAAATGAAGAGTGAAACTGCTGGTGGCATAAAGAGCGAGGTGGGTAAAATCCAGAGTGATACTGTGAGAGTGAAATGAAGAGTGACACTCTGGGTGACACTGTAATTTAGACATTGAAACTCTAGGTGCTGGCCCTAGGAAGGCAGCAAAAAAGAAGGTCATAAAACAAACGTTATTTTGCAAATAAAACCTGAGAGTAAGACAGTTAAACTGTGAGACACTAAGACACAGAGAGTGAAACTGGGTGATTGACAAAGATGGAGAATCAAAAAACCACAAAACCGATTGGCCAGGAGCTGCGGCTGCGCGCCTACGCCAAGAAAGGCTTCAGCAAGGAGCACGCCAAGTGGAACCCGACCTGCGGCGTTGCCTTCGAATACGATCCGGACAACGCGCTGCGGCACACCACGCTGCACGAGCCGGCCGCCTGGCCCAAGAGCGAATACAGCCAGCTGCCCGAGGGCCAGCACGAGGCCGAGTTTGACCGGTTCGGCAAGCCCAGCCAGTTCTTCTTCACCGTGGAATCGTGCGGCTCGCTGCAGCCGCAGAACATCGTCTTGTCCGGCCTGGCCGTGCTCAAGAAGAAGCTGTCCGACCTGCAGACCGCCTTCACCCACGAGATCAGCGCTGCTGAGCGGATGCCGATGCACATGTGACTAATCCCCGTGTTGGTTGCCATGGTTGCGACATCAAATAATAAATCTGTATAGTTAGTTACTGATGATGCGCGTGTTAACCCGGCTGCTGTTAATTGTCTCGCTGTCCGTTTTAATCAACAATAATATAACGACTGTCTAGCATTTTGTATGCATATATGAGTATAACCTTTACTAAAGCACAGCAATTTTTTTAAGTTGATTCTTCCCATTTTTATTTATTAGGAGGCACCTCTTGGAGCCCTAGGAATTCGTGTGTGTGGAAACAAAATTAGCCGAATTTCTCTCCGTTGAGTGGAATTGCATGGAACAGTACTTTGAGCAACCCTACCAGATGCACATGACAAGCAGATCAAGTTTCATTGCAGTCGGGCGGACCGTCAGCGTCTAGTAGCTGACATTCAGCTCCATGGCTGAAGCGTGGATCATGAATGAATCATCATTATTTGCCGCGACTGGCCCCGAAGAGATCCATGTGAGACTGATTAATTATTAAAAATTTCGAAATTTTACTGTTTAACCAAGACATTCAGCGGGGGGGACAGCGAATCACCCTCGTATCTGAATCCTTCAGTTTTGCGAAAGTTCCGTAGCTGTCCGGAGTTACCGACTAGAACAATCACACTAGAACTGCTGAACAAGTCGAGTTAGAACGCCAAGAATCAAGCTTAAACAATTGCGCTCATCCATGATGAATTAGCGGGCAGCAAATCCCTAATCCTGGGGATCCGTAGTGCTCTGAGAACGATGAAGATCATCAAGTTACCGCCTGAAACTGGCATACTTCCTCCAGCTCGAACGCGAATGCGCGATTGAGAGGCTGCTGCCTGATGAGCTGCTCACGCGGATCCTGTCCGAGCTGGACCAGCAGAGCCTCAGCCGGTGCGCCCAGCTCAGCAGGCGCTGGCAGCGGCTCGCCACGCAGCCGCAGTTGTGGCGCAAAATCCGCATCGGCTGGCGCCAGCAGGTCCATCTGGAGATGACGCGGCGGTTCTGCGGCTGGCTCGGCAGCGTCGTGCGCAGCATTCATGTTGACAGGCTGGATGATATTGAGAAGCTGTCACGCCTGCTGGTGGCATCCGTGAACCTGACCAGCCTTAGCTTGTCCTTCATTCCGGGTGACACCGCGCTGACGGTGGCTGGTCGAAATTGCCGCCAGCTGCAAGAGCTGCGCGTCAGTCACTGCGACGGCGCGCTCTCTAACAATGCGCTGGCAAGCCTGCTGTCCGGCTGTCCGAGGCTGTCGCTGCTGGACATCGAGGGCAAGTGGTTTGCTCGCACCTTCTCACAAGCACGGAAAAACCGGCAGCTCTTCAGCCAGCTGGTGGGCCGGCTTGCCACGCTGTCTATTGAAGTCTACGGAGACTCGCACGAAGCTTACGCTGCCCACCTACTCCGCTACATGCCGCTGTGCGCGCAGCTTGTCAAGCTAAGGTATTATGTGACGGAGTTCTGGGGTGAGTTCGTGGCCTTACTTTACAGTAACTGTCCAGCTCCAATGGCTGCATATTTAGCGAATTTTCCACGCCCAGAGCTGCTGAACCTGCTGCAAATGACGCCAAACCTGAGGGACCTGAAAGTGGTATGTTTTGAAGCCGAGGGCAGTCTTCCAAACCGGCCCGATCCGACGCTGAAGCTCATTTTGCTGCTGCGGATGATCCAACTGCCTCCACTGCGCCGCCTCGACCTGTGCTGCGCCCCGACGACCCCCGCCCCGTTGCTGCTGCTGCTGAACGGCCTGCCGCAGCTGCGCTACCTCGGCGACCTGCCCGGCAGAGCGGTCCGCAACCTCGTCCGGGTGCTGCCGGCCGGCCTGAAGGAACTTTGTGTCGATTTCGGCAACAAAGTGACCGAGCTCGACGAGGCCGACCTGAGCGAGCGGCTGCCTGCAGGCCTGCGAGTTCTGCAGCTGAAGCGGCTCAGCGCTTCAGCTGCATTGGTGCTCGCAGCATCCAGTCCGAAATACATGCCCCCCCCAACCTGCAGGCCTGACCGTCCTCGTGCTGGACTTCTGCTGCGACGACCTGCTGGCGGCTCTGCTCGCCTGGCTGCCCCGCCTGCGCTGCCTCCACCTCACCGACTGCGGCCGCCTGACCCGCCGGGCCTGGGCGAGACTGCGCAGCCTCTCCGCGTCATCCCCTGACCTGCACGAGTTCCACGCCGATAAGTGCAAGCCGTCCAGCCTCTCGGATGAGGCGGTGGCCGACCTGTGCGCCAGCCCCGCCGCCAGGAGTCTTCGGCGGCTTTTCCTGTCCGACTGCGCCCAGCTGACCGCCTGTGCCCTGGCCAGCATCGCCAGCGGCTGCCAGCGACTCACCCACCTGGCCCTGAACGTCCCGAATGGCGGTCATCCGATTGATCCGGCGGACTTCCAGGCCTTCACCGCCCGCTATGCGCACACTGTGGAAGTTAATAACAGGATTCGCCACTGGACTTTCTTCCCCTAGCTACGGCATGGCAACAATTACTCAGCTAAGCGAGAGCAAGCCAAGCTCCGTTTTCTTTTAAATTTTACTATGATTCTCGTGTTCTTTAATCTCTTAACTGTAGCTGGCGGATTTTTCGCTTTATACTACTCATTGTTACGCGCCAGCTTTTTACTCGTAATTAAAAAAATCTCTTTAAAAGTTTGACTGTTGATTAACTTAGCGTGAAAATTTACACATTTTTTCCGTTTAACGGACTCTGAAGGGTTCATACTTAATTTATTTAACAACGCAGTCAAACAATTCATTAAAACTATATCCAGTAAATGTTTTTTTATTATCTGTTGAATTTTATGTTTAGAGTAATTTTTTAAATCTACTGCTAGATTAAAAAAATCATGCATACACTTACGCTCGTATGCAATATTCTTTTATTATGCCTATATCATTCCATTTTTTCCAAATGTGTTCAAAAGTTTGTTTTTTTCCAAATAAGGATTTTTCCGAAGGAAATCTTTCTAAAAACTGACCATTTTATAGTACATAGTGTACGAATCTTTTACTGCCTTATGCATGTTACATTAAATACATTTAAAGTCTTAAGACTTTCAGCATATTAATACAGAATGTACTTAAAAACCTGATTGAATCTCATTTTAACATCGTTACGTTACTTAGCCACTAAACATGCCATGGAACCATGATTATCATGACATTTTAGCAGCGATTCTCAAGACAGTTAAGGGGCGATTCTTAAGAAAGTTTAGGGGCGATTCTCGAGACAGTTTAGAGGCGATTCTCAAGACAGTTTAGAGGCGATTCTCGAGAAATTTTAGAGGCGATTCTTGCAACAGTTTAGGGACGATTCTGAAAATAGTTTAGGGACGATTCTCAAGACAGTTTAGAGGCGATTCTGAAAATAGTTTAGGGACGATTCTCAAGACAGTTTAGAGGCGATTCTCGAGACAGTTTATGGGTGATTCTCAAGACAGTTTAGAGGCGATTCTCGAGACAGTTTCGAGCGATTCTCGAGACAGTTTTGGGGTGATTCTCAAGACAGTTTAGAGGCGATTCTCGAGAAATTTTAGAGGCGATTCTTGCAACAGTTTAGGGACGATTCTGAAAATAGTTTAGGGACGATTCTCAAGACAGTTTAGAGGCGATTCTCGAGACAGTTTAGGGGTGATTCTCAAGACAGTTTAGAGGCGATTCTCGAGACAGTTTAGGGGTGATTCTCAAGACAGTTTAGAGGCGATTCTCGAGACAGTTTCGGGCGATTCTCGAGACAGTTTACGGCGATTCTCAAGACAGTTTGGAGGGGATTCTCAAGACAGTTTGGATGGGATTCTCAAGACAGTTTAGAGGCGATTCTCGAGACAGTTTCGGGCGATTCTCAAGACAGTTAAGGGGCGATTCTCGAGACAGTTTAGAGGCGATTCTCGAGACAGTTTAGGGACGATTCTCAAGACAGTTTGGGGACGATTCTCAAGACAGTTAAGGAGCGATTCTCGAGACAGTTTAGGGACGATTTTCACGAAATTTTTTGGCGGTTCTAACTGTTTAGTGGCTTATTCTCTGGAAACTTTAGCGGGCGACTCTCGGGCCGATTCTCAATATAAATTAAAGATGATTATCTGCGACTTGTGTTTCCTTGCGGTCGGCGCGGTCAGGCAGCAATGAGCTCTATCCGCATTGGACAAGCTGCTCACTCTAGTCCTGACTCAGCTGGACCAGGCCAGAACCTCGACGAGCTGCGTCTCATTGATTCCAGCGAAGCTCTGACTCTCATCTCACTGGACTGCCTGCTGACGGACTGTCGGCGCCTCTCGCTGCTAGAGATCTGCGTCAGCGAGTGCTGGCGGCCTGCGCATTCAGCAGCTCTTTGGCGCTCTGGTTGCCCGCCTCACCTGCCTGTCAGCGAAATTTTTCTGCAGCCACTGGATTTCTTGCTGACCTGCCCGTCTGTCCGCGGCTTCACCAGCTCGGCCTGGTTGCCGATGACTGGGGAAACTAAGTTACAGATTGACCTGTGCCACCTGGGCATCCCTGACTGTTTGACTTGTGGCCACCTGCGCGCTGTTCGGGTGCGGCAAAGCGCCTCTGATCTTTTTGGTTTTCGTGGTTTAGCCGGTCTGAGGACACTCCGCAGTCTGAGGACATCCCGCAGTCTGTGGGCATCCCGCAGTCTGTAGGCATTCCGCAGTCTGTGGACACCCTTCAGTCGGGAGACACCTCATAGTTTAAGATCCGCTGTCTTAGGCACCGCTGTCTGGGGACGCCTCATAGTCTAGGAGAACACTGTTTGTTGCCTAGGACACCACTGTCTAGCCCACTACTACCTCACTGGCATCTCTGTCCCTTCAATTCGCAGAGCTGACCCACCTGACCCTGGACATGACTCTGCGATCTGCTGAGAGTCATGTCCATACGAATCTGCGACGCCTAACAGCCTATCCACCCGACCTGCACGAGTTCCAGCCTCACTGATGCAGCGATTCCAGCCTCACTGATGAGGCGGTGGCCGACCTGTGCGCCAGTCCCGTTGCCAGGAGGCTGCGGCGGCTTTGCCCGTCCCCCTGACTGCTGACAGCCGCCGCTCTCGCCAGCATCGCCATCGGCTGTTCCTAGCTGACCCGCCTCGCTCTGCTGCGGCTTCCGCCTGTCTCAGATACCGACTTGGCGGGTTTTCAAGCGGCCTTCCAGAGCCGAGTTGACTTGTCCACCGACTGGGTTGACCTGGCGGATCTGTGTTTGCGTGAGCCGCCCTGAGCTAGTGAGCCAGGTTGCGCAACAATCAGTCTGCGCAGGCAAGGATGATGCAACGGGCCGTAAGAAGAAAACAAGCTAGAAAATCTTCAAAGAAATTCTTTCAAGCCAATATTCTAGTTTAGAAATCTTAAACAATTTACAATGTAAACAATTTTATCATGATTAAGTAATACAAGCCACAAGCTGTTGGCTAGTTGCGTAACCACAAGTGCTTCTTTTTATCGGGGGAGAGGAAAAACCTACCCTAAATCTGGCATAAAACATTTTAGTTTTATTCAAAGCTGATGCATTTGTAAAAAATTTAGCAATAACATGCTTTTTGTAGTTGCCTTTGTGTACGCTTATCGGCGCTGTGTCTGGAGGCCCCTTCATTTCACGAACAAGCGTAATATGCTTACTAACTTGTCTGTATGTGCGAGTGAATCTTTAACTGTACTCGTACTTTACGAGCGTACTAATGCCCCTACTTATCAGTTGTTTTTTAGGACTCAGTCCCTTCCCTGCCTCACAGGCCCCAGTGGCTTATCGAATTGGCGCGTCCTGTTAAGATCTGCTAGCCAGCCCTCCCTAATTAGTCCAAGACCGCCTTTCTGAGAAATTGGTCGAAGCCTCGGAGCCCACGAGCAACCAAGCTAACTGGGCCAGCATGGATCGGCTGCCTAACGAGGTGCTCACCCGGATCCTGTCCTGGCTGGACCAGCAGAGCCTCGGCCGCTGCGCCCAGCTCAGCTGGCACTGGCACTCTCTCGTTCAGCAGCCCCGTCTGTGGCGCAAAATTCGAATTGACGATTCCACGGATCCCGAGCTGATGCAGCGCCTTGGAAACTGGTTCGGCCACAATGTGCGAGAGATTTCAGCCTTTGGTTTAAAATCAAAGCTCAAGCTTACCGAGCTGCTGAAAGCGTCCGTGAGCTTGACCTGCCTCATTCTGTGCGACATTATTCAGGACGGATTGGCGGGGTCCATCGTGTCGGAAGCGGGCCGCAGCTGCCCCAGGCTGAGCGAGCTGCATCTCATCCGCTGCCAGTCGGAGCTGACGGACGACTCACTGAGCAGCCTGCTGGCCGGCTGTCCGAGCCTCTCGCAGCTGGAGCTTCGCTCATTTGACTTTTGGAATTCAATAAAATGGAGCAACCAGCAGCTGCTCATTGACTTGGTGGGCCGTCTGTCCTGCTTGGTGTTCGAGATGGAGAGTTGGCCGGTAGACTTCCCCGGTCACTTTCTGCGGGACCTGCCGAAATGCCCGCTGCTCACCAGCCTGTCCTTCCCTGTGGCTAAGTTCTCTGGTGAGCCGCGTTTCAATTTGGGAATCTATTCAGTACTTCATAATTTCACTGCATGTGACTCACTCTCAGTTCACCTTGCCTCTGTCTGCCAGTCTCTCTCGTGTCTGTCTGCCAGTCTCTCTCATGTCTGTCTGCCAGTCTCTCTCGTGTCTGTCTGCCAGTCTCTCTCATGTCTGTCTGCCAGCCTCTCATGTCTGTCTGCCAGTCTCTCTCGTGTCTGTCTGCCAGCCTCTCATGTCTGTCTGCCAGTCTCTCTCGTGTCTGTCTGCCAGCCTCTCATGTCTGTCTGCCAGTCTCTCTCGTGTCTGTCTGCCAGTCTCTCTCGTGTCTGTCTGCCAGTCTCTCTCGTGTCTGTCTGCCAGTCTCTCTCATGTCTGTCTGCCAGCCTCTCATGTCTGTCTGCCAGTCTCTCTCGTGTCTGTCTGCCAGCCTCTCATGTCTGTCTGCCAGTCTCTCTCGTGTCTTTCTGCCAGTCTCTCTCGTGTCTGTCTGCCAGTCTCTCGTGTCTGTCTGCCAGTCTCTCATGTCTGTCTGCCAGTCTCTCATGTCTGTCTGCCAGTCTCTCTCGTGTCTGTCTGCCAGTCTCTCATGTCTGTCTGCCAGTCTCTCTCGTGTCTGTCTGCCAGTCTCTCATGTCTGTCTGCCAGTCTCTCATGTCTGTCTGCCAGTCTCTCGTGTCTGTCTGCCAGTCTCTCATGTCTGTCTGCAATCTTTGTCTTCAGCTCTCTGCGAATTATTAGATTCGGACGCGCCCTTTCGACTGCAGATTTGCTGCAGCTGCTGTCCCTCATGCCAAACCAGAAGGAGCTGAAGTTGAACTGCGAAATTTTTTTTCAATTGATGGCGACGTTCGGCAGTTGAGGTCGCTGCCTTGGCTAAATAGCCTCGAGCTGGAGGGCGAGTTTAAGACTTTGTGCTCCATTCCGATGCTGTTTATCGGCTTCCTGGACCTTCGCGTCTTCAAGTTGGGATACATTGCTTTGCACTTTGAGAGCAGTTCGGTGGCGGCGATCCGCGCCATTGTGCGAGCTCTGCCACCGGGCTTGACCTGCCTTTGTCTCCGCTTGTACCTGGTCGACTGTTGCGACCTGGAGGAGACCGAGGCAGCCGAGCCGCTGCCGGTGGGTCTGCAGCAGCTGGAATGGACTCCGTTCCTGGGCAAAGAGGACGCTCTGACGCTAATAAGCCCATTGGCTGCAGGCTCAGCTAGGTCCAGCCTGACCCACTTGATTCTGGACGTCTGCAGCGACGACCTGCTGCAGGCCCTGCCCACCCAGCTGCCCCGCCTGCGCTGCCTCCGCCTGAACGACTGCAGCCGCCTGACCCGCCAGGCCTGGGCGAATCTGCGCGACCTGCAGAGCCCGGCTGAGCTGCACGAGTTCCAGGCTTACTGGTGCTACTCCAACCTCACTGATGAGGCGATGGCCGACCTGTGCGCCAGCCCGGTCTTCAGGGGGCTGCGGCGGCTCTACCTGTGTGGTTGCAACCATCTGACGCCCCTCGCTCTGTGTTATATCTTTATCCACTGTGATTGGCTGACTCACCTGTATCTGACAGTTTGTAGCGGCATCACAAAAGCCGACCTGGAGAACTTCAGGAGCAGTTTTTACGATCGCTACGTGGAGGTGAAAGATGATCGGTGGACTTGCGCCGAGTTCCCGCTGAGCTGTTGAGACACGCTGAGCTTGAATTGGCACTCCTTTTAGATTTAGCTTCTTGATTGACAATCTTGTCAGATATTTTTCCCTAGATTGCGGATTTCTACTTAGCTTCAGATGTGATTTGGAAATGTGGGGCTTTTTCCAAGAAAATTTACTGCTTTGTTACATGGTTAAAGATGGTTGCGTACAGAACGGTAAAGACTTCTAATATGCTTTCACAGTTTATTTTAATCGTGTTTTATTATCGTACGCTCGTAGATTTAAGATTGAGAATACAACACTGCTTTGATTATTAATATGAAAATTATCAATAAAAATTCCACATCAACTGGTCATTTTATTGATCATTTAAAGCTATTTTATTGACTGACTGGATTATTGAGAAAGTTCTTGGTTGAATTCAATGCAGCTTTAAATAGGGAATTTATTCAGCTAATATTTCATATGTAACGATTTGGGAATGAATTTAGAGCAAAGGCGGAGGTTTTTTGTTTTTATCAATCGTATGATTGAGAGAAAAGGTTGAAATAATTACGGGTTTGGATGCGTGTATTTATAGTATAAAATATAGGTGACCGGAAACTTCTGGAATATTCGATGAGTTATAACAAATGTTAATGTCGCATGCTATTTACAGATGATGAGGAATGATTAAAGAAATTTGAGTGTGCTTTTATTTATTTGTTATTTAAAATGTGGCAGGATAATGAATTAATAATTGCTTTGGCGAAATTTCTAGAAAATGATAGAAAATTTTACTTTATGATTTTGATCGAATTCTGGAAAATTACTAAATATGGCAATTCGATACGGCAAAGTAAAATAGCTAAGGTACAGTACAATGTTACACATAAACGATAGATATTTAGTTCTACTTAACATTAAAAAACTATATTATTTCAAATTAGCATAACTGTAAAGTTATTTGGCGCAACGCTCAGTTTGTAGCTCGTAGTAAGAAAAAACGTAGCGTGCCTGCCGGGCACAGCGCTAAAGCTTTGGCAATAAGCACGGGGAGAGCGAGATTAGAATGTACAGGGTGGTGGGGTGGTGGGTTCACACCTAGGCTTAAAAGCTAGCATGGGTTGAGCTCAGACAGACTAGAAGGGCAGGGACAGGGGCGCGAGTGCGGGTGCACTGAAGAGTAAATAACATTAACGCAAGGAATAACTAATAGCAACTGAAGTCATAAGCACTAAAAATAAATAATAAACTAACTTAGCCAACAGTCCGACAGTAAAACTTATTAGTACCTTGTGTAAAAATGGGACTACTGGGGTAGCCAAAAGAAAATGAAAGTGAGCAGACAAATCGTACAAAACAGAGGTAATTTTCGGTGTCCTTTTTTCGGAGCGTCGGATCGAATATATAAGATTAATGTTATTAACAATTTATTTAATTTTTTTCAGAAACCGATGCAATGGGCATTTATTTTTTCTTTGCAGCAAAATTCTTACACGAAGTTGCTAACGCAGATCCATACAAGAAATCCAGACGTTCCTTAAACAGTAAGCTTCAGCTGCTGACACCTGTCTGTCTCGGATTGATCGAAACAATGAGCGCCCTGGAGTCACGGGACTACGGAGCAGCCAGTGTGAGAGACGTTCATATAAAAAATTTAACCCATAGAGCTGAAACCCTGAGCTCCTGCTAAAGCGCCAACAATGTACCTATTGGACGTCTCGTCCTCATCCTCTTTCTCAAGCTTTATCCATCTTTCTCAGCCTCAGGCTGATTGTAGAAAAATCAGTAGCCAATGCCAAAATTATGGAATTTCCCTGATCCTCGAGAAAAACTGGATGTTAATCTAGTGTTTTAAATCCTGTTGTCCAAGACAAGATCAAGATAACGAATTAGGTCAAACTCAATATTTTTTCCCACAGACAGAATCTGTCTGCATTGAGCGGATGCCTGATGAGGTGCTCACGCGGATCCTGTCGTGGCTGGACCAGTAGAGCCTCGGCCGCTGCGCCCAGCTCAGCAGGCGCTGGCAGCGGCTCGCCACGCAGCCCCGTCTGTGGCGCAAAATCCGCATTGACGGTCGGAACGCGGATCCCCAGCTGATGCAGCGCCTTGGAAGCTGGTTGGGTGACAGCCTGCTGGAGATTTACGCCTGCAAGTTGATCTCAAATCTTGGGCTCACCGAGCTGCTGAAAGCGTCCGTGAGCTTGACCTGCCTCATTCTGTGCGACATTCAATACGGATTGGCGGGGTCCATCGTGTCGGAAGCGGGCCGCAGCTGCCTCAGGCTGAGCGAGCTGCGTCTCATCCGCTGCCAGTCGGAGCTGACGGACGACTCGCTGAGAAGCCTGCTGGCGGGCTGTCCGAGCCTCTCGCTGCTGGAGCTTCGCTCGGGTGAATTTTCGCATACAATAAACTGGAGCAACCAGCAGCTGCTCGTTGACTTGGTGGGCTGTCTGTCCTGCTTGTTGTTCGAGACGGAGAATTGGCCGGCAGACTTCCCCGGTCACTTTCTGCGGGACCTGCCGAAATGCCCGCTGCTCACCAGCCTGTCCTTCCCTGTGGCTGAGTTCTCTGGTGAGCCGTCTACATTTTCTGTCGTCTTCACAGCACCTCAATCTCTTTATGCCATGTTCTCGTACCTGTGTGTGCCATTATCTCTTACCGGTTTTTGCCATTATCTCTGACCTGTGTGTGCCATTATCTCTGACCTGTGTGTGCCATTATCTCTCACCTGTGTGTGCCATTATCTCTCACCTGTGTGTGCCGTTATCTCTCACCTGTGCGCCATTATCTGTGACCTGTGTGTGCCATTATCTCTGACCTGGTTGTGCCATTATCTCTCACCTGTGTGTGCCGTTATCTCTCACCGGTGTGTGCCATTATCTCTGACCTGCGTGTGCCATTATCTCTCACCGGTGTGTGCCATTTTCTCTCACCTGCGTGTGCCGTTATCTCTCACCGGTGTGTGCCATTATCTCTCACCGGTGTGTGCCATTATCTCTCACCGGTGTGTGCCATTATCTCTCACCGGTGTGTGCCATTATCTCTCACCGGTGTGTGCCATTATCTCTCGCCGGTGTTTGCCATTATCTCTTACCGCAGTATTACTTCTCAATCAGTGCATGATAGTCTTTTAATATTCTAACCATGGATTGTTATGTGTGTCTACTGGTATCTTTTTGGCCTTGCTTGGCCCATGTGGAAAAAATGAGCCGCACTAAAAAATTGAGCAAAATAGACATTGCTGTAAAATTAAGCATCCTCTCCGAATTGTAGAGCTGCTGCTGCTGCTGTCACTTCTCCCAAACCTGAAGGACCTGAAGTTAAAGTGCGGATGCACTTTCCGCATTAATGGCGACCTGCGACAGCTGACCGCGCTGCCTCAGCTAAGCAGCCTCAGGCTGGAGTGCAGTTTCAAGACAGTCAGCAGCATTGCGCTGCTGCTCATCTGCTTTCCAAATCTCGACATCTTCAGCCTGGACAACTGCGCCCCGACAGGCGTGAGCATCTCGGCGACCCGCGCCATTGTGCGCGCCCTGCCGGCGGGCCTGACCTGCCTTGGCCTCAGATTCTACTGCTGTAACTGGGACAACTTGGGGATGACCGAGGCAGCCGAGCCGCCGCCGCTCGGTCTGCAGCAGCTCGAGTTGAGTCTGTTCGATGGCCAAGTCAGCGGTCTGAGGTTAATGAGTCCTCTGGTCAACTGCTCAGGTGAGTCTCCTGCTGAGCATTGCTTGGAATCTGCGGCCTAAACGCAGGCCACCCATGCCTAAGCTGAACTTCTGCTTGTATTATGCGCTCTCGCATTGCGACATTTCTTTCCACGCCAAGCAAGCTTTTCGCGCTACTTCCTTTACTTTCTATACTTGCAGTAGACGAACTGTTTCTTACACACCAGGCCTGACCCACCTAAGTCTGGACGTCTGCAGCGACGAGCTGCTGCCGGCTGTGCTGTCTCAGCTGCCCCGCCTGCGCTGCCTCCGCCTAACCAACTGCAGCGGCCTGACCCCTCAGGCCTGGGCGAGTCTGCGACACCTGCAGAGCCCAGCCGCCTGTCTCGACGAGTTTCAGGCGCTCGAGTGCACGACATCCAGTCTCACTGATGAGGCGGTGGCCGACCTGTGCGCCAGTCCCGTTGCCTGGAGGCTGCGGCGACTCTGCCTGTTCCGCTGCCTGCAGCTGACCGCCGCCGCTCTCGCCAGCATCGCCAGCGGCTGTCCCTGGCTGAGCCGCCTCGCTCTGATAGACTGCCGCTGCATTGAAATGACTGACCTCCGAGACTTCCGTGCCGCTTATGATCACTACGTGGAGCTGAGGGATTTTCTGTGGGCTCACGCCGAGTTTCCTTTGAGCTAGATGCTTTGATTTCTGGGTCTTCCACAAATTTTGTTGACTCATTGTTGTCCCCTGTTTTTATCTAATAAAATGTTTAGGAAATTTAATGAAAAGCCTTAACTGTGATAAGTTATTTATTTCGCTTCTAAAACTGATTTCTTTAGGCGGTATTCTACGCTCGTATTATATTCACCCTGAAGCTCCAGTATTTTTTCCTTCACCAGCGCTGATGGAGCGGATGCCTGATGAGGTGCTCACGCGGATCCTGTCCGACCTGGACCAGCAGAGCCTCGGCCGCTGCGCCCAGCTCAGCAGGCGCTGGCAGCGGCTCGCCACGCAGCCCCGTCTGTGGCGCAAAATCCGCATTGACGGTCGGAACGCGGATCCCCAGCTGATGCAGCGCCTCGGAAGCTGGCTGGGCGACAGCTTGCGGGAGATTTCGGCCTCCGAACTAACCATGGAGCACCAGCTACCACAGCTGCTGGCCGCATCAGGGAACCTGACCAGCCTCAGCCTGCGATGGCTCGACCAGCCGGCTGCGGAGTGGTCAGTGTTCCAGGCGGGCGGCAGCTGTCCCAGGCTGCGGGAGCTGCGCGTCTGCCGCTGTGACAGAGCGCTGTCGGCGAATTCTCTGAGCAGCCTCTTGACAGGCTGTCCGAGCCTGTCACTGCTGGAATTCGGCGACAAATGGGACTTCGCAGATTGGTCGGACGAGGCGGAGCGTCAGCTGCTCATCAACCTGGTTGGACGCCTCGCCAGCCTGTCCATCGTGCTGGACGAGGCCTCCGAGCTGATCCGCGAGCTGCCTCAGCTGGCGCTCCTAACCAGCCTGACTGTCTACCGGCTCAGCTTGACAGGTCGGCTTGGCAAACCTTGAATGCGACTTGCCCACTGTGGGAAATTTGTGAAAAACTGTGTACAGCCAGCTGCGCGGCACATCTAAGGGCTGTGTACAGCTGCTCAGCCCTGACGTTCTGGAGGGGCCGCAACGTCCACCCTAAATTGTTTCCAGCTCAAACTGGTACCCAATCCCAGCTGGGTGGACTGAAACAATGCGGGATGAAAGTACCTTGCTAGAGGGCACCAATAGCTAACAACTAGAGCTAGGGCTCGAGCCCGTGACCTTCCGACTAGAGCACTTCTATAATAGTATGCGGATGTAGCACGGAGAAAAGGTTGCCAAGGTCTGTCAGCTAGCTAGATTTATGAGGGTAAAATGTCAGGTTTCGGGCGGTAACTCTGGATTGCAGATTCTTGGAACCAACAAGCAACCCCACCCAACAAACGCCATGCAGCCGGCCCGTTGTTCACCCTCAGAGCTGCACGCCGTGCTAAGCATCGCCCCCCACCTGGCTGACCTGCATGTTGAAACATTCGTTGCCGACGAGTCCGAGCCCCCCAGCCTCCTTGATCGCGCATTTCCCAGGATGCAGCGCTTCAGCCTGGGCTGCGGGCTGCCCGGCGGCCAATCCCGGGTTCCCGGGGGCCTGCTGGACCTGCTGGCCTGCCTGCCGTCTCTCAGAAGCCTCCGCCTGGCTTCGTCCGGCATCGCTGGCGAGGATTTTTGCCGCATCGTCCGCTGCCTGCCGGCCAGTCTCGAGGATCTTCGACTGCACTTTGTGGAGCAGCTTCCTGACTGCATTGAAGTTCAGCTGGGCGACCCGCTGCCACCTGGTTTGAAGCGTCTGCAGCTCACCGGGTCATCCTTTGACTCTGAGTGGCTTTTGCGACTGATCAGTCCGTTAGTTGGTGAGTGAGTGAATGAGTGAGTGAGTAAGTGAGTGAGTGAGTGAGTGAGTGAGTGAGTGAGTGAGTGAGTGAGTGAGTGAGTGAGTGAGTGAGTGAGTGAGGGAGGGAGTAAGTGAGTGAGTGAGTTAATGAGTGAGTGAGTAAGTGAGTGAGTGAGTGAGTGAGTGAGTGAGTGAGTGAGTGAGTGAGTGAGTGAGTGAGTGAGTGAGTGAGTGAGTGAGTGAATGAGTGAGTAAGTGAGTAAGTGAGCGAGTGAGTGAAGGAGTAAGTGAGCACCAACCATTCGATCTCTGGAATTCGATCCATTCCTTCCGCAGGCCTGACCCACCTCGCTCTTCAAGTGTGCAGCGACGACCAGCTGCTGGCGGCCCTGCTCGCCCGGCTGCCCCGCCTGCGCTGCCTCCGCCTACTCGACTGCGGCCGCCTGACCCGACAGGCCTGGGCGAATCTGCGCGACCTGCCAGGCCCGGTCGACCTGCACGAGTTCCAGGCTCGCCAGTGCCGGTGCTGCAGCCTCACCGACGAGGCGGTGGCCGACCTTTGCGCCAGTTCAGTTGCCAGGGGCCTGCGGCGGCTCCTGCTGCTGCCGGACTTCAGCAGCCAGCTGACTGTCGCCTCTGTCGCCAGCATCGCCAGCGCCTGCCCGCTGCTGACTAGCCTCGAATTTCGATGTCGGCAACCCGTCAATAAAGCCGACCTCGAGGCTCTCGGCGGCGCTTTTCAGCGGGGCGTTGAGATGGACAGTCAGTGGGCAGACGAAGAGTTGCCTTGGTGACCGTGAAATTAATCCTGAGATTTGATCCCAATTGGATCCTTTTAGTTCTGCTGCGAGATGGTTTGCTGGCAGACTGCCAATTGCTGGTTGCATCCTGTGTCTGTGTCCCGACTTTTTACTTCCTTGCTGTCGCTTTTTTGCTAAAAGTCTCTGCAGAGCGTCAGACTGCCGCTCTCCCAAATCCTCAGACTGCCGCTCTCCCAGATCCTCACACTGACGCTCTCACAGATCCTCAGACTGCCGCTCTCCCAGATCCTCAGACTGCCGCTCTCCCAGATCCTCAGACTCTCCCAAACAACAACAACAACAAAGTACGCTGTCAAGATGTTGAAAGCAGCGTCACAGGGCGCGCCTCAGGGCCTGGCCGCGAACAAAGGCCGCGCCGCCGGCAGAATCGGGAGCGCCGGCGTCAGCCAGCAGGCAATCGACGAAACGCCGAGTTCGCGCTTGTCCTCGCCGGTAGGGCGCCTGCAGCGTGAGCAGCAGCACCTCTCTGCTGCTCCCAGATCCTCAGACTGCCGCTCTCCCAGATCCTCAGACCCTCAGACCCACCCAAATCCCGCTGGAATTCCACTGCACAGAAATTCTAATTCCGTCATGGCTGAATCAAGGACTCAAAGTGTTGGGTGGGTTAGGTCACTTTCAAAAAAGGTCTAAGTTTGTGGTGTGTAGCTCATAGCATTTTGTTAACAAATTTGGTATGCAAAGAGAATCTTTATGCATATTCTTATTGAACGCAGAACATGTCTTATCGAATATAAGATTATTTACTTATTATTAAAAGCATCAATGTACTGAGTATCTCTCCTACCTCTGGGTCCGCGATTGATCAATTTGCAAGAGACGTATTACTGATGAGTTGGGCTCTAAAAACCAGACACAAGTTCGGGATACAGTAAGTTCTAGAAAAACTTTAGGCGCTATAAAGTAAATTTCAAGCAACATTAAGCATTTGCACTGTAGAACTTTAGCCAAAATCCAAAGAACGATTTCTTGATTTTTGCGGCCTGTTTGCATCTTTAGAAAACGACGACGTCGTAAATGTTTTATAGCTAGCTCAATTTGACTTTTTAACAGTGCTTCACGCACGCGGCATGTTCCCACAGCGTGCAGCTACTAACTACACAGTGCAGCCACTTTCATTTTAGGATTAAGAAACTTGGCGCTGTAATCTATTCACTTTTTCAACCAAATTTTCAATTTTCTATATTTGCTAACTTATTAACAGTTTTATTGGATTTAACCATGTTCTATATGTTGTTCCCTTGGCTTTGGACCTATAGACCTACCTTATTGTTGCACCACTTGTATAAACTTGCATAGGCCTGCCTTTTTTACTACAATTAGTCCTTTTCTTCTGCTCTATATCAGAGGGAGCATCTTATCACAGTAGCTAATTTTCACTCATGACACATTGCCATTGGCACTACATTGATGTAATCTTTTTTAGTAAAAAATTTTGGTATTCAAAATAATGCCTCTAAAAGTTTTCATTTAAAAATAAATCTAGTATAAAATATTGTGATTTGCACAATACTGTAACAGTCATTAAATATGGCTCTATTCTTCATCAAATTTCAAAGTAACCAATGAAAATTACTAATATTTAGTGTGTATAAAGGGCCTATTTATTAATTATTAGATTATAATTTATATGAATATAATTAGTTTTTCCCAGCTAGTTAGCAACTTATAAATTAATACTAGTCTAGCACTACTACTCACTGCCTACCTCAAATTAGTTAATGAAGTGTTATAAAAATAGTTTTTATTTTTTCTAGTAGAAACTAGTTATTTTAAGCATTTTATTGTTGTAAGTTAGTCTGCTTTATATGGCACAAAAATTAATGAGGTAACTGGTTAGTACTATTCCCATGGCTAATGTGTCATAAATTCAGAGCTTAATTTGGCTCTTGTTTGCTTGATTGTTCAATGTCAATAAAACAAAACAAATAAAAAATTTTTGTAATAGATGACTTTTAAAAGTAGGATCCTATAATTATTTAAACTATTTATAAATAATTAAGTAATTATTCTATCCTTCCCTATCTATTAAATTTTAAAATTTTAGTGCTATCAGCTATTTATTATGCTTAATTTGTTTATGTGTCTCTATAACTGGCTTCCAAATTTGCAAATATTTCTAGGCCAAGTGTTGCATACATTAATTATGCATCAAACTCTATCTATGAACTTTATTTGTTTTAAATGGCCAGTTTTTTTGTCTTTCCAGTTGCTATTCACTTTCACAAGTCCAATCTACATTGAGCTAAAAGGCAGAGTATTCTAACTAAGTACAATGGACAGAACAGTCACTGATTCTTTGCAAATCAATCTGCCTATTCAGCCTTGCCATAAAAATGAAAATACAACCCTTCGAGTGAATGCTCAAGCAGCAACTTGGAGCCAGAGGGCTCACCATCACCAAAGAGGCCCCACCTGGCGCAACATTCTGGAGAGGTGAGAGCTGGCTAGTGGCGTGCCTGGCAGTTTTCAGACATTCAGACTCAGTGTGCCTCCTGAGTAGTATAATAATCATAGTAAGAATAAGTATAGAATAATAGTAAACATTATTTTGTTTTTGTTTCAATGTGCGTGGCAGGCTTATAAAGTTTTTTTACGTAAAGTATTTGTCATGATTCAAGCTCCGAATTGCATCCCAATGCAGTCCGCAGTGCAGTTGGAGCAGCTGCCTTTTGAGGTGCTCACGCGGATTCTGTCCGAGCTGGACCAGCAGAGCCTCGGCCGGTGCGCCCAGCTCAGCAAATTCTGGCAGCGGGTCGCCACGCAGCCGTGTCTTTGGCGCCAAATCCGCATCGACGGGCGCACAGCGGATCCCGAGCTGATGCCGCGTCTCGCGCACTGGCTGGGCGACAGCGTGCGGGAGATATCAGCCGGCATGCTGGCTCCCATGGACGGACACCAGCTGAACCTGTTGCTGGCCGCTTCAAAGAACCTGACCAGCCTATCTCTTGTTGAATGTTTTTTCCCTACAGATTTAGGCTCTTTTAGTGATTTTAGTTTAACAAATAAAATCGTGTTACAGCTGGGCCGGAGCTGCCCCAGTCTGCGGAAACTGCAGATATGCTGGTGCCCACTGTACCTGAGTAAAGAGTCGCTCGACAGCCTTCTGACCGGCTGCCGCCGTCTCTCCGTATTGGATATCAGAATGAAATATTTCTTCTGCGAACCAGACTGTCTGAGAAGTCGACAGCTATTCACCCAGCTTGTGGGTCGACTCTCCAGCCTGTCCATCATCGACCACAAGCATTATGAGGCTTTTGAATTCATGCGCGACCTGCCTGTGTGCCCGGGGCTCACCAGCCTCTCAATGGAGTACGTGGGTGATGACTTTTCGGGTGAGTCTAATGAGCCAGCTTAGGGTCGTGGCTCGAACTGCTGCATTTAACTCCCTACCGCCTCTGTCCCACCAGGTTTTCTGCGGCTGCTGACTCAGATGCCAAATCTTAAGGATCTGCGCCTTAGAGGCTGTTTTGACTGGCATAATTTTGACTCTGACCTGCAGCTCATGAGGCGGCTGCCTGCTATTCAGAAGCTGGATCTCAGTTGCGATTTTCCTAAGCATGCGTTGATTGTATTTCTGGGCTTCTTTCCGCAGCTTCAGCGCTTCTCTCTCAAATCTAGTATTGAGAGGGCTCTCTCAATGGCTGAAATTCTGCCGGCTTTGCCGACCGCCTTGGTAGAGCTTCATTTAAAACTATTAGATTGTGCTGACTGGAGCATCTGCGACGATGTGGCTCTCAGCCTGCCGCCGAGCCTGCAGCGACTGCAGCTGGAGGGATTTAGAGACAGTCCCGCCAGACTGGTGGATTCTGTGCTGAGCTGCTCAGGTGAGCGGCTCTGTTGCTGGGGTTGCTGGCTGCTTACCTGCATTAACAGGGGCGTCTTTAACTGCAAATCCCAGGCCTGACTCTGCTGACCGTGGACTTCTGCACTGACGACCTGCTCCCAGCTTTGCTGCTCCAGCTGCCGCGCCTTCGGAGCCTCCGTCTGACCGACTGCAGCCGGTTGACCCGGCAGGCCTGGGCGAGTCTGCGAGGACTTCAAAGCGCCAGCGGCTCCGTGCCGGATCTGCACGAGTTTCAGGCTATCCGCTGCAGCCCGTTGAGCCTCACCGACGAGGCTGTGGCTGACCTGAGCGCCAGCCCGATCGCCAGGGGCCTTCGGCGGCTCTGCCTGAAGCCGAGTGGCCAGCTGACTGCCGCCGCCCTGAGCAGCATCGCGAGCGGCTGCCCATGGTTGAGCCAGCTGGCTCTGACGAAGACATTCGACCAGGCTGAGCTGCAGAATTTCCGAGCTTTCTTTAGGCACCATGTGCAAGTCCTAGCCGCTTTTGAATACGGAAATGATTTGTTTTCATTTTTCAATACAAGATTTTTTAGACTTCTGATATGAACTTTTGCCTTGAATTGGCATTGTGCCAAGCCTGATGTGCGCTGATGGCAGTAAAAAAGTGTGACTTTAGGGTTTTCAGGCTTCAAATGTTTAAAATTCAAGCTTATGGACTTAATAGATAAGTTTATCGAATGAGTTTACGGAAATGTAATGGATTTATGTAGTTTTATCGTTATTTAGCTACATTAGTGCACTTCAGGCTTTTTAATGCGGTTTTTACTCAGCTAGCGCAAAACTAACTCACGAAAGTAAAGATTTGAAATAAACGCAAAATTTTATTTCACTTCTTTTACTATTGATATGAAGCAGAATTTTTTGTTGCGTTTCATTGACAAAAATCATTGACCCAAACTAACGTCAGAGGTTTGCACCCTGGCTGCATTATTGGGGGGTACTTGATGTCCTCCTGTCTCAATTGACTTCGATGCCAACCAATTGCAGCCGATGACCAAGAAGACCAAGGCCTGTTCACAGCGGCAGCTGGCCGGTCCAAGGCGGAAATCTCAGCGGCTGGAGGCGCTGCAATCTGGGACCGGCGCGAGTTTCTCTCCTGTGCAGTTGGAGCAGCTGCCTGAGGAGCTGCTCACGCGGATCCTGTCGGAGCTGGACGAGGCCAGTCTTGGTCGGTGCGCCCAGCTGAACCGGCGCTGGCAGCGGCTCGCCACCCAGCAGTGCCTGCTGCTGAAATTTCGAATCCGAGGCCGTCCGATGCTGGCGATTCGCTTGCGCGCCGGATTTGTTGATCTCGACGTTGTGAGGCTCACCGTGGCCCAGTTGAATGCGCTGCTCAGCCGCTCTCCAGACCTTCAGAGCCTCACCATCAGCCACCTGCGCTGCCCGTCTGTCGGGGAGGAGAGCCCGCTGGTGACTCTCGGCCGCCGCTGCCAGAGCCTGCAGTGCCTGAAAATTATTCAGTGCGACGAAATTGTGACTGCGGACGCGCTACAGCAGCTCCGAGCTGGCTGCCCTGATCTGTCTGTGCTGCATATTGAACTGCGCGCCCGGAGCTCGGAGTCCTTGCTCAGGCCCGTGCTTGCCGCCCTGTCAGATGCGCTCGCCCCTCTGAGACTGTTTTATAGCGAGTATTCCTTTAGGATTGCCCAGTTCTCTTCGAGAGACTTCGATCTCGGCTTCGATTATAAAGTAACGGTCAAGGACTGCAGTAAGAATGGTTTTGAGACTTGTTTCTGGGAATTTTACAGTTTCGTAGCTGTTCTCTATCAATACTTTTTTCCCTCTGCCGCAACCAGAGCTGGGGTCATTGTTCTGTGTGCCCGATATCTTTTTCGCAACGCTGTGGACAGCTTTGTTGACTTCTGAGGACGTTGCCAGGCTGCAGCGCACGAATCTGCTGGTTCTGGAGCTCCAGTCCTGCACCCTGAGCAACCGCGTCCTCCGTGCCCTGCTGGACAGCTGCCCTGAGCTGGTCAAGCTTGACATCGAAAGCTGCAGCGGCTTTCGGACTGGCAGCTACCCCCTGCTGGCTGGCGGACTGCCTGACGGCCTTCAGCAGCTGCACCTGACTTCCTTCTCCTCGCCTCGGCTGACTGAGGCGGATCTGGAGATCCCGCTGCCACCTAGCCTGACAAAGCTCACTTTGGACATCCGGCATCGAAAACTGACCGGCCTGGGGCTGTTGAAGGCCACGGCGACCTGCTCAGGTGAGCTGTGCCCTGATTGGCTGCTGATGCGTGGTTCGGCTTGTTTAGTTAGCTTCCTGGCCACTTCCAACTGCAGGGCTGACTGACCTGACCCTGCCCTTCCTGCATGACGACCTGCTGCCGGCCCTGCTTGCCCAGCTGCCCCGCCTGCGCAGCCTCCATGTCCAAAATGCTGGTCACGTGACTTCGCAGTGCTGGGCGAATCTGAGAAGCCTTGCCACCTTTCCGACTGAGCTTCAGGAGTTCGAGGCCATCTTGTGCAGCGAGTCCAGCCTCACCGACGGGTCGCTGGAGAACCTGTGCGCCAGCCCAGTCGCCAGGGGCCTGCGGGAACTCAGTCTGTCCTATTGCGATTCGCTGACTTCGGCCGCCTTCGGCATCATCGCTAGCGGCTGCCCGCAGCTAGAATTCCTGGAGCTGTTCAATAGGAAGAAATTCCCGCCGCGATCCGCCGATGCCTGCAGAGCCTTCAGGGCTGCCTTTGAGCGGCACCGCTCCCGCGGCACTTTTCGTTGCTCCTGGCGCTCGGATTTGGACCATTTGGGCGGGGCCTTGTCCCGCTTGAACGACCTTTATTGAACAGACAGTTGAATTGGCTGTTGCTATAGCCACTTGTTCTAGTGCTTGCTTAACCAAGTTAAAAAAAAACTCGCATTTCGCGCTACAATATCTAGCTAGCAGTTCAAACGCTCATCATTTTTGCATTAGTTTTTCTGTCGTTTCTGTTTGAAGTCGTTTTTCTGAATTTTTAGCTTTTTTCCAGTCATCTTTTTGTCTCCCTAATTCACTTGCAGTTTGATGGTGAACTCGTTGTACACCGTTAGAAAACAATTGAATAAGCAGGCTCGGAACCGAATTCCTAAAAAATATGATAATAGAAAATCCAAGTGCGTCCTACATTCGGCTTAAAATCTCAATTGCAATAAATAAAGTTTGAATATAAAGATATGCACTTCAATGCTTTTGATGCGCAAAAGAATTCATGTAGCATCATCAACGGTTAATGGATTTTGTTTTGACTTATACCCTGAAAATTTGAGTATAAAATTGCAACTGCTGTAGTGCTGTCTACTGTTGATTTTCGAATTAGGTGAGACTAAACTGATAGTTGCCTGGCTAAGCAATTTGGTTGTCCGTGCCCGTCAGTTATCAGTGAGTTGAATTGAGTTGAGTTGAAACAATAGTTGAATTATGAGTATCGACTGGATTCATGTAAATTTTTCCTCAGCTTTAATGAACAACATGAAATCACTCCGATGAAATATGAGCTACTTCATATTATGCAAATTCAGGAAAAAGTTCGTACTCCCTACTGTGAAAATTCTTATCTCACAGTGCATGGAGCTTGGATATAAATTTGGAGATTATATATTGTATAAATCAGTGCATTTCAGTTTAAACGCCTGAATATTAAATTCAAGGAGTCAAGGACACCTTAACCTTAGCGATTAAATTGCGCAAAGCTTTATACATGTTAACAATGTATGTTTAAAATGGACAAATTAAGAAGATTCTTTAGACAACTTAAAAATGATATGCTATAAAATGGTCCTCGACATGTTTCTTTACTCGATTCAGCTGTCTATTTTTGTTATTTATGTTTAAGAACGAATCTTAAATTTGTGTGGTAAGTGTTTTTATTAAGGAGTTATGAGTGACCTGATTAGTAAAAAGAACTAACTAATCAGGCTTTCCTTCGCCCATCAGCCAATATAAAACATGAAAATTACCCATCCAGTTTGTAAGTTAGTGTTTAAATTTCCACCTATTTTCAGGGTGACGTTGGTCTCCATATTTTCCTTGTTTCTAGAACCGCAACCTTATTTCTTTACTTTCTGCTTATTTCAGTTTATTTTTTGGATTATCCTTATTTTTTACTTTGTGTCTGCTGTCTATTTATTAATAAAATCCCTATTGAAGCCAATATGGGCTTTTTTGACAGCTTCCTGAGCAGTTGCTGAATTTTGGCGCGCAGAATTCGGGCGGAAAGAAGCGACTGGTGTTCAGTATTTTAGGTACTAAAATGCTTCGCCATCTAACTAGTCAACATTACGATGATGTGCTGGCGCAATTGGCCTTAGCGGTGGCGCCCTTGATATAGGCGTCCTTTGCGATTGAACCCTTAGCTGCAATTGTGAATATTATTGTATAATATTTTATGTAAAACAATTTTTTTCTGCATATCAGTAAGCTAAATTAGTACATCCTTGGTAGTAACAGTGCAAGATATTTCATAGACATAGGCCTATGGAATCTGGCTGCATCACTTGCAGTTTTGTTCTTTTTATATTTTCTATAACTTATCATATTAAAAAATAGCCAATGTTTTTTACAAAGGCAGCTAGCTAGCTACTCAGGGTTTTTTTATAAAATGCAAATGACTATGGCTAGGCTAAATATAATAATTGGCCTAATTTATGAATTGTCAATTTGGCAATTTAACTGGCATTATTTCTTGGTTTGGTTACTAGTGCTATGAGTATAATATCTGGGTTTATTTTTTGTGCTATAGGGATACTATAGCATCTTGACTTTGAGAATTGCATCCTGAAATTTTATATAGGATGCAATTTTGCATCCTAATTTTTTAAATTCTTTACAATAAAAAACCTATTTAATAAGTCTTTTAAAAAATTGCATCCCAAGCCCTCAAATTGCATCCTAAAATTAAGAACATGATGCAATTTCGCGTCCTGTGCCTAGCAAAAAATAAACCCAGTATAATATCAATTTTGTATAGTGCCTATTGTAAAACCTAATAGATTATAACTTTATTTTCAATATAGCCATAGGCATATTCCTATACCTTTTATTAAAAGTTAATCATCTCCATTAAAATAAATTGGCAACTAAGTGATTTTTATTAGTAAAATTTTATATTTCAATGCCTAGTCTTACAATTACAATGTCAATGGCTCTAGTATTAGTAGTATAGTATATAGACTTGGAAGGTTAAAGCAAATGTCCAATGAACAATCCCTGCCTCCTAGGTCTATGCATATCTATAAGCTATATTACTTATATGATAGCTGATTTTATTTTATAGTGGTCATAGGGAAAAATAATAGAAAAATTTTATTTATTGACTCCTATTAACTATAACTATAACTCATATCTTTGCCTATAGCCTTTTGTCAAAGTATTTACTAATTTCTTTTGTCAAACTTTATTTGCTTTGGAGCATAATAAATTTTTAAGTTTCTGAAAATTTAGCTAAATATTTTTTGTTTTTATAAATAATAAATACTTTCTAAAATTTGCTTATTAGAGGATATGCAAGACTAAAGCCCAACTATCTTCACATTTTTTCTTTGTGTTTTAAGAAGTGCAGCTTCTTTGTCAATAATAACTTTTGTCAAATAGACCTTGACTAAGGCTAACTTGCAAAAAATGTGTAATTTTGCTTCAGTCTATTGCATTTCTGATGGTGCTGAAACTTTATTTGCCCTAATACTTTTTTATATAGCACCAATTCTCTGTAACCATTCCGTCTCGAACCTGCAGCCAATCACAGCCAGTCCTGCAGCGGCCACCCCGCTCAAAGGTGGCACCCGTGTGGTGTATGACTTCCAGTTTAACCGGTCAACCCCATCCTGCAACCTGTACCTGGCGCTGCAGCAGTCCAAGGCGCTGGTAGCTGTGGCGGGCCGCACGGTGTTCAAAATCTTCCGCCTGGAGAGCAGGGACGAACCTTCAGGCGGCTACAGCCTCTCGGACATGCACATCCTGCCCAACAATTACCAGCGCAAGTCCAAGCGCAATCTCAGCGGCCTCGACACCGCCATCGCCGACATTGTCTGGAGTCCCAGCGACGAGTCCAAGCTGGCCTGGGGCTCCACCAACAACAAGGTGTTCGTGCTGGACATCAACAAAGAGGAGTACCGGATGTTCCTGCGGCACACCCGTTCGGTGAACTGTGTAGTGTTCCATCCCAGCGCCCCGCTGCTGCTCAGCAGCTCCAACGATGGCAGCGTGTTCTGCTACGACCTGCGCAGCCCAGAGTCCGAGGCCGTCGCCTGCGTCAACTTCACCACTGGCGGCGACAATGCAGTGCGCTGCATCGACTTCTCGAGGGTCAACGAGAACCTGTTTGCCACGGGCCAGGAGTCTGGTACCATTCAGGTCTGTGGCTTGGCTGTCACTGGGCTAGCTGTGTCTGTCACTGGGCTGGCTGTGTCTGTCACTGGGCTAGCTGTGTCTGTCACTGGGCTGGCTGTGTCTGTCACTGGGCTGGCTGTGTCTGTCACTGTTCTGGCTGTGTCTGTCACTGTGCTGGCTGTGTCTGTCACTGGGCTGGCTGTGCCTGTCACTGGGCTAGTTGTATCTGTCACTGGGCTGGCTGTCTGTCACTGGGCTGGCTGTGCCTGTCACTGGGCTAGTTGTATCTGTCACTGGGCTGGCTGTGTCTGTCACTGGGCTAGCTGTCTCTAACTGTGCATGTAACTGACGGCCCGCTGCCCCTGTCGCAGGTGTGGGACATCCGCAACACGCAGAAACCGGAGCGCAGCTTCCACGCGCAGCACAGCGTCATCACCTGCAGCTGGCACCCCAACAGCCAGTACAACTGGCTGGCCACCGGCTGTCACCGTCAGAACACCATCGGCATCCTGGACTTCAGCAGCACCCATTTCAGCGCTGTCCGCCATCTGGACACCATCCAGTGCATCTCGCCGGTGCTGAAGGTGCGCTGGCGGCCCGACTGCGACATGCACATCGCCTCCACGGCCAAGACCTGCGACAAGAACATCTACGTGTGGGACCTGGCCAGCCACTACCTGCCCGACAGAATCTTCGAGGAGCACACCGGGGACATGGTCACGGGCTTCGACTGGGTGAGCTCCGACTGGCTGCTGTCTGTCGGCAAGGACGGCCGCATGATCATGCACCACTACAGCGATGGCTACCGGCCTGCCGACTGGGTGAACCCCTGCTCCCTGGCCGTCAGCTGCCGAGGCTCGCTGGCCGCCTCGCAGAGCACCAAGAAGCTCCCAGCCGAGCCCAACGTCCTAGCGATGCATGTGATGCAGCTGCAGTCTCAGCCCCAGCAGCCGCCGCCTACAATGGGCCGGAACTTCAGCTTGACCAGCACCGTTGGTGGCGCGGCCTCTGGCAGCAGCAGGCATCGGGGCAGCGCCTCTTCCGCTGTCACGGCCACCATTGTGCAGTGGAATCGGACCTCTGCGCCTGGTGAGCTGTAACAATACGAAGTACAACTTAATAGCATTCAAAATAATCCTGTTTTCAAAATCCCTAATTCAGCCTTCAAAATCCCTAATCCAGCCTTCAAAATCCTTAATCCAGCCTTCAAAATCGCTAATCCAGCTTTCAAAATCCCTAATTCAGCCTTCAAAATCCCTAATCCAGCTTTCAAAATCCCTAATTCAGCCTTAAAAACTGTTCCCCATCCTGCGCCCGCCCCCAGGTGAGTACAACCTGATCGAATACAGGGGCACCGGCCAGCTGAAGCTGCCGCAGTCGATGCCGCAGGCATCCCTTGGCGCTGACAGCTTCGTCCACCTCGCCAGGCACTACCGGCTCTCCGGCGCCTCCCTCACCGAGGTGTGCGCGCACAATTTCCAGCTGGCCGCCAGCCTCGGATTGGACAACGCCGCCTGCCTCTGGCAGCTCGTGCTGTGCGCCTTCGGCGTAGAGGAGGAGGCCCTAGCCGTCGCCGCCGCCGCTGCCGACGCGGCTGCTGCTGCTGCCGCTGCAGAGGCTTCGGCCAGCGCCGACCTTGTCGACCATCACGTCGGGGACGACGCCGCTGGCAGCTGGGGCGGCATGTCCGGGTCCGCATCCGTCGCGTCGGGGTCGGCCTCGGTGCCAGCCAACCTGGCCAACTCCGACTCCACGTCCGCCTTCCTGCCGCTTCCTGAAGATGCCGGCGGTGGTGGCAGCAGCGGCGGCTTTGCCTTTAACGACGCCGGCCCGCAGTCGGACAGCGCCACCCTGGATGACGACTTTGACGGCGCTCTCGGCACCGGCGGTGCTGGCGGCGGCGGCGGCGGCGCAGGCGGTGGCGACACAGATGTCGGCGAACTTGACGCCGCCTCGGCTGGCGGTGTCGATGACGCCGACTCCAAGGAGCCGAACGACTACTTGTTCAGCGACGGCGAGCCGGCCACCGCCGACGAAGAATTCTTTGCCGACGCAGCGCCGGCCCAGCCGCTGGAGCAGCAGAGCCAGCTGCAGGCCCTGTGGCAGCAGCGGCCGGCGCAGCAGCATCGCAGGCGTCGGCAGCACAGGTCGGGCAGCTGGCAGCTCATTCAGCAGCAGCAACAACAGCAACAACAGCAGCAGCAGCCTCAGCAACAGCAGCAGCAGGAGTTCCTGCCTGCCGACATTCCGCCGCTCACAGCCAAGCTGGAGGCCGACCTCACCGGCATGGTGACGGACGCCATGTACGAGCTGGTGAACTGCGGCCACGTCCAGACTGTCGCCACGGCCTGCGCCCTGCTTGGCGACCGGCTGCGCGACAAGCTGGACGAGTCGGTGGTGGAGAACTGGATGCTGAGCTACATCGACCTGCTGCACTCGCACCAGCTGTTCGTGGAGAGCGCCGGCCTCATCGGCGCCTGCGCCTTCCTGCCCAACGTGGCGCTGCTCAACCAGCAGAGCACCTCCATCAGCCTGATCTGCGCCGCCTGCAACTATCCCAGCAAGCAGGGATTCACCTGCGCCCGCAGCCTGTGCAAGCAGCGCCCCCTGCTGTGCGTCATCTGTCACCGGACCGTGCGCGGCCTCTACCTGTGGTCCCGCGCCTGCCAGCACGGCGGCCACTTTGACCACCTCATGGACTGGTATTCCAGGAATTCCGTCTGTCCTGAGTGCGGGGCCAGCGTTGAGTTCGGCATCTGAGCATGGCAGCTGTGGCTACCGTTGCCATGGCTACCTACGGTCACTAAGCTTAGCAACATTGCTACTTCCCTTTGCCGTGGACGTTGTACCTGTGGAATTTCTCGGCGATGGTCGCGTGTGTGTTTTCCATCCCTTGCCATGCCCGACCGATTTTAGATTCCTTTTGCCTCATTTTGCCTCTAGTCTTTCGTCCTGATTCATCAGCAGTGCTTAATTCATCATTGGTCTCCCAATTCGAATAGTAAATCAAGAAAACTGATAGAACCATGCCTTTATAATTGTTCAATAATATTCAATACACAATGCGCCTCTTTAATTGTGCACTATTGCTTTTGCAATGATTCAATGTGATTATATTTAGCGCTGATTCCTACTGTCAGTAGCGCATTGAGACATAAGTTGTTTGTTTCAGTGCGAAAAATCTATTCTTTGCTCTCAATTGTGTAAAAAATCTTGCCTTAGTCAAAGGTCATGGTAATTCTCACTACTGTATTATTATTTTAAGTCGTTGCCAAAGATTTTTTATTTAACAATATAAATCGGTTCATATTGTTGATTAAGTACTGTAAGCACAGTAGGGCTTGTAAGATAGATCTGTTTTCTGGAAGAAATAAACTGTTACTAAAGATGCACTTTTATGGAAAATTTCTTTTATTACTAGCAGAAAACTAGCCCTCAACTCAGTCCGATCCCAATCCTGTGAGAGCCATATTCAAGCATTTTCTGAATTTTATTTACAAGCAGAAATAGTTTCACAATTAGGCAGGCAATTGCGTAGGTAAATTGCACGTCGGGACATCTACCATCTATCTCTCCAGTTGTTTCCAGAACCCCCATAGGCAAGAGAAAAGTCTGACCTTGCTGTGTGTGTGGTGTGTTGATTCAAGGCTAGTTCAGCTTAGTGCGGAATTTGGAAAGGAAAAAGAGTAAGAAACGTTGCCCCGACGTTCCCCCTAGTCTATCCAGTGTACATTGTTTTCATTGTACACTAATGTGCTCTGCCAGCGCTAAAAATAGCCTGCCCGGACGAGAATTGCGTGAGTTCTATTTATAGACTAGGCTGTACTATCCGGGCCTGTGCGTATTTGCGAAACCATATAATGCAATGTCTCTATCGCCCTATCTCTCTCTGCATTGCAGCCAGTTGGTTTTCTGCACAGCAAAGCAGCAAAAAACACAGTTTACTGGAATCAGAATTTAACTAGCAAAAGGCTCTGCTTTTAGAAACGAAAAAATCTGCGAAATTAGAAAATGGAGGCTCATCCCCCGCAACGGCTGCGAGTTGAAAGCAGCGAGGAAGATTTGGAAAACTTGAGCATGGCCGATATTGAGGCCGCCATGGGCATGTCAGTGAACGAGGCCGTGTTCACCTCGGTGCTGCCCAACTACCCGGTTGGCGCGCATATTCAGTGTCGCTGTCAGGTAAGAAGACTTTTCATTGTTAACTGGTTTGAGCTTGCCAGCTTCAGCCATTGCTGCCTGTTTGACCCGCAGGTGAGCGACCCTGCCGACCTGTCCGGCGACTGCTGGGTCGGCCTGTTCAAAGTTGGCTGGGCCAGCGCCGAGGCTGACTGCGTCTGCCGCGCCGAGTGCCGTCGCGAGTCCGACCGGGTCCTCGTGGCCGTTTTTAGTCCCAGCCAGCTGCCCCGGGACACGCGCGAGTTTTACCAGTTCTGCTTCGCCAGCCAGGGTGGCCTCGTCAAGGGCGCCAGCGCGCCGTTTTTGTTCCGCGCCGCCCCGGCTGACGACTTCGTGGCCGTGCTGGACGAGGAGGTCCAGGGCGTGGTCGTGTCCGCCAAGTGAGCCTGACACCTTGCACTGCTTTAAGCGTTGCAATCCTCCGATCCGATCCGTTGCAATCCTCCGATCCGCCCCCTAATTCAGCGTTGCAATCCTCCGATCCACCCCTAATTCAGCGTTTCAATCCTCCGATCCGCCCCCTAATTCAGCGTTGCAATCCTCCGATCCGCCCCCTATTTCAGCGTTGCAATCCTCCGATCCGCCCTCTAATTCAGCGTTGCAATCCTCCGATCCGCCCCCTAATTCAGCGTTGCAATCCTCCGATCCGCCCCCTATTTCAGCGTTGCAATCCTCCGATCCGCCCTCTAATTCAGCGTTGCAATCCTCCGATCCGCCCCCTAATTCAGCGTTGCAATCCTCCGATCCGCCCCCTAATTCAGCGCTGCAATCCTCCGATCCGCCCCCTAATTCAGCGTTGCAATCCTCCGATCCGCCCCCTAATCCCCCGCAGGACGGCCCAACTGGAGAGCCAGCTGGCCACGATGCGCCTGGAGCAGGAGGCGCAGCGCTCGGCAGCCGAGGATGCAAACGAGCGCCTTCGCTTCGAGCTGTCGGAGCTCTCCGACCGGCTCTCCGCTGCCGAGTCGCGCGCCGCCGACGCCGAGTCCGAGGCCGGCCGCCTTCGCGCCGAGCTCGACCGCAAGGAAGAGTGGCGCCAAATGCAAGCGGCGCGCCTGATCGGCGCCGAGGAGGAGAAGCAGCGGCTGCTGCGCCAGCTGGAGGAGGTGACTCGGGACGCCGAGGCGGCCGGCGACCAGGCGGACGCGGCTCGCCAGTCGCTGGAGCTGCACGCGGCTGAGCGGCAGCGCCTGGCTGAGGAGCTGCTGGCCGCCCGGCAGGAGGCGGAGCACCAGGCCGTCAGGCTGCAGTCGCTGAACTGCGAGCTCGAGGCGGCTCAGCAGCGGGAGCGCCAGGTGACCGCCCAGCTGGCTGAGGTGAGCGCTTTGAGATTCTGTATGACCCTGAGATTCTCACTGGTCTGTCTGAGACTAGCTTTGAGTGCGACAGAAAATCTCTGATTTTTGTCTTCTCAAGTTCTCAAGTGGCCTGACGGAATTTCCGTAGACTTTCGTTGAATTCTTCCGCCTCTGTCCCGCAGGCCCAAGCAGCCACTGAAGCAGCTCAGTCTGCCGCCGCCTCGCAGCTCGAGGCTCAGCGTGTCAAGCATGATGAAGAGCTGGAGAAACTGCGGACAGAAGCGCAGCAGCAGCAGCGGCTACATCAGGAAGAGCTGCAGCGGCTCCGGCACCAGCTGACCGCGGCTGAGTCCGAGAAGCAGCAGCTGGTGGCGGAGCTGAATCACCAGCGGCAGCAGCAGGCGTCTCCGGTCGCACTGCAGGCTCTGCAAGCCCGCTACGCCAGCCTGCTCACAGCCTACGAGGGCGTCAAGAAGCAATTCTACGCCGCCGAGGGCAAGGAGCGCCTCATGAAGCAGAAGTACGACGAAGTGATCGAGTGCAACAAGCAGATGCTGGCCAGGGAGCAGCGCCTGCACGACACTTCGGCCGAGCTCAAGGAGCGGCTCAAGCAGGTGCGGCCTGTTCTGGATTTAATCAGCATTCTGGGCTTTCCGGATGGTAGTGAAGCTTCAGTCTCCCTGATTCTGTGATGACGTCATCCTTATAGGATGAAAGGATTTATCTAATCTTCCAACCTCCCTGATTCTGTGATGACGTCATCCTTATAGGATGAAGGGATTCATCTAATCTTCCAGCCTCCCTGATTCTGTGATGACGTCATCCTTATAGGATGAAGGGAGTCATCTAATCTTCCAACCTCCCTGATTCTGTGATGACGTCATCCTTATAGGATGAAGGGAGTCATCTAATCTTCCAACGTCCGGCCCTCAAAATAAAACCGATTTTGCTTTCTCCCCCGCAGGGTGGCCTTGAGTACAAGCGCCTGCTGAAGAAGCTCAAGGACTCCCAGCAGCTGCTGCACCAGCTGCAGCGTCAGCACCATCAGGCTGGCGCCGCCTCCGAGGCCGCCGAAGAGTTTCACGACGCCATCGGTGGCGACGAAGACGACGCCGCTGAGGTTGGCGGCTGCGAAACCGTCATCCACCGACCGCCGCGCGTTGACGAGGAGGTGAACAAGGAGGCGGAGCCAGTCCGGGCGGCCCCGGTCCAGACGGCCCCGGTTGAGAGCCGTGTCTGTCCGGTCTGCAATGCGGCCGGCTTCGATGGCCAGAGGGAATACGAGGAGCACGTGCACGGCCATTTCGGCGAGACTGATTAAAACAAAGACTGATTGAAGCACGCCTCAAGACGTTTGAAGGGAAAATACGTGGATCGGTCGTCTATTGGTTTTATTTTATTATGTTTATTTTAGTTTTCAGCAAAAATCTTACCTGCCTACTGAGGCCTAATATGAGTAGCTAATCGTGTATATATGCTTCTATTTACGAGAATTTGCGAGATATATTTTTGTGGACTAATACGGCTTATTAACGGTTTTATTCTTTATTCTTTATGTTGTGCAAATTATATTCGTAATTTCTCGTTATTCGTCCCTTGTGTTAATACTGTGCACTATTTTATTTTCATATATTTTTCCTAAAATATGACAAATAATTATACCGCAAAATTTGGAATTGCAATTAGGCCCAGCAATCTCTGCGGGCAAACAACGGCAGAAACAACAGAATGTAGATTTTTCGGCGATATGTTGAGTAATATTTAATTCTAAATTATGAGTAGTAATCGGAGTTAGAAATTTTAAAAGACTTTAACGTAACAATTATGCGTCATGCGTTGGTTTCATTGTTTTTTTGTACAATTTTCGCCGCACTAAAAAGTCCTGTCATTTTTTATTTTATTTTAGACGGTAAATCTGTGACACGTGTTTAGCAGTGATCTGTGAAAAAAGTTTCTTATTTTTGGAGTTTTAAATATTTTTCGCATTTTTTACTGACACGATTCTGTGAGCGAGCCTAAAAAAGTTGATCATCATCTGCACCGTTTTTGTTGAAAAACCTTTATGTTCTACTATCAGTAGACATGCGAAAAAATACGCTTTTAATAGAATTGCACCAAATGACGAGCGCCCTCTATTTTTGCCTGACTCTGCTCCCCTATTTAAAAAATGAATCTAAAAAAGCTTCAAATAAATTATTCGTTATTCCAGAGAGGCTTCGCTTCTCTGCAGGCTGCAGCCTTAATTCCCACCTTAAAACTTCAGATAAAAAAATTTTCGTTCATTCATAATTTTTTTACCCCCCGGGCGTTTATTTAGCTCCTACTCAGTCTGGCTAACGAATTTCAAAATACAGTTAGGACCAAATATATTTCAAACATATTAAATATTAGAAACATCCATATTCACATTTTCTCACCACACTGGGACTGTTATGTAGTTTTTAACCAAGTAATAGCAGGGGTAGAAAAAGAAGACATTGTACTTTTGTACTTTTGTACTTATGGCTACTTACAGTAGCGTTTCTTATTGGTAGAATCCGTTTTATGTTTTTTGGCATCAATTTTAAATGGTTGATAAGACATCACAATATGCTTACTGTATTTATCATTGAGCAATATTAACCATACAGTAAGAATAGAAAATGGTAAATTTTCAACGTATTAATTAATTTCCCGATGAACATTCGCATTCACATTCATATTCGAACAGAATGACTCTAACTATGTAAAGAGCCAACATATTACAGCAAAAATTTACAGACCCTTTGATGCAATTGAGATAATTACATGTATACATATAAAAAATCCTTCATTTTACTTAAAGCGTCCATGAGTCATCTCTAACGTTTGTCCTATCTCCGTAGTGTTTTTTCAGAGAACTTTAGAGAAAGGCCTTCTACTCAACCGATCTCAATGAAATTCTACAAAACCTCTGATGCAACCGAGACAAATAGGTGTGCAAAAAATCTGGCCTTCAGGCCGAGCTCTCTCTCTATTCGGGCATTTACCGGTGAGCCTGTTCTTTCTTTTTATTGCCTATTGTACCGTGCCCGGGGCCTGTTTTTGCTCTTATTGCAATAGTATTATTCTTAGCATCACCTTTAATCATTATAAATCCTATTTGTCCCAGTTCCTCATTTGAGCGACCCATGGCGTGCAGAATCCTCCCAAGAGCGGTGACGCATGGGGATGTTAGTGAAGGCTGATGGCTCAGCCCTGTCGGGTCCGCGCGTGTGTTTAGTGTGTAGTGTCTGCCTGCATTAGTCTGATTAGAAGCGGTGCATCCCCTAGACATAGCTATCCTCCCGCACTGAGGGTTTGGAAACCTACAGAGCCCATTTTCGACTTATACTACTCTTAGTAGACTCTCCCCTATCTACCGATTTAGCCACAGCCACAAATGATCCCCTGCTAACAAGTCCTCTGCTGTTGTAGTGTGGATCTCCAATTAGTGCCCTTAGCAGAGTCCCTGATTCGGCTATGTTTCGCTCCCCTGCAAGTACAAAGATCACGGAACCATCGGCCGGAACCCCTGTCTCGTTAGGCGAGCTTTTGAGAACGGTTGAGTAGAAGTGTCTGTCAGCGAATGTCAAGCTGGCCCCTAAAAATACACTACGGAGATAGGAACACACTTTAACCTCGAATAACTCGAATACTTTTACCGACCGATATGATTTTTTTCACACCTATTTGTCTCGGTTGCATCAGAGGTTTTGTAGAATTTCATTGAGATCGGTTGAGTAGAAGGCCTTTTTCTAAAGTTTTCTGAAAATACACTACGGAGATAGGACAAACTTTAGAGATGAATAATAACCCATGGACGCTTTAAGTAAATTGAAAGATTTTTTACATTGCTTCAAAGGGTCTGTAAATTTTTGCTATAATTTGTTGGCTTTTTACATAGTTAGAGTCGTTTTGTTCGAATATGAATGTGAATGTCAATGTTCATCGGGAAATTAATACGTAAATTTTCACCTATTTTCTACGCAAAACTTGTCACTACTCGAAACAAATTACTTTCCACGTAAGTTCACTGAGAAAAACTGATGTATTTAATCTTCAATCAAAAGATTAAAGAGATTATGGAACCATTGAAAAGTGCAGTCAAAAATTAGCTATACTGGTAGTGGTAGGCTTAATGAACCACATGAACCACAATGCGGGTACGGCCCTGAAAAGGGCCGTTTTACTTTAACTTTTGTTACTTATTTTCATTAAAAGCATGAAGATACTTCCTTCAATTTCGCTCAATTTTTTTATTTTTATATTTATATTTATTTTTATATTTATTATTTTTTGCCTTAAATACCTATACATAGCTAATTAGTGACGATACAATTATTGTTACTTTGCTCAGCGCTAACTACTGGTATTTCAGTGAATCAGTGCAAAGCAAAAGCAGTGAGTGGCTGTGTCAAAAGTCTAGTGTATTCTTCTCAAAAATTTTTTCAGAACCATGTAGCTTTTTGCTTCAGTGTTCTAGCTGATGTCTTAATCTCTGCATTCCAATTTATCTAAGAGCTTAAAAGTTTTGAGGATAAATCCAAGATAATTTTATTGCCCTAAATTTGGCCGTTTTTAATTATCATTACTTCGTCTAAAAAGTCATTTAAACTGTAAATTTGCATTTTTAACCCAAAATTGCTTCACGATAAATATACTAGACACGCCTTTTTAATTAGTAATGTTGCTAAAAGCTCTAAGCTTATTGAGCCATTTTGGATTATCAGAATAAAACATATCTCAGTTGTTTCATTACTTAAAAAAATTAAGGATTTGAGCATTTTTGACAGCCACTTTCTGACGTAAAATTTTTTTATTTTATTATTGCTTTTTCGCAATGTCAGTGTACTTTACATTTATAACAATTATAACCGATAATATTGTCAATTGAGCCAAAATTAAAGCAAAAGCCAAATTGTTAGTGTTTTTGGTGGAATGAAATGAAGCAAAAGCTGAATTTCCATACGATCGATAAATTTCAACGTTCTAAGGTCACCCACCCCCTCCCCGCCCGCCCCCACATAGGATACTTAATGAGAAGCGAATTTCCACCAGTATATCATACACATCATTGCCAATACGTATCGAATAAAGAAGAACATTATCGTTGATCATGTCTGGACGTGGTAAAGGCGGCAAGGGACTCGGAAAGGGTGGCGCCAAGCGTCATCGCAAGGTTCTGCGCGACAACATCCAGGGCATCACCAAGCCGGCTATCCGTCGTTTGGCTCGCCGTGGCGGTGTTAAGCGCATCAGCGGTCTTATCTATGAGGAGACCCGCGCCGTGCTGAAGGTCTTCCTTGAGAACGTCATCCGCGACGCTGTCACCTACACGGAGCACGCCAAGCGGAAGACTGTCACCGCCATGGACGTTGTTTACGCGCTGAAACGCCAGGGCCGCACTCTGTACGGCTTCGGAGGTTAAGTGCGTTAAGCCAAATGTCATTAGTGGACTCATTGTGAGGCCTATAGGCTATGCCTAACTGAACGCTAAAACGGCCCTTTTCAGGGCCACCAAATTTAGTTGATGACTTGTCTCGTCTCTAATCAATGTCCGTGTTGGCTTATAGATATAGATAAATTTGTGCTTATATTATATGCAAATGATACTGCACTGCTACTTAATCAGTTACTTTGAGGAGTTGTGAATAACATTGCATGATAAAAACTTCGGGCCTGGGTTTATTTTTTCGATGGATGGGTACAGGATGCAAATTTGCATCATGTTTGTAATTTTAGGATGTGATTTCAGCGTTTGGGATGAAATTTTTTTAAGTCCTATTTTAGAGGTCTTTTATTGGGAAGAATTAAAAAAATCAGGATGCGAAATTGCATCCTATATTGAATTTCAGGATGCGATTCCAAAAGTCAAGATGCTATAGCACAAAAAATAAACCCAGCCTCGGGCAATAGACATGTGGCACATGTTGAGAACTCCTTTCATTTTTCAAACTCTCCATGCTTCATATTTATTAATTTATTGTCTGGGTTTATTTTTTGTGCTATAGCATCTTGACTTTTGGAATCGCATCCTGAAATTCAATATAGGATGCGATTTCGCATCCTGATTTTTTTAATTCTTCCCAATAAAAGACCTGTAAAATAGGACTTTTAAAAAATTGCATCCCAACAATGAAATCGCATCCTAAAATTAAGAACATGATGCGATTTTGCATCCTGTGCCCATCCAAAAAATAAACCCAGTTTATTGTTTATCAATTGGCATATCTCTCCATTTTCTCTTTGTTAATGTTACCCTTAGAGGAGCCTCTGAAGAGGCTGAAAGCGTAGAGGCCTTCTAGAAATAGGAATAATAAATGTAGCTATCTATACGTAAATACTAAATTTGTGGATTTTAAATTATTTAGAAATGTGACAAATGCGAATTTGTAAAACTCCCACGGCCCTCTGTTCATGTCGACGGCAAAATAATTCCAAATTTTGCAGTTCCCACTGCCAGTAGTGACGATTTAAAGTTTAAAAAAATGTACTTAGCGCAGAAGCCATACTGAACGTGTTTAAATTTTATTTATTTATATCTGACAACACCTATTTTACACCTGGCCTTTCCTTAGAAGCTGAAAGTTTAAATTATTTATCAACGCAAAGTAAAAAGTTCTTGACTAAATTAAAAAATTCGTATGCACTGCTGCATTCAACATAGCGGGTCTAGCTGGTAAGCTTCAGCTTTCTTCCTCAGTCATCATTTTTTAATCTCGTACACGGAGTTGAGAAGCTCCCCGCCGCAGATTTCGCCCTTGGCGCCGCCGCACGGCTTGTCGCAGTGTCCGTCCCGCCGCACCCCGTAGTTGCCGTAGTCGTTGCCGCAGAAGCACAGGTTGCCGTTCTGCACGCCGAAGAATTTAGTCATGGGGTATTCGTCGTTGCAGATGGAGTTGCACTTGCCGATTGACATGTCTGACTTGCGCGCCCCAATGAACTGGATGTCCCGATTGTCGTCTCGGTCCGCGTAGCAACCGATGTACTTGGGTTTTATCAGCGGTTTCGTCACTTCTGCGAGGGTTTGAGGGAGTGTGGTCAAGTATATTGCTCAGGTTCAGAGAAAATTTATATTGACTAAATATGCACATTAGATGTACACTGATCTGATGTACATGTAATACTGTAATGTAAATTTGACACAAGCGGATATCAAGTGGAGACAGTACATAATCTGAGCGTACATTACATGTACACTGATCAGCCAAAAGGGAAAATAATGTACATTAGATGTACACTGGTCAAATCAAAAACGCACTTTTCTTTATCGTGTTGAAAGCGCCTTTGACTTTGTTGACGGCGCTCATCAGCGGCTGCGTGACCACTGGACAGGTGTCGCAGAGCTCGGCAGTCAGCAGGGTGGTGGCCAGCAGGAGCAGAGCCAGAGGTACTGGACGCTGGGGCCTGATCATATGGCTTCGGGGATAAACTCAGTCTCTGCGCGACACCGAACTGAATTACTTAGACAAAAAAATGTCAAATTCAATAGGCAATCGAATATTAAAAGAATTATGCAATAAAGTCTAGACTTTCATTCGGATCGCAAATATCTATGGCCTCAGCCTCGCAGGCTGCGGACACTGGCGGCAGCTTAGGCCGGTGTCGAGCTCAATAATTGCAGTGACTTCTGAAGCCACCCTGCCAGCCATGACTTCTTCAACTACAGAAGGCCTGCCTGTCGATGAGAACACGAACTTCCTGCTGACTCTGGTGTCCGCCTCGATACTCGGCTTCCTGTTGGCCACCATCATCTTCCTAGCCTGCGTCAGCTACGCGCCCAGCTTCCTGGCCGACGCCAAGTTCGCCCTGGTGCCGCTGCGCCTCCGCGTGAAACGCTGGCTCAGCCTGCGCAGGCCCGGCGTTCCGGACAGGCGGCTGCCAGCGCGGCTGCCTTCGCCTGGAGTGGACAGCGGACTGGCGCCCGGGGAGTCGCCAGTGATCCGATTCCGGCTGTGACTAGATGACGATTAGATGGTTTTATGATGACTAGATAATGACTTGATGGTTTTACGATGAGTAGATGATGATTACACGATTTTATGACGACTAGATGATGATTAGATGGTTTTATGATGACTAGATGATGATTAGATGATTTTATGACGACTAGATGATGACTTGATGGTTTTACGATGACTAGATGATGATTACACGATTTTATGACGACTAGATGATGATTAGATGATTTTTGAATGAATAGATGATGATGAGATGATTTTTTGACGACTAGATGATGATTAGATGATTATATGACTAAATGATGATCAAATGATTTCTTGACGACTAAAGATGATGATAAGATCGTTTTATGACTGCTAGATGATTTTTCAACAACAGCTACTTGATGATTTTATGATGACTAGATGATGAGATGATGATTGCTGGATGAAGAGTTGAGTACGAGATTACTGATTTAATTCGCTAGCTCATGGCTGACCATAAATGATGACCAGATATTTATTGGAAAATTTCCAGATAATTTCACGATCCTTGGATGCTGATTGGACGACAGATAGTGGTTTGGTGATTATCGTAGATGCTGAATTGCTGATAATCTACCTGCTCAAAATAAAATTTTCTAACTCTCAACTATCTCTTGTCGAAGTTCGCGGTTTAAAAAACCAATTTGCCTTTCTTAGATTTTTTTGCGCCAAAAAATGCACTAAAGTCAAATAAAAGTGCAGAAAGAAAATAGACAGTATGACTCTTATGGAACAGCGGCATTTTCTTTCGGCAGCAGAAACATCTGAGGCAGCGACTGCCTTCATCAAGCTGCAATGCGCAGGGCACATTTAGTTGTATTTCAACACAGCTCTGGCAGGCAGAAGCCACAACAATTGATAAACTGATTTTAATGGAAATGCGAACAGTAAAGTGCAGCAAAGACTCCGCTTGCCGCATTGCTAAGTCAGTCAGTCAGTCTTGTCAGTCAGTGGCATGTCAGTAAGTGGCATGTCAGTAAGTGGCATGTCAGTAAGTGGCATGTCAGTCAGCGGCATGTCAGTCAGCGGCATGTCAGTCAGTGGCATGTCAGTCGGTGGCATGTCAGTCAGTGGCATGTCAGTCAGTGACATGTCAGTCAGTGGCATGTCAGTCAGCGGCATGTCAGTCAGCGGCATGTCAGTCAGTGGCATGTCAGTCAGCGGCATATCAGTCGGTAACATGTCAGTCAGTGGCATGTCAGACAGTGACATGTCAGACAGTGGCATGTCAGTCAGTGGCATGTCAGTCAGTGACATGTCAGACAGTGACATGTCAGTCAGTGGCATGTCAGTCAGCGGCATGTCAGTCGGTAACATGTCAGTCAGTGGCATGTCAGTCACTGTCAGGTGCCGCAGCTCCGACCAGATCAGCGAGAAAGCCGGCAGCCTCTTGCTTCGACGCCTTGCCGACGCAGGCGGCGCCCTCAACGGTCGCCCCGCTGAGCCCGGCCCGCCGTTTCCTCCGGCTGGGATTTTTCTTGCGCCTGTCCGCCTCGCGTCTCTGCAGCTCCACCAGCCGGCCGGCCGACCACAGGCGGATCTGGGCGGACTCGGGCGAGGCGGATGCCAGCAGGGAGCCCGTGGGGTCGGCAGCGACGCGCAGGCAGGCGCCGGTGTCCGAGGGCTGACGACCGAGACAGTCCAGGCGGGCGTGCGGCAGCACCGACACGGCGTGCAGGCGGCTGTCCGAGCAGGCGCAGACCAGGACGTCCGGGCCAACAGGGCAGGCCGCCTCGATGCCGCCGGCGGCCTCCAGCACGGAGCTCTTGTCGCTGAGGTTGGCCCACTGGCCGCGGTTGAACAGCAGCAGGCTGCCGGCCTCCGTGCCCGCCACCACCTTGGCGCCGCCCTTCATCGGCCAGACGCACGTCAGAGGCTGGCCGAAGAACTCGCTCTTCATTAGCACCTGCCGGCGGGATGGGTGGGCGACTGGGGCTCCGGCTGTGTCCGCCTGTTTTCTGTTGGTTTGTCTTTCTGTCTGTCTGTCTGCCTGTGTGTCTGTCTGTCTGTCTGTCTGTCTGTCTGTCTGTCTTCCTGCCTGTCTGTCTGTCTGTCTGTGTGTCTGTCTGTCTGTCTGCCTGTGTGTCTGTCTGTGTCTGTTTGTCTGTCTGTCTGTCTGTCTGCCTGTGTGTCTGCCTGTGTGTCTGCCTGTGTGTCTGTCTGTCTGTCTGTCTGTCTGTCTGTCTGTCTGTCTGTCTGTCTGCCTGTCTGTCTACCTGTCTATCAGCCACATTGGATGTCTTTCTTTGTCTTTCTGTCTGTCTGACTGCCTCCTCACCATCACCGGGCCTCACCTTCCGCTTATTCAGCGACACAGTAGTCAGCGTGCCGTCCTCGCAGGCGGCCAGCACGTGGCCAGGCAGCATGCTGACGTGGCCGACGCCGCACAGCCCGTCGTCGGGAGGTCCCGCAGTTGCTATTGCAGAATTCGGCGTCCCGTCGGCCTCGCCTTCGCCGCCGCCCTCCTCGGTGCCCGGAGGCCGCCAGTCGGCCTGGACGTGCAGACTCAGCACGGCCGCCTGCGACTTGCGCAAGTCGAAGAGACTCAGCCAGCCGTCCTCGTCTCCGGTGACGAACTGGTCCGGGTTCACCGACAGCAGGCAGTTGATGCCGCAGCTGCGGGGCCAGGGGATCACAAGTTTGTCACAGTGCGCTTTTTCGATCCCCAATCACTGATTCTCAAATCCCTAATCCCTGATTCTCAAATCCCCAATCCCTGATTCTTAAATCCGCAACCCTGATTCCCCAATCCCTAATTCCCAAATCCCTGATTACCGAATCCCTAATTCCTGATGCTCAAATCTCTAATGCCTGGCTCTAAAATCCCTAATCCCTGATCCTCAAATCCCTAATCCCTGATTCTCAAATCCCTAATCCCTGATTCTCAAATCCCTGATTCCTGATTGCCAAATCCCTTAGAATCCCTGATCCTCAAATCCCTAATCTTTGATGCTCAAATCCCTAATCCCTGATGCTCAAATCCCTAATCCCTGATTCCGAGATCGTGACTCACTCTCTGGCCTTGTTATTCCTGACGGCCAGCTGGCCAGTGCGTGCGTCGTGCAGTTTGAAGGCGCCCAGGCTGGAGGCGGACAGCAGCTGCTCGGCCCCGTCCGGTCCATGGAAGGCGACGCAGCGGACGCACTTGTGATAGCGGCCGCGCAGCAGCGGCTCCGCCAGGCTGCCCTCCGTGTCGTAGCTGGGCAAAGAAAAGGGAAATTTTTTAATAACAGCTAGCTATTTGATGGACAAAAGGCACGGGAAGCAGACTGACTGACTGTACATCACGCAGCGGAACTCACATCCTCACCCGCCCGTCGATGGTGCCGCAGGCCAGTCGCCTGTCGCTGTTGTGAAAGGCCAGCGCGGAAACGCCGGCCTGGCCGATTTTCAAGTCGATGCAGTCGGCGATGTCCAGCTGATCGTCTTCAGATTCCGACGTAGCGTCGGACTCCGAGGCACTGGCGCTGTCTTCGGAATCATCGGAATCGCTGCGCCCCATCAGGCATCAAGTCTCTAATAATACTGCTGAAAATTCAGCTGGGCAGTTAATATTGTGCTGGCGATTCTTATGACCTCTGGGTTGGGTAATTTCCATGAAATTAGGTGACCTCGAATGTGGGACTTTCTATAATATAATGAAAATCAAGCGACCTTGAATGTTGGATTTTCCATTAACTCAAGTGATTTTGAATGCAGAGTTTTCCATTTACTCAAGTGACCTTGAATGTGGGACTTTCCATTAACTCAAGTGATTTTGAATGCGGAGTTTTCCATTTACTCAAGTGACCTTGAATGTGGGACTTTCCATTAACTCAAGTGACCTTGAATGTGGGATTTTCCATTAACTTTAAGTGACCTTGAATGTTGGGGCTTCCCATTAGCTCGAATAACCTTGAATGGGTATTTTCTATTAACTCGAGTGACCTTGAATGTGGGGTCTCCCGTTAACTCACTTGACCTTGAATGTGGGGTTTTCCAATGATTTAAGTGACCTTGAAATGTGCAGCTTCTCATTATTAAAATCAGGTCACACCCGATTCGGGACTTTCCATTAAATAAGGCACTCTTAAAACGGGACTCGCATGCACCAATGATAAAAAGGCGAAGACTTATCTTTGCACAGTGTATGGAAAATTAGATATTAATGCCTCTGTAAGAAAAGAAGAAACCATACTCAAACAGCATCAATACACAAATTTCAGACGCAATTAATTTAATGATTTAAAATATGCGCAGGTAATATACAATTCGCATATTACAACAGTATTAGTACAGTATATCCAGTAGTTATAACAATTTCAACATTGTGTGAATTTGAGTTTAGATTCAGAGATTTGCACTGCATGGTAGCCGCATAACTGAAGAGCTCACAAATAGACTAAATCTTTTATTCATTTACACTTTACTGTCAAATTTTACAGGAATCGGCGAAGAATTAAAGAAACAGCAAAGAAGGTGATGCATAAAACATGGCTACAACAGCCTGTCATTGAGCTGCCTGACTTAACTAATAAAAGCATATTGTGTGCAGAACAATTTTCTTAATTTTTTCGGCAAAGTCTTGCACAATGAGGTCCATGTCGTTGTCTAGGTCGTCGCTCTCCTGAAGCTGCGGGTATGGACGAGAATAAGAGATGCACATAAAGACAGCCGACTCGAAAGACACATACAGACTGACAGAAACACACAGAGACACAGAGACCGACAAGCAGAGACGGACAGACAGACAGACAGACACACATACACAGACAGACAGACAGACAGACAGACACACATACATAGACAGACAGACAGACACACATACATAGACAGACAGACAGACACACATACACAGACAGACAGACAGACAGACAGACACACATACATAGACAGACAGAAAGACAGACACACATACATAGACAGACAGACAGACAGACAGACAGACAGACAGACAGACAGAAGACAGACAGACAGACAGACAGACAGACAGATAGACAGGCAGAAAGACAGGCAGAAAGACAGACAGACAGACAGACAGACAGACAGACAGACAGACGGACAGACAGACACACAGACAGACAGGCAAACCCAGAGTCACCAGAGCTCACCGCGGAGCAGAAGTCGCAGATGAGGAAGGCCCCCAGAGTGGCCTCCTCGTGATTGTCGCGAATCTCGACGTTAACCACGTGAACGGCCTCGTTGCCCTCCTGTGGCCGGGACTCCAGCACTTCAATGACGGCGTCATAAACTTTCTCTTCAACAGTGATGATGACGTCGAATTTCTCCTTGGCGTCCTGGAAGCGCTCAGGCTTGGGCTTGATTCGCCTGTTCCTGTCCAGCATGTGCAGCACGCCGTTCTGCGTGTACAGCATGCGATCCTTCCGCTCCAGGTCGGCGTAGATCTCCTGGTACGTGGCGTCGAAGCTGTACAGGTTCGGCTTGTTCAGGGCTGGCCCGGGCAGCTTCACCTGGTTGCCCGTGCCGAATGAGCGGACGTTGAAGCCGCGCTTGCTGGGCAGTTGAGAGGGCGGAATGGCTCACAAGAGTGGGAAAGGGATGAAAAATGATTGGCATTATGAGCTCACCTAAGAAAATCGTGCGCCTCCATGCTGCGATTCTGGTTGCTGCTGCAGACCACAGCAATCTTGAGCTTAGTTGGGATGTCCATGCCAGCTTGTCGAGTGCAGTAAGTGCATCAACTACTGAAAAATTTCAAAGCATTCTAACATAATTACTGCAACATTTTTTTGTAAAAAATAATTACCTAACAATGTAGCTAAAAATAGTGACTCTTATTACACTGCTATATATTTTATCTAAAAATTTAAACAAAGTTCTACATTAAATTATTTAGATTGCAATATTCCTTTAATAAGCAAAACCAAGTAATAGTAAAAATCTAATGGATAAGATTTAATTTATAAATATTAAAAAGATATCTTAAAAAATTATTATTTTTGTTTCTGTTGTGCATTACAGGGTCTAGAGAAATCTTCCAGCAGTTAAAGGAGAAAAAAATTTATTATTTTTTTATTAATACTTTATATGTTAAATTTTAAATTGAATTTCATATAATGAAATTTATTAAGAATTTTCTCAAAGAGCATAAAAATTTAATAAGTTCAAATGGATTAGTTCTTCATTTCACCTTTAAATTCCAAAGTGAAATGAGTGAATGCCAAAAAGACCTTCCCTGGTAGCATACACCTAACCTTAAGTTTCAATCTCTCTCTCAAGTAACGCTCTCAAGAAAACTGCATCTAAATTGCCTGAAAATAATCAGAACTACACAACCGTTTTTCAAGCGACGCACCTTGTTCGACAGGTCTTCCAAAGGACTATTCGGCTGTAAATTTATGTTGAAAATATTACTTTTTGTATTCTCTTCTTTTAAAAAACAATTTCATGCTCTGGATGCTAATTTGTAGATTTTGAGGCTCTCGACGACCCCATTTTTCTTTTGAAAGCTAGTCTTAAATTTCAACTTTTTGTTCAAAAGGCAAGGAAAAATATCGCGCTTTTGGATTATTATATTTAATATTCGCGTTCCCATCCTTTAATCTCAATATTATTTTTAAAGAAGCAGTTTTTTTCTTTAAAATTTAAAAAAGCACTTCTAATCAATTTAGAAGCTTTTTTTTTGCTAATGCAAATAACTCTCATACGTACATTAGGAATCACGTACGTTTCGTCATTTTAGGCTCTCTACGACTCGCTCTGTACAGTGCGTAGCCAAAAATAGATTTATACCGTACTTTGCAGCTTATAACAATGTTTTTTATTTAAAATGTTCACTCCCTAGACCAAATGAGCTCGGCAAGCACTGACGCCTCCACCCCCACCGCGCGAAGTACGCAGTCCAGCCAACTGGAGCAAGCAAAACAAGCTAATGAGTTTCGTTTAGTGTCTAGACAGCACAAATGGATTGCCGTACAAGTCACTGCAGAGGAGAGCCCAAAAGTGGACACGCCTCCATTCATCTACTGCAATGAATACATCGATGCTGGTCACGAAAAACTTTTTGAGAAACTGCTAAAAACAACTCCATGGAAAGCACGAAAATGTACTATCAGAGGAAAGGAGCATGAAGAGCCAAGAAGAACATTTGCGTACGGCAAACCTTACTCATATTGTGGAGTTGACTGGCAAGAAAACAATGATTGGCCAGAAGAACTGCTAACCATTAAGGAGTTCCTTTCACAAGAACTGGGTGTCGAATTTAACAGCGCACTTCTGAATCTGTACAGAGATGGCCAGGACTCTATTCAATTCCACCAAGATAATGAACCGTGCCTGGGTGAATGTCCAACCATTGCCAGTCTGTCACTTGGAGCGCAGCGTGGCTTGACCATTGAAAATATTAAGGAAGGACGTCACTATGTACTTGTCATGGCTCCTGGAAGTATGTTAATTATGCAAGGCAATTCTCAAAAAGACTTTCGACACGCTGTGCTAAAAACCGGAGAGTGCCAGCCCCGAATCAACGTCACTTTTCGCAGTATCCAGCTGCATACAAGTTCAAAGCTACAAGAAAGGTTAATTGAAACTTGTTCAATCTCAAACGAACAATCAAGCACGATTTCACAAGCTTCTATCGAACCAGACGCCCATCCGTGCAGCCCAGAGCAGCAGTGCCGCATAGAAAGTCTTCCTGAAAGCATGAGCATAGCTAGCAGAACGACACAGGATTCGACAGACGCCACGGTCGACATTTCTTTTCTTAGTCAGCCAGAATCAAGCATTAAAAATAGGCTCAGGAAGAGGAAGCAAAGTTGCACCGATCAAGATGAAACAGAATCTGCTGAAGAGTCTAGTGCTGTAGAAACAACTGTCGAAACAGCTGTAGAAACAGATCCAAGATTTAAGATTCCAAAAACAAAGAAGTTTCGCAAAAAGAGAACGTCCCCAAAGAAGGCCAATCTCACAAAAGTTGACAAATTTGTACAGACAGATTGTATTCTGGTTGATACCGCAACCAACACAGATGGCAGCCTACTGATGGATACTGAGTTGAAGCGTCTGAGAGCGTTAGAAGAAGGAGTCGCAACCATCCTGAGCGAGATAAAACAGCTGAAAAGTACTTTGTGCATGGATGAATACATCCAGAAAAGTCGAAATTCTTTGCAGTCGGTGACAAACAGTCTCATGCATGAACTAGAAAAGAAAGCAAAGGAAAGTCAACTCGAGTTAATCAAAGCATTAAACAACTCCAAAGCAGACGCAGTCAATCAACTGAAGCAAACTATAAATGCAAGTAAGGATGCCCTCCTCAGCGAAGAACGTTCTGTGAGAGATGAAGTCAAAAAAATTCAAGATTTAAGCCAAAACATGGAAAAGAAAATTGCAGAACTTTCAAAAACTGTACAGAAAACATCCAACGGAGGTTGCGATTCGTACGCCGATAGAGCAAGAACAGCAAATGTAGCTTCATCTGAAACTGGAAATATCACGGCAATGGCGGCATCCACGCACACAGATAACGCAAACCACTCGAGTGTGGATAAAAAATTAGACAAAAATCGAACCAAGAAACCACATGAAATCCTAGTCTTAAGCTCAGAAAGAGGAAAATTAATTGACTACCGTCGAATATTTCCAGACAACTCGCTAAGAGTAATTTACTATAACACACAGCGTAAGCTCTTTGAGCTACTGGAAGAACCTGCTTTCAGTGCTCGCGAATGCCTGGTGCTGGATTTGCACGAAGATCCGTCAATGGAATCTATATACAAGCTAGTTACTGCCATCAGTGCTGGGAAAAAATATCACAGCCCAGAATGTGTGCATATGATTTTGATTCCAAACGGCACAACAGAAAAACAAACGATCATCGAGAGGGAACTTTTAGAATACGAAATCAAGCATAAAATTATAAATTTTGAGCTCGACCACATCCACTTCGTGAATGGAGAACTCAACATTAGTGGTGCAGCCTTTCTTTTCTCAATTATCTCGAAATGCGTGAGAACTTTAGAACTCAAAACTTGGCGGCCAGTGGCTCAAGCGCACCCAGTTCGCTCAGCAAGTCAGAACGAAACTATGAGACCTATAGGCCATAGCTACCGAGGTCCGAGAGTAGCAATCGGAGCCAACAATTTCAGTTACCACGGTCCTTCTAGAGAGGGTCAGTACCGCAACGGCCTCGGTAACAATTTTTTCGGAAGCCATTATAACCATGGCCCCAGCAGCTGGCACAGGAGTAGTTTTCACAGCAACTCAAGCCACAGAAACCGCAGAACCTACAACTACAGCTATCATGGCTCTGGTATTCATAGCAGTCACATAGCAGGTGATCACAGCAACAGATTCTCTCAAGACTATCGAGGACGCGGAGGCATTGGTCACAGCGGCTATAACGTAAGAGCAGCGCAGAATACTTATAACAGCACGAACTACGGCAACGGTTACGGAAGCGGCCACGGCAGCCGCTACAGAGGAGCCCCAATCTCTAGAACTCATCCGCAATATCACGTCACCTAAACAACCAGCGCAAGCCCAAGATTTTCAGCCTTCAGACGGTGGGGTGGAGGCGCGTGCAACTGTCGATCTGAGCCATTTGATCAACTAACTGAGTACTTTGACAGCGCTCTACCTGCTCCCTTGCCTATCATTAGACAATAGAAATAACCTAATTCTTTATTTCTTGCCGATTAAATGTCATTGTCAAATGCGCCGTTTTTATCCCGTTTAACACTAAAGCCACAGAGCAGTTGCAAATTAGCTAATAGCGAATATGAATCTCCAGGGAAAAATCATAAAGATGAATTGTTGATAACTAGTTGGAACATTGATGGCCTGATTCTTAGTGGCGAATGCAAATTACAGTCCTTAAGTTTTCAGGAGCAAATAAGAAACAGAGACATTGTGTTTTTATGTGAGACTCACTCAAAGCAGGAAACATTAGATTTAAACTTAATGCCAGAATTCGTCAGCTTTGGAGCCGATGGGATTAAAATTAGGTGTGTTAGCTAAGGTAGACTCTCTAACGGGATGGCATTTCTAGTAAAAAAGAATTTAGCGCCAGCAGTTTCTTTGGTGCACAAAAGCGACTTTGTATTGGTCTTAAAGCTGAGACAAGTCAACACAACCGAATCCATTTTCTTAATTGGATGCTACGTTCCACCAGAGAACTCTAGGTATTATGAAGAAGAAACATGGGAAGATATCCAAAGTCTCATTCTTTCCTTTTCCTCAGAGGGTGCTGTTCTAGTAGTTGGCGATTTCAATGCCCGAATTGGGACAATGCAATCGAGTCCAGCAGCCAATAAGCTCCCTAGGAGAAACCAAGACACCGAAAAAAACAGACATGGCTTACGTCTCACAGAATTGTGCTGTGAGACAAAATGCACAATTCTCAATGGGTCTACCCGCGGAGATATCCTGGGAAATTACACTTATAGCTGCTCAAAGGGCCGAAGCACCATAGATTATGCAATCGTTTCATCGGAGCGGATTGAAATAGTTAAAGATTTTTTTGTTCACCCCCAGAGTTTCTTATCAAGGCACTGCCCGATTACAGTTACAATTGGCCTAGGAGATCCCAGGCCTCAGGTAAATCACCAGCTGGCCACAGAAAGACTCCACCATTATCAATTGCCACCTAAATGGGATAGCGAGAAACAAACACGGTACATTGCTACTCTACAATCAAATCACAGTATTGAGCTCATTAATAGAATTATAGAAAGAGAAGAAAGCGGAGAATCATGCATAGAGAAAATCGCATCTGAGCTGACTGAATTGTTAAAAAATTCCACCATCGCACGTCAAGCAAAGAACGTCATCCCTAACAAGTTTTGGATGAATCGTGATGACACATTAAGATCCCTGTCTAAATCTCTAAAATATGTGGCAAGGAAAAAAAGTCGCAGACCGGCAGAGAGAGCTTTAGTCACAGAATACGAAGCTTTAGCAAAGAAGTACAAGGAGCATTTAAGAAAACTTAAGCAAAATGACATAAATAGCTGCATTGAGAAAATGTCTAGCTGTAAATCCTCACGAGAATTCTGGTGCAGGCTAAAAAGAGCTGAGGAACTCCTGAATCCCAACAAGCGAACTCACGCAACACAAGCTCCTATTGTGGAAATCGAGGCAAACCTGAAGAGAGTCTTTAACTTTCACCTTCAGTGTGGTAGTGATCAACACAGGGAGCTGGAGCTAACAGAAAATGACAGCCATGTAAACAGTAATGACACAGTAATGGTTAGCTCTGAAGATCTTGACCGAGCAGTAAAAATACTCAAGAAAAACAAAGCAGCAGGAGTCGATGGCATCACAAATGAGCATATCATGTACGGTCTGACAGTTATTAAACCTGTTTTGCTTAAACTCTTTAACGGAATTTTAAGACTAGGATACACACCCAAACAGTGGTCAGAGGCTTTAGTTACGCCCATTTATAAAAAAGGATCACGGAACGATCCAAAAAACTATAGACCCATAAGTGTGCAGCCATAGCGCGTTTATTTTCCTCGATTTTGTATCAAAAGTTGGAAGCTTACATTAGCCCTCTTGGCCTCCTGTCAACCAATCAAATCGGAAACAGAAAGGGATTCCGAACTTCAGATCACATTGCTACCTTACTGACTCTCATTAACAGCAAAAAGCGAAGAAAAAGACCTTTTCATTTAGTTTTCTTTGACCTTAGGAGTGCATTCGACATGGTACACCATTCTACTCTTTTCCAGCAGCTAAAAACACTCAGAGTAAATCCAGAAATAGTGAAGGTTGTTCAAAGCATGTATTCGGAAGCTAAATTTCGAGTTAAAATAGCACCAGGTGAAGCTACTGAGGCGCACGCGATTACAAACGGAGTTAGACAGGGTTGCCCGCTTTCGCCACTACTTTTCTCATTGTATATAGATCCGCTAAGCAAAAGTTTAAATGAGTCATTCACAAGCAACACCTTCATTAATAGTGAACAAATAAATAATCTTCTGTACTGTGACGATTTAGTAATATTCTCTGAAGACTTGACACAGTTACAGATGGGACTCGATAAGGTTTCAGAGTTCTGTCAAACCCAAAAGTTGGAAATAAATCTACAAAAAACTAAGCTTCTTAGTTGCAATACAAACTCTAAAGCCACCAATAAAGTTTTTCTTCGGGGTCAATTGGTAGACTCAGTTCAGGATTGGAAGTACCTAGGCTTCCATCTTAACACCAAAGGAACTGTGGAAACACATGCGATTGAGATAAGTAAAAAATGTGGGTACCCAATCTCTATTTTAAGAAAATTAGTGAGCTTTAGGGCTGTTAAGTACAAGCAACTGGTGCTCTACTGCACAGCTATGATAGAAAGCATAGTTCTCTACGCGTCAGAAGCCTGGGGTGCCTTCACTTCCTGGAATCTGGGACCCTGGGATCGTACCCTTGTGGAGAGAATTAATTTTAGAAGCTGCAAGGCCATACTACAAGTTAGGAAAAACACAGATAACAATGGTGCACGATCAGAATTAGGCAGATTACCGCTATTATACAATATACAAAAAAGAAGCATACAGTACTGGGCTTCACTAACAAAACGCCCAGAAGCAATCATCACTAAATTAATCAACGATCCAACATATGCCGATGTTGGGCTAGCGGCCAAATCTAACAGTGAAACAATGCGGGACTATAAAAGGATAAGCATTGCAAAGGCTATTAAAATGCACAAAGTTAGTTTTGAATCTCAGTTTTCGAGACATTGGAGGCAGAAGGTGGAGAACTCAGTCAAGTTAAATCACTTTCTTTATCAATTTAAGAGAAGCAGCGACCCAGAAAAATACATACAAGTCACAACAAACCCTGAGTATAGGCGAACGTTGGCAGCATTTAGACTAGGAAATCATGACCTAGCATGCGAGACACTTCGAAAAGTGAGACCTAGAATACCCTATGAAAATAGATTGTGTCCAAAATGTAAAATAGAGGTTGAAAATGAAGTCCACCTTCTATTTAAGTGTCCCTGGAACGAATACAGAGCTCATAGGGAAAATTTTATCAATGAGATATCCAAAGAAGTACCTAACTTTAACTTGCTGACAGAGGAGGATAAATGTCTTTTTCTTATGGTATAAGAAAATGTTGAACTAATTAACAAATTAGCCAAATACATACAGGAGATCCGAAAAATCAGAATGCGGCTGCTCTGAGGTTTCTAAAAAAATGTTTTGTCTTATTTTAAATTCCCACGTGAGTTACAAATTTAAAATGTGTTGACAATTCTTATTACCAAATTTTGTAAAGTCGATATTTCTTTGCATACGCTAGTATTTTTTGTTTGTTTATGTTTTGTGAGTATAATATTTTAAATAAACAAAAAAATCAGCACCCGTATGGCGTGCGCAAATTATAAAAAAAAATAATTATCTTTTCTGTGCTTTGCCTATAGGTCAAGTAAATTAAAATGATTGGATACTGAAGTGGGATAGTATAAAGTTACATAAGTCAAATAAATTGGCTACTGATAGTAGCTAACTTATGAGAACTAAATATACCCAGATTTGGTATCTAATCATTTCAATGGGTATTAAATATGCAAAATGATCAAAATGAAGCAGGACATATGGATTTGTTTTTGTTTTTACACCTTTGCCAATTTGCTATGACAAAGGTAATAATTAATAGTAATAAGTAATAGGTAAGGTAATAAATAAGGTAATAAGTAATAGTAAATAGGCTTTGGCAAATAGCCTATAAGACATATGCCAATTTACTTAAACTTTAAGTTAAACATAATCTAGATACACATACTTAAATGGCCTGGAGATAGTCTAGACAATCAACACCTGAGAGCTGGCCTTGGATACCATATATTAGAACTTGCTGCACCACATGCTGGGCATGTGCTATTTAGACAAGCTATCCTCAGCCCAACTGATGGTGAGAGTTGGCATGCTATCCCTGAGCAATACCCTATGACAGAACCACCTGGATCTATTCAGGCACTACCTATATTAGGTCAACCACATCTCTTTGACCTTATCATTCAGCATGAGCCCACTGAGTGGTATCATTGTGGCCCTGGGCAGAGCCAGGCCTTGGGCAACACCCTAATGAAGGATCTACAATTGATCAAACTGATCCCTAAAGCTATTACAACTTTTCCCTCTACTCTTTTTTGTAATCACATGCACACCCATAGTCAGGAAGGTGGCCTTTTAGGGGGAAAATTCCCACGCACATTGGCACATAAGTGCAGCGCACACAAAGGGTCTTAGCATATATTGGTGCATAACCTGGTGCAAAATTGTCAATATAATTGGTAAAATTAGCAATGTAAGTAGCAATAAAGGTAAAAATGTGGCTAATTTGTGAAGATTTAGAGATAACAAGCAAAAACATAGCATAGTAAGTAGGCAAGTTATAGGTAAGAAGTGGTTTGTAGGACCTTTTTTTGGTCCTTCAATCTTTTGCCCCAAGTGAGTGCACAAATGGCACATAGACAGTGCACAGATTATCCCCACAAAATTTATTCCCACACATACTGTGCCACCTTCCTGACTATGGATACACACTAGAGCCTCCTAGCATCTTTGTAATGGATGTAATGTAAGACCTATATAGTTTTATTTACTTGAATTTTTAATATTTCCTTAATAATAATATTTAATTCAATTTAATTTAGTTTATTAACATACTTCAATATTTGATAAGAATTGTTGCAAGTAGAGGGTAAGGAAGATTTACAAATTTATTAATAAATAATATCAGAACAACTGCAGGATAGAATTCTTGGAGAAAAATTGCAACACATTTTTGTTTTTCAGCAAAAATAGGTGATAATGTGACAAAATTCCAGAAAAAATGTGTATACTACAAAGGGTCTTGGTGCATTTTGGCACACAAGTGTGGCGCACAGAAAGGGTTTTGGGACAAAATAGTCCACAGGATCTTTTTTTTGGTCCTTCGAACTTTTGCCCCCACTAAGCGCACAAATGGCGCACACTGTGCCACCTTCCTGAGTATGGATTGTGACAAGTGAAATTATTTTGTGCATGATTTGAAAGTTGCATTTTTCTGTTTTGCATGCCAAATGCAGGAATTCCATCCTGGGAGCAACTTGAGTTACAAAATGCCTTTTCAAAATATGAACCTTATAAGCCAGAAATGTGTGTAAGGAATGTTATAATATTATAGTTTTGGTATAGAAATAAAAGATAAAAATAAAAATCAACAAAAAAGATCAACGGATTATCTAGCACTATCGGAAAAATATATACTTTAAGATTTTACAGCATAGCATAGGAACGCACATGAGATTTAGAGAACAATGAATATGCAAGAAAAAAACGCAATGCTAATTGTGGGTGTTTAAGAGTGCAATAATTACGATTTTAGAGATGGGCTAAAAGACTCCGTAGAGTTCGCATGCAGCTGAGTCTGGATATGTGAAAACGGAGCAAAATTCTTCAGATTTAAGAATATGTTTAGATTGCGAGTAAATCGGGTGCCATCCAGTTCGGCGACAAGACACTTCGGCGAAAGCCACTTCGGCGACAAAGCAAGAGCTACATACATTTTCGGCGACAGCGAAAGGCAATATCGGCGAAAAGCAGGAGTATTATTATCGCATCGTCTTCGGGCATTCGCCCATTCCATCATTTTGGAAATTTTGCGGGTTCTTTGAATGTTTCATTTCGAACAAATATATATCAATTAAACTTTCTCAGCAAAAGTCATACCACAACAGAATATAAAAGTTGCCGAAAAAATGTTTTATATATGACCACAATGCACGAAATCTACGTGATTAAAAAACGTGCAAAATACCATAGTCTCACGGAGAGAACAGATCTAAACCATTTTTCTTCCAAACCCCGTTCTCTAATACCTTCATACCTATCTGCATAACAGACGATGCCAAAACGTAAATTAAAGTCACGTACATTTTCGACGAATTGACTGTCAAATTGTTGCCGAAGTGACTGCAAGGACTTCTAGAGTAGAAGGACGCTACACTCCAAATATTTGAAGGCCGATTTTACACTGGCGAGATAGGAATTTTTTAATTTTTGTCTATGGCTAAAACTTATTATTTCAGTGTATTTTCGGCCTTCAATTTTTTGAGTGTTGCGTCCTTCTAACAAAAGTGACTTCTAGTGGTCCTTGAGTGACTGTCGCCGAATTGACTGTCGCCGAAATGTCCTGTCGCCGAAGTGACGGGAACCCGAGTAAATCTACGTTAACTCATTGTCGATTTTTATAATTTTATTATAGATCTTGTCTGTAGCAAACAAATTATTCCTGATTCTGCTCTCGTTAACAAAGTAACCAGGCCTGCATAATTGGTGGTAGGCTTAAGATACTGGTAATTGGTTATTGGTGTAAAAAACTGACGCTATTAAATCATCTGTTGAATCGGCGCTGACTTTCTGCGAAATCCTACTTCGATTTTATCAACTTTTTACCGGTGATTTTAGGAGTATCCGTCTGTCAGGTTCCTAAGTCCGGTGGAAAGGCAGTTGATTGGTACTTGGAAAATGATCGAGCGTTCTTTAGGCGACGTTGCGCTGAATGGCTCCTAATAACTGTAGCTATAGCAAACAGTCGCTGATTATTGAAAACAATCAATTAGTAAATTGAAATTTCATATTATCGAGGACAAGGAGGCTAAATTTCACCTGCATGGATGGTACACCGGCGCAACTAGAGGGGTTGGGGGCGATCGTCTCTCTTTCTGGCGAAGGAAGAAAAAACGGAAGGGGACCAAGCGATTTTCTCACAAAAAAACTATTCGACAGCCCCAACTCGCCGGCCCTTTCACACCAAACTCATCAGGGTACCCCCATCACTATGTTCTGGTTGTGCCACTTGGATGGTAAGAAAAAAAATTGTTAGACTTTCATGCATTACTGGTACTATTGATAGTTAAAAAAAAACAACAACAACCACTATTGTTGTTTGTTGCTTAAAACCCAATTAATTACTAAATTTAATTACAATAACTCCGATCTCAGCTCGTATTTATCTGTTGCCATTGGAACTATAATTTGGTAAATTGTGAAATTTCACAACGTCTAGATTTTAAAAATTAGAAAATTATACCACCTAATTAAACCGCCGAATTAAACTCGTAATGCGTCTCGTTAATGTACCTTTAGCATCAGAAATGGCTGGGTGTAAGAAACAGTAGTTCCATCAAGCGAATTCTCTGACCTCTAGTTCATATTCCATCCAATGCTCTCGAATCTCCATCTGTGAATTAGTCAAATCCACCTAGTAAGTAATAAACAGCATAATGGTTTAAGATCACTATACAGACATTTTCAAAGATCCCAGGGTCACACGAATGAACCGAAAGACCTGTTTGGATTGTGCATGCGAATGCAACAGGGTCGCAAAATAAAGTGTCGCAAAGTATAGAACTAGAAAATGATTTATTATTAAAAAGTGCGCGTATTGCAATTTTCTGTGCATTTATTAGTTATTGGTTGCGCCGAGTCTCGGACGCGCCAACGCAGGCTAAATTAAAATAAATCCGTAAGATTTGCGCGTACAACACAGACAGATTCGTAACCAAATAAGCCAGTGGACGAGATACGTGCACCTCAGTACATCTGGTTGAGAAAATTATTATAAAAAGTCTCGAGAGGGGCGGGTGTGGGGTTCAATAAGCCTATGGATTATTAACATTCTGTCGGTTGGCCGCCGCCGCTAAGGGGGCTTTTGGCAAAACTATACAAAACAACTGCTTCCGTATTTATTGACGGGAAGGCGGACGAGTCTCAGTTGGCATTTTAGTACTAAATAATTAATCAAAATTGGCTGGCCGTCGCTGCTGCTCTGCGTTGAAATTAGTTTTCGAGGAAGGTCCGGACGTCCAAAGTACTTGCTTTGTTTGTTTGCTCAAATAAAGCCAAAGTGATTTCCCTGCTGCTGAAAGTTGGGCATCTCGGAGTACCAATTGCTGCCGAAGCCCGACTCCACGCCGCCAAACTGCCCGGTCGGCTCTTGGCGCGTCGGCCCGAGGCCTTCCAGCTCGTAGTCCATAGGGTCGCCGCGGAGGCCGCCGCCGCCGCCGCCGCCGCCGCCACCGCCTCCCACGGTACCGCCGCCTCTGGGACCACATCTGCCGCCAAGACCGCCGCCGAGGCCGCTGCCGAGGCCACCACCGCCAAGGCCGCTATCAAGGCCGCCACCAAGGCCACCACCCATTCCGCCACCAATTCCGCCTCCAAGGCCACCACCTCCAAGGCCGCCTCCGAGGCCGCCTCCGAGCCCGCCTCCGAGGCCACCGCCTCCGAGGCCGCTTCCAAGGCCCCCTGGAAGCCCGTTGTCAAGGCTGTCGCCAAGGCCGCCTCCACTGCCGCAGCCGCCTCCAGCGCCGCCGCTGCAGGAGCCGCCCCGATTCAAGAAGGCCGAATTGAAGTTGTTGAACGAGCCGAAGCCTGCGCCGCCGCCGCCGCCGCCGCCGCCGCCGCCACCGAAGCCGGGGTCCATCAGCATGTTCTGCGAATAGGATGGCGGCGGGTCCAGGTCGCCCCAGTTCTCCGGCAGCTCCCACTCGTCCTTGTCGTTCACTGGGTCCTGCTGGACAATCCTGGCGAAATTGGCCATCGGATCCACCCAGGGGGTGTCCAAGGGCGCTGGCCAGTTGCCGTCCATTCCGGGCCAACCACGCTCGAGGTCGGCGAAGTTGGCTGGCGGCGGGCCGAACTCGTCGTCCTGGCCGGATCCAACCGGGTCGTCAAACATGGACGAAGCGAACGGGTTGTGTTGGCTCTGCGGCGGGAAACTCGGCATGGCTTGGCTGCTTCGTGGAGGCTCCTGAGATGGCATCTGCGGCAGCGTCATCGAATTACTGTGCAGCTGCTGCGGAGGCGGTTGTTGCAATTGCTGCTGTTGCCGCTGCTGCGCCATCGGCGGCGGCGGCGGCGGTGGTGGCGGCTGCGTCGCCGGATGCACCGGAGTCGGCATCATCTGCGTTGGAGGCGGCGGACGCTGCGGAGGACGCTCGTCCATCCTGTTTGGACGACTGAACTGGTTGGCGTTCATCGCTTGCACGGGCGTCGGGTAATGACTGCCCGGTGCACAGCCGGCTGGAGCTGGCGGGGGCTGACGCTGCTGATAATCACCACTGCGCTGATGCTGCATGTTCGGCGCGGGGTAAATGCGCTGCTCCTCGGGTGGGCACCTGCCCTGCTGGTTGTCCCTACTGTAATGCTGGTCACCGGCATACCTGCCGTTGCACTGATGATCCTCGGGACGCCTGTAATTCTGATCGTCCGGATACCTGCTGTCACGCTGGTTGTCCGCGTGCAGGTTCCGCTGGTCTGGAACGTATCTGTTGTGCTGCTCCACCGGGTACCTGTGTTCACTCTCCGAGTAGTTGTCCCTGCGCTCGTCAGCGTACCTGTTCCTGTCCCCGTCCATGCCGAACCTGCCTCGCTGCTCATCTGGATATCGCTTTGGCTCCTCTGCCTGCGAGTAGGGCCCTCGTGAGTCGTACCTGCCTCGCTGCTCCGGCCAGCCGTCCAGGTACCTGCCGTCTCGTTCGAGCGGCTGCGGTGGCGCTGGTGGCGGCGGCGGCGGAGGCTGCGGCGGAGGCGGCTGCTGCCGGTATCTGCAACCGTTGCGCTGATCGTCGAATTCGGGATTCCTCGTGCGCAGATCGTCCTGCGCCTGCGAGCAGTTCGTGTTGCTGTCCACCTGCTGGCGACGGCTGCCGCCTCCGCACGAGGCTGAACTGGCGCTGTCGCTCACGGCGGTTGCGCTGCCGAGCGTCCAGACAGGGAAGACGAACGCGGACTGGTGGCTGCTGATAGACGCGGCCCGATTCGAATACACCGACGTGGACTGAGTCCAACCGTCGGGCTCCGACTCCCAGGCTCGCCTAGTGGCTTTCCTCTGCTGCTGCTGTTGTAGCTGTTGGCCCGGCTGCTGTTGCTGTTGCGGCAGCGGCTGTGCGGCGGCCAGGGTGTCTCGGCTACCGCTGGACGACCTGCTAGACGGCGTGCCGCGCATCCAGGACGGCCCGATGCGGCGCAGCGTGGAGTTGCTGTTGGAGGCGTTGCTGTTGTAGCTGCGCATCGAGTGCGACATGGCCGCCGCCGGAGCTATTTTGGGTTAAAACTGATTATCACACCTAACTCTGTAATATAGTGCCTGCGTTGGCTTAGCCTCAGACTCGACTCGCAGGGGAATTCGTCTCTGGCCGGAACTGAAGCGGCAGCAGCGGTGCCGGCATACAAGGAGGCCAAGCTGGCTGAGCTATCTATGGGCGAAGCAGCTCTGTTTTAAAATTAAAAGCACTAAGTAAGAGAGCACGAAGAAATTATTCATGCAAGGTTTGTTAGACACAGAGTCAGTACAACCTACTGAAAGTAGTATCTTAACGAAACACTGGAAGCCACAGCCGAGGCTTACCAAGCCTAGCTTCGGAAAGTAAGTATATGCCATTTATGCCTGTCTGTCTGTCTGTCTGTCTGTCTGTCTGTCTGTCTGTCTGTCTGTCTGTCTGTCTATCTGTCTGTCTGTCTGTCTGTCTATCTGTCTGTCTGTCTGTCTGTTTGTTTGTCTGTCTATCTCTCTATCTATCTATCTATCAATCGGTTTAAATTGAAAGTATAAAATCTTCGCCATTAAAAATTTTTAATTGAAAGGCGCAACTTGGCTTGTTTAACCTCGCATAACCATCGGCATGGAAAGAATCGCATTGATTGAAAGAGGGGGATTTCAAGCATTGCAAATGCGGCTATCAGACTAGAAGGAGAAGAACTTAAAGGATCTGAGGCGCAGCCCCTTCATAAACAGGGCATCAGGCTTGAAATGCCCAATTTAAAAAAACGGAGAGGCTGCCTCCTTCAAAGCCAAGAAAAATCCCTCAGCTCTTAATGGTGGGAGCCGCCGGTCTGTTTGCTTATTGTTTTTAATCAATTCCGGGCCCGAACCTGAGCGGGGCCTCCAAAGCCCCCACAGGCCGGCTTGTTCCCCCCAGATAAGCCGGAACCGGGGCTGCGGCGGCAGCGACCTTATCGCTCCTTCTTTGCAGTTGAATTTGTTTTTCAAACCCAGAAAAGGCCTCCCAGTTTTACCTGACTTTTTGCAAAGCTTGCAAAACTTCAGCCAGCCGATTGGGATAAGCAGCGGCTAACGTCAGTCTCCCGATCCGGCGCCTCCCCCTCATCCCATAGCCCTCATCTGTGTGTGCCTTCAATTCCTTTTCTAAAGCAATTTCGTTGCATTTCTGCATTGCTGCTTTGCCCGAATGTCTGATTTTTATTTTGCTTTTCGTCTGTTTTTAGTAAAACTGCTTTTTTTCCCAGGACAAATTAGTTCTGGGAACATTCAATAGATTCAAAGGAAAACTCTTACTTCAGTCACAGAATTGGGCTAGCAATCTATTGCTGCACTCATTGCAGCTTGACTAGCAATCCATTCTATTATTTCACTCAATGCAGCTAGACTAGCAATCCATTCTATTACTTCACTTATTGCAGCCAGACTAGCAATCCATTCTATTGCAGCTAGACTAGCAATCCATTCTATTGCTTCACTCATTGCAGCCAGACTAGCAATCCATTCTATTGCTGAACTCATTGCAGCCAGACTAGCAATCCATTCTATTATTTCACTCAATGCAGCTAGACTAGCAATCCATTCTATTATTTCACTCATTGCAGCTAGACTATCAATCCATTCTATTATTTCACTCAATGCAGCTAGACTAGCAATCCATTCTATTATTTCACTCAATGCAGCTAGACTATCAATCCATTCTATTATTTCACTCAATGCAGCTAGACTAGCAATCCATTCTATTATTTCACTCATTGCAGCTAGACTATCAATCCATTCTATTGCTTCACTCAATGCCTGAGTTAAGTGATCTCAGGGTGAGATTTTGCACTTGGTTCTTTAGGAGGCTTCGTTTATGGCCCCGGCAGGAAGCACTGAAAGCAAATTGGTTAAGCAATCAAAGGAAGCTTGTTCTGCTCAAGCAGTCAGCTCAAAGATTCAGTCCAAAATAATTTTAAAGTGTAGAATTTTTCTGTTGAAAAAATTTTCCCAGTCTAAAGCTCTCTCTTTCCAACTCTACAGCTCACTCTAACTTTAACTTTAACTAGAACTTATACTAGACTAAATGCAACGGCACTAAAAGGATAAATACTTAAAGGCTAACCAACTGAATTCCTACAGATCCTATAAAGACCATTATTGACTAAAACTCCAAGTCTTAACGCTAAACATAAAGACTAAAGACTAAATGAAATTTTCTTCCCTTACACTCCATCTCTCTATATTCTAATTCAAGGCCTATATATTATAAAGCAACAAACGATCTAAATTAGCCAGCCTTTTATTAGATATTAACAAGTGTGTTAAAGTGAGGAAAATGCCCGACCATAGCGGACATATCTCCCCGTCAAAAGGCTTAGCCTCAATAGATCGCAGTGAAGAACTGCTCAACTAAGTACGGCACCCCGACCGAGATCTAAGTCGTCTACAAACGATATAGAACCCCTACGTCTCAATCAAGTGGTATCGTGTCTGTGCCTCCGCTGTCAATTATCAAGACAGCGGGTGTGGCCAGTATCGCAGTGGCTTTAGCCAGTCTCGGCCGCCGAAATCGGAATTCGGACCGAGTATATCGTTGCCTCCCGGCGTAGGGGCACCGATAGTATCGTTGCATTTCTGGGCGGGATTCAGACTTAAGAGGCGTTCAGTCTTAATCCCTCAGATGGTAGAGCTCAATTGAGTTTCAGTTTAATTAGGGAGCAACCTTGGAGCCCAAAATTCGGGCCCTTATTAAAACTGAATCGCTTGGCAGCTGGCGAACCAAATATTTGTAAATCTGTCTTCGTTAAAGCAGAAAAGGCAATGCAAATTCGGGTTATGTCGAATTGGAGATTTCCTGTCAGTCAAGGATGTCGAGTTTTTCAGGCCAACGGTGCAGGGGGGGGGGGCGCTCGTATCCACGTGTGTTGACTTTTCACCTTGGGCAAACACAGCTGCAAGGGGGTTGGGGACCGAATTTCATTCGGTTCTGAGGGGGGCTGCTGCAATAGAGCAGTCAATACAAAGCGGCCCCCCCAGCCCCCGACCTGCCGTGCGGATTTGACAAATGAGTTAAAGTGGCCGGATTAATACTACAAACTGGGCAGTGCGAGAGATGTTAATTAGGGCTGCCCGCTGCGAAACAAAACTGCAACTTCGATGTGGAACTGGGCTGGCGGCTAGAGTGGCCCCGGCCTAGGCAAACACACCGGGCTACAAGCTAAATTGAGAGAGAGAGGCTGAGCTCACCTCCGGCACTCCATCTTGCTATTGAGAGACACGGACAAATAGACTCGATTGCAATCAAATTGAAATCAGTTCTCCATCTCTGCCGCTCCCCCCCTGCCTTCTTGATGCCGGAGACTTTGCAAACAGGAAATTCCCGCTTGACTCCGTCTTCATTATTCCTTCATTATTGATTTCATTGGCGTCTCCTATGCGGTTGGGGGGGGGAGATTCTGCCGATATGTTGAGTAAATATTATTGGTTTCAGAGATTTTAAATTGCTGCGTAACTGGAATTGCTGAACTGCAGGCGTTCGGATTGGGTTTTGTTAGTTAAATTTTACCAAGGAAAGCTCCGATTTAGCCAGGAATTTTAGCGAGATAAAGAGACAGGGAGAGTAAGAGAGGGGAGATGTTTGAGAATTTAGGGAAGTGGGATTTAGAAGAATAAATTTTAGAGAAAATAAATCTTTGAGAAGAGAGATCTTAGGGAAGGTAGATCGCAGAGAAGAGAGATTTTAGAGAGGAGATTTAGAGACGAGAGATTTTAGAGAAGAGAGATTTAGAGAAGAAAGATTTAGAGAAGAGAGATTTTAGAGAAGAGAGATTTTAGAGAAGAGAGATTTTAGAGAAGAGAGATTTTAGAGAAGAGAGATTTTAGAAAAGAGAGATTTTAGAGAAGAGAGATTTTAGAGAAGAGAGATTTTAGAGAAGAGAGATTTAGAGAAGGGAGATTTAGAGAAGAGAGATTTTAGAGAAGAGAGATTTAGAGAAGGGAGATTTAGAGAAGAGAGATTTTAGAGAAGAGGGATTTTACAGAAGAGAGATTTAGAGAAGAAATATTTAGAGAAGAGAGATTTTACAGAAGAGAGATTTAGAGAAGAGAGATTTTACAGAAGAGAGATTTAGAGAAGAGAGATTTTACAGAAGAGATATTTAGAGAAGAAAGATTTAGAGAAGAGAGATTTTACAGAAAAGAGATTTAGAGAAGAGAGATTTTAGAGAAGAGAGATTTTAGAGAAGAGAAATTTTAGAGAAGAGAGATTTTAGAGAAGAGAGATTTTAGAGAAGAAAGATTTTAGAAAAGAGAGATTTTACAGAAGAGAGATTTAGAGAAGAGAGACGTTAGAGAAGAGAGATTTTAGAGAAGAGGGATTTTACAGAAGAGAGATTTAGAGAAGAAATATTTAGAGAAGAGAGATTTTACAGAAGAGAGATTTAGAGAAGAGAGATTTTAGAGAAGAGAAATTTTAGAGAAGAGAGATTTTAGAGAAGAGAGATTTTAGAGAAGAAAGATTTTAGAAAAGAGAGATTTTACAGAAGAGAGATTTAGAGAAGAGAGACGTTAGAGAAGAGAGATTTTAGAGAAGAGGGATTTTACAGAAGAGAGATTTTAGAGAAGAGAGATTTTAGAGAAGAAAGATTTTAGAAAAGAGAGATTTTACAGAAGAGAGATTTAGAGGAGAGAGACGTTAGAGAAGAGAGATTTTAGAGAAGAGGGATTTTACAGAAGAAAGATTTAGAGAAGAAAGATTTAGAGAAGAGAGATTTTACAGAAGAGAGATTTAGAGAAGAGAGATTTTACAGAAGAGAGATTTAGAGAAGAGAGACGTTAGAGAAGAGAGATTTTAGAGAAGAGAGATTTTAGAGAAGAGAGATTTTAGAGAAGAGAGATTTTACAGAAGAGAGATTTAGAGGAGAGAGACGTTAGAGAAGAGAGATTTTAGAGAAGAGGGATTTTACAGAAGAAAGATTTAGAGAAGAAAGATTTAGAGAAGAGAGATTTTACAGAAGAGAGATTTAGAGAAGAGAGATTTTACAGAAGAGAGATTTAGAGAAGAGAGATTTTACAGAAGACAAATTTTAGAGAAGAGAGATTTTACAGAAGAGAGATTTAGAGAAGAGAGATGTAAGAGAAGATAGATCTTCTGTAAGATCTAGAGAGGGGAGAAAGAGAAGAAAAGTTAGAGAAACAAAAGACAATAGAACAGGGGGATGATAATGTGCTTTCGAGCCGAGTCAGGGAGACAGTAACGAAGATACAGAAAGTGAAAGGTGGGAGCAGATGAGTTTCTGCCGAGCTCTGAGAAGAAAAATGTGGAATTTTCCCATGCGGTTCAGCCTGCTTCCGCACTGAGGGGAAGTGAGAGCACGGGGGCCCGGAGACCAGGGAATGTAGGGAACTCAGAAGAAAAACCGATAGAGAAGTTGCCATTGAATGAGAATCTGAAATCTGGGACAGCACCTTGGGTTTTGGAGATCCCCCTGCCCCAATGAGTGGATAGATACTGTTTCGGCTAGGGGAAAAACACATTAATTGATGCGCAAGGCCTGCCCCCCTCAATCTGTCTGAAACGAAACTCTTAAAAAAACGAAACTTTCCGTAGGTTCGAAAGCCATCAAACCTGATTGATTTGGGCTCGAAATTCGGACAAGCTTTTCCCCCATTCTATCGAGCTCAGACTTGGTTGCATTTAAAAAACCAAACTGTTTCGGTCTGGGAGTGAGTTGAGCTCTCAGGTTCCATGCGGGATGACGGGAGGGCAGCATAAAATTGATTGAGCTGATGGAAACTTAATTTTACAATCTGGGTAGTGAAATCCTCAGCTGCCCTGGCCTCCTTTTCTTGAAGTTTGAATTTGAAATTTAGGCCATCTATAACAATGAGACACCCGACCTTTCGACCAGATAGGGATCCAGCCGTACGGGGCCCAAAATTTTCCCAACACTGGTGGACAAGTTGTCTCCTAGAGACCTCGGACTCGAACCCACGACCTTCCGGTCATAGTTAGGTTAGATAGGATAGGATAGAATTTATGGTCAAGGTTAGATAGGAAGGAGTTGCAGCCTAGTGGCTAGGGCGCCTGCCTTATGACCGGAAGGTCGTGGGTTCGAGTCCCGGCCTTAGGAGACAAATTATGCAAGGCTTCAGTCTACCAAGCTGAGATCGGGTACCAGTTTGAGCTGGGTAAATCTAGAGTGGGTGTTGCGGCCCCTCCAGCCTGTCAGGCTGAACAGCTAGCTGTACACAGCCCTCGGATGCGCCGCGCAACTATCTGCGGCTGTGCCGTGGGCTGAACATCTGGTCGAAATTTCGGGTGTCTAAATTTATTATTTTATTTAAAATATTAGAAAATAAATTTCGCGGCCATGCTTTGTTCGGACAAAAAGCTTTCATACTTGTGCAGGAAATTCTGCACAGGCTAGGAGGGAGAGAAACTGACCCGGAGGGATGCCCAGCAGCACCCAGCAACTGGGCCTCTCCCCCTCTTGGCAGCCGAAAAAAAAATTCTGTTTAAAACCACTTTCCGCTATCACCGCCTCCAACCCTCCATCTTGGGATAATTCTTTCATTTTTCTTTCTTCCAGCGCTCAAAATCTAAACAGGCACTGGGCGCCCACCTCCACCGGGCCTCCCGCGCTCATCTTTCTTTTCCCACCCATATTTTTTTAAATAGCCGCAATTAAAACTGCCAATCACCGCCGCCAGGCGCCAAGGGGAGACTCGGCCTTCATCTGGGCTGCTTCTTTTAGAAAAAAAGTCGGTTTTTGCTAGTTTTTTTTCAAACAAGGCTGCCCAAAAATTTTTTGGTGCACTTTTATTGAATATCAAATGCCGAGGGTGAAACTGGGTGAAGTGGCTGGTAGAAATTTTTATTATCTGGCGCTGACTAGATGAAGATATTCAACGGATTAATTCAAAGATTAGTTCATGCGACTTAAGATTCGGATTTACGGGGGGCATTTGTGGGATTGGTCTAGAAGGGGGAGTTAGAGCTAATAATTAGGCAATCATTGATGAGAGGGTGAGATTTTAGGACTAAGAGGGTGAGATCTTAAGACTGAGAGGGTGAGATCTTAAGACCGAGAGGGTAAGATCTTAGGACTGAGAGGGGGGAGATCTTAGGACTGAGAGGGTGAGATCTTAAGACCGAGAGGGTAAGATCTTAGGACTGATAGGTGGAGATCTTAGGACTGATAGGGGGAGATCTTAGGACTGATAGGGGGAGATCTCAAGACCGAGAGGGTGAGATCTTAGGACTGAGAGGGGGGATCTTAGGGCTGAGATGGTGAGATTTTAGGACTGAGAGGGTGAGATCTTAAGACTGAGAGGGTGAGATCTCAAGTCCGAGAGGGTAAGATCTTAGGACTGAGAGGGGGGAGATCTTAGGACTGAGAGGGTGAGATCTTAAGACCGAGAGGGTAAGATCTTAGGACTGATAGGTGGAGATCTTAGGACTGATAGGGGGAGATCTTAGGACTGATAGGGGGAGATCTTAGGACTGATAGGGGGAGATCTCAAGACCGAGAGGGTGAGATCTTAGGACTGAGAGGGGGGATCTTAGGGCTGAGATGGTGAGATTTTAGGACTGAGAGGGTGAGATCTTAAGACTGAGAGGGTGAGATCTTAAGACTGAGAGGGTGAGATCTTAGGACTGAGAGGGGAAGATCTTAGGACTGATAGGGGGAGATCTTAGGGCTGAGATGGTGAGATTTTAGGACTCAGAGGGTGAGATCTTAAGACTGAGAGGGTGAGATCTCCGACTGAGAAAGTCAGATCGCCACACAAAAACTCTGAGAGGGCAGGTAGGGAGGTTCATGGCATGCCGCAATGAGGAGCTCCGAGCAGCCCCGCTGGTTGCAGAAGCCGCAGCCCAAATTCGGAGCCAGCTGAGGCGGCCCAGTGAGCGGACACCCTGTGAGCAGTGGGGAGCGGGTGAGCCGGCATCCCCGCTGCCACGTGATGCGTCATCCTGCTTAACAAAATCGGCAACTCGCTACAAACCAGGGGCGCCTCCCGTAAGCTAATTAGCGCTCAGGATTTAAATAAAAAAATTCAATCCTTTGAGTTTGAGGAGCGTGGAATAGCAGAAAAAGCTGCAACATTTTCCAATTTATATTTAACAGCTTTAGTCACTGACAGCATATAATGTGTGTAGTAATATTTAACAATAGTATTGTCTGGACTATGTATAAGCACAGCTGGAGACCAGGCTGTGACAGCATGGGGTGCGAACTCATCATCATAGCTGAGAGAAATCTTTCTGTTTGTTTTTTTTAATATAGCAGAGCAGAGCAGAAACAAGTAGGAGATGGTGCCGTAGGTGCAGACCTAACAAAAGGAGTCTGTGCTGAAGGCTTCATGTCAAGCAAGAGATTTGGCCAATGCCAATCCACTATCAACATATTAGGGCGGCAGGCTCATTCATGGGGACAACGGGTGAGACACAGAAGACAACACAGGTAGAACAAAAGTACAACAGCTGGAACTCCATGGCTACGTAAACAGATAAATAGACAGAGCAACGAGTGTACAGAGCCGGCAGTTTGCGGTTTGATTTCTAGCGGGCGTTTTGACAGTAAAAAAGGGGGTCCGAGAAACCGAGTCAGAATGTGTGAAAATGAATGAGTAATTGCTTGAGCCCTGACTCGGCCTTGGTCAGCGATTTCTGGCTCTTCTAATATTGCTTTGCTAGGTGCGTCCGTCTGTACAGTGCGGGTGCCTTTGATTCCGCTGTCGGTGCGGGCAAGAGTTCCGGGTCAGCTGCGACCAGTCGATGTCAACTTTTGGGTCAGGAAGTGTCACCTCTGGGTCGGGATAGGTCAATTGTGGGGTCAGGAAAGGCGAACTCTTAGGTCAGGAAAGGTCAACTCTGAGTCAGGAAAGGTCAACTCTGGGTCAGGAAGGGTCAACTCTGGGTCAGGAAAGGTCAACTCTGGGTCAGGAAAGGTCAACTCTGAGTCAGGAAAGGTCAACTCTGGGTCAGGAAGGGTCAACTCTGGGTCAGGAAGGGTCAACTCTGGGTCAGGAAAGGTCAACTCTGGGTCAGGAAGGGTCAACTCTGGGTCAGGAAAGGTCAACTCTGGGTCAGGAAGGGTCAACTCTGGGTCAGGAAAGGTCAACTCTGGGTCAGGAAGGGTCAACTCTGGGTCAGAAAAGGTCAACTCGGGATCAGGAAAGGCGAACTCTGGGGTCAGCAAAGGTCAACAGGGGTTCAGTCGAGGTCGCCGCTGTCACGAAACGGGCAGGTCGATGCGCGAGCCACCGCCGTTGCTTCCTTCGGCTACGGCCGCCGCGGCCACCTCAGCTGCGCAGTCTCCGACATCGTCAGCTTCACCCGGCAGCTCTGCTGTCTCCGCAGTCGCCGGGTCGCCCGCCAGGGAGGCGGCATCTTCGGCTTCGGCAAATTCGTCGTTGACGACAGCGGTGGCCGTCAGGTTCAACGCCGCCTCACCGTCAGCGTCAGCCTCGGCGCCATCCTCTGAGCCGCCAACGCAAAGCCGCTGGCGCTTTGAAGCCGGGGCTGCTTCGTCGGCTTCACCGCAGGAGGCGAAGGCCGTCAGCTGCTGCTGCTGCAGCTCGGCCGGGTGAGCCTGCAGGGGGATTTGGCGATGTCGATGCTGAGGATGAGACTGAGAGAATTTGAGATTTTACGCTGAGACCGGCAAGAGCGGTGCCGAGAGGCTCACCTGCTGCACGTGCCGATGCAGCTGCTGGAAGTTCGGGCACAGCAGGCCGCAGTGCAGGCAGGGGCACATGTCGGGCTTTTGTTGCTGAGCGGCCGAATCGGCCGCGGCCTCCATGTCGGAGCGCGAGTCCGTGTCCGTGTTGGCCGGCGAGCTCACGGAGCTGTCGGCGATGCCGTGCTTGTTGAGCCGGTGCACCCGCAGGAAGTACTTGTTGCAGACCTCCTTGCCGCAGGTGTCGCAGCGGATGCGCTGCTGCGCCGGCGAGCCGCTCGAGGATTTGCCTGAAGCGGGCGCCGATGCCGCCGCTGCAGCTGCCGCGGCCGCCGCCGCAACAGCAGCCTGCTGTCGACGTTGACACGGCGCTGCCGGGAGCTGATGGCAGCGGCTGCCACTTGCTGACCGCTGCTGAGCCTGCAAGTCAGCGCAGGTTGAGGCCGCTGTGAGAGTGGACTGGGATTTTTCTCCTATTCTTCCTTGTCAATTCTCCCCTCTCTATTCTCCCCTATCTCCCCTTTCCTTCCTTAGCCAAATCTCTCTATAAATCACTTTCGCCTTTCCAAAATTGTCGAATTGCTTCAACCCCTGAGTTGAAGAAGCTCGAGTTACTCCATTGTGCAATTGTGCCAGATAGAATGAATTGCTGTAAAAAGCAGCTTTCCCAGGGCCCAGACAAAGGAGGGCAGAAAGAGATTAAGCAGCGCTCTGAAGAATTTAACGTTGAAACCGGGCCCTCTGGGAGGGCAGGATTTGCAGCACAGCGCTGAGGCAGCATCGACTTTATCGACCGCCCGAACAAAGTCGAATCAGGTAGGCAAAGAAAAACTGGAAATCCCCTTTTTTAAAAAAAATATTTAGAGCTCTTAGCGGACTCTATTCACCAACACAGGATAAGTTGAGACACTGGGATTTTGATCCCCAACCTCGCAGCCTCCCCTTTGTTCTTCATCTGCCTTTCTGCGCCTCCCCCCGGCTGCACCCCTCTGTTTGCATGTCGCTTTCGCTCGGGGGCAATTCGCTGAATGCCGAGCCTAACTCGACTTCCCCCCCCCAGCCTCTGATCCCCATCTCAGTTCGTAATTGCGGGCAAAAAAGTCTTAATTCCCCCTCCCCGAGTCCCCATTCGAGCCCGACTCTCAGTGGGATAAAGTTACACCGGGGCAAGCCGACTTCCCCAATCAGTCGTGTTGTGTTTCCCTATTCTCAAAAACTTCTTCATCCATCTTCGCCTTCGTTCAGCTCGATGGCTGATCTGAGCACTCAGTCTGTCCCCTCCCATTGTCCCTGATAGCTGGCAAGTTCCCAAATGTATAAAACAAAATATTTTTATTGGCATTTGCAAAGTTTGTTTTCTAAGCCGCTGCTGCCCACCAGCCCAGCTGGCGGAGGTCCCACGGCGGCCAAGCTCGGGCAGCTATAGAAAAAAGTTTGTTTTTTAAAAAGCCACAGCTGATTTGAAATTCCAAGCTGTTCGCCGATAAGGATTTTGCTGTGCAGCACAGGAGGAAAAAAGGCCCGTTAGATTACTGGAACCAAAGCGCGGACAAAGGAATCACTGGCCTGCCCCCCCCCCCCAGCAACAATGCAGAAATCATTGGGCGAATCATCTCGCTGATTAAAACTAGGCGGTAGGGCGTTGAGGCCTCCCCCAAGCCACCGCAAATGGCAGAAAAATATAATGGCAGTAAAAAGCTGAAATGGCAAATATGTATAAAAATTTTTCCTGTTTTTAAGACCCCCAACGGGACCGGGCGCGGCCAAGACGCGGCGGCCCTGGCCGTTAATATTTTATGCCGCCTAGGAGGGAGGCCCGGCGCACGGAGACACAAACACACTAACTAACAGGAAAATAAATGCATGGGATTTCGGATGCTGGATGCTAGGGGATCACACAGGAGGATCGCGTCCAGGCGCACTGGCGGCCAAACTGAATGAAAGTTGATAAAGACGAGAAAACAGTGGTTTTTTTGCTTGCCAACTCACCGACAGCTTCCTGGCCTCTCGCGCCGCCGCCGCCGCCGCCGCCGCCGCCGCCCTGAAGCTCCCTGGGGATGCCGTGCACCTTCTCCTTGTGCGTCTTCAGGAAGTACTTATTGCACACCTCCTTGTGGCAGACGTCGCAGATGACTCGGTCAGCCAGTTTGGCGGCAACCATGGAGGACTGGAAGGCGTCGAGGTGGTGCGCGCTGGCCAGGTGGTGCGGGTGGTGGGGTGGCCGGTGGTCCATCGGCGGCATCGCGAGGCCCATCAGGCTGCCCAGCTCCGCGAAGTTCGCGTGGTGCGCCGCCACGTGGACTCGAAATTCGACGGAGCTGCCGAAGCTGAGCCCGCAGCTCTGGCACTTGAACTCCTGGCTGGCGGCCTCCGCCTGCGGCTGCGGCTGCGGCTGCGGCTGCGGCTGCGGCTGCGGCTGCGGCTGCGGCTGCTGCACTGGCGGCTTCTTTGAGCTCAGGTTGAGCACCTGATCCGAGTCGGACACATCGGAGCTCCTTGCCGACTGCTCCGGCTGCAGAGCCGCCGACGTCTGGGGCGGAGGCAGCCCGTCAGCCGGCTTGAAGTCCTTGACGTTGTGCTGGTTGGCCATGTGGGTCTTCAGGAAATACTTGGAGCAGACATTCTTCTGGCAGATCGGGCAGTAGGCGTCCGAATTCGCGTCCGAGCTGCCCGAGGCCGCGCCGGCTGGCGGGGAGGCGGCGGCTATTGAAGGGTCCGTCGGCGTGCCGGCTGGGCCCGCTGACTGCAACGGCGGTGGCGGGGGCAGCGGGTGCTGCTGCTGCTGAGTTGCCTGCGGCGGTGTTGGCTGCCGCATTGACGGAACTGGCTGAGGCTGAGCCGCCTGCTGCTGCGGCTGCTGCTGCTGCGAAGCCTCCAGCTTGGCCATCATGGGGTAGCCGGCGGGAAGGAAGGCCTGCGGGATGCCCGGCATCAGCGACATGGAGGGCAGGGCGGCCGCGGCGAAGGGGTTGAACAAGAGAGTCTGGAACGGGTTGAGGCAGTGGCCCATGGAGAGCAGCGGGTTCGCCATTGGGTTGGCGGCCGCGGCGGCGGCTGCGGCTGCGGCGGCCGGGTTGGCGGCCATGGCAGCGGCCGCCGAAACCGCCGGATGGTGCGCGGGTTCAACTTGGCCGCGCTTCCTGCCGTGCTGATGGTGCGGCTGGTGGTGCCCGCCGCCGCCACCGCCGCCACCGCCGACGCCTCCGCCGGCTGCGGACTGCTGCTGATCTGCGGCGGCGATGCCGTGCACGTCGGCCTTGTGCTTCTTCAGGTAGTACTTGTTGCAGAAGAGCTTCTCGCAGTACTCGCAGTAGCTGTCCGGCTTGCTCTCCGGGGCCACTTTGCCCGTGAACGGCGGCTGATGCTGCTGGTGCTGCGGCTTTTCTGCGCCCGAGTTCTTGTAGACCAGGGGGGGCTTCTCCGAGGACAGCGGCGGTGGCGGCTGCTGCTGGAGCGTCTGCGATGCAGGCGGTGGTGGTGGCGGTGGCGGCGGAGGCAAAGGCAGCGCCAGCGATGGCGGAGGCGGCAGTGGCAGCAGCGGCAGGGCCTGCGGAGTCGACTGTTGCAGCGGCGGCGGCGGCGGCAGCGCCAGCGGCGACGCTCCTGCCGGCTCCTCGGCCGGGTTCTCGCCGGGCGATCCCGCCGAATCGTCGGACTGCTGGCCGGCCGCGCCGCCGTCGGCCGCCGCCGAGCCGTCCTCGCCGCCGCTGACTCGGTTCGGCTTGGTCTGCTTCCGCCTGCCGGCGCCGCCGAAGGCTGAGGAATTTTGCGACATCAATGAGCCGTTCAGGCCGGCGTCAGGGGAGTCGCTGCGCTGATCTGACGGCGGCTGCTGCTGCTGCTGTTTCTTTGAAGCGATTGGAGCCGGCGCGGCCGCAGAATTCGGGGGCGACTGGGAGGCCGCCGCTGCTGCAGCTGCCGACGCTGCGGCCGCGGCTGCGCCAAGTGGCGGGAAGCCGCCGTTGGCGAGGGCCGCGGTGGCCGCCTTGTACAGCTCGTGCTGCTGACTCCACAGGCTGGCGGCTGAGGGCGGTTTGGTCAACAGGGGAAAGGAATTAGAACCGTGGCGCCTCATCACCGCTTACTCAAACTTGGCGCCTCATCTCCGCCTACTCAAACTTGGCGCCTCATCTCCGCCTACTCAAACTTGGCGCCTCATCTCCGCCTACTCAAACTTGGCGCCTCATCTCCGCCTACTCAAACTTGGCGCCTCATCTCCGCCTACTCAAACTTGGCGCCTCATCTTCGCCAACTCAAACTTGGCGCCTCATCTCCGCCTACTCAAACTTGGCGCCTCATCTCCGCCTACTCAAACTTGGCGCCTCATCTCCGCCTACTCAAACTTGGCGCCTCATCTCCGCCTACTCAAACTTGGCGCCTCATCTTCGCCAACTCAAACTTGGCGCCTCATCTCCGCCTACTCAAACTTGGCGCCTCATCTCCGCCTACTCAAACTTGGCGCCTCATCTCCGCCTACTCAAACTTGGCGCCTCATCTCCGCCTACTCAAACTTGGCGCCTCATCTCCGCCTACTCAAACTTGGCGCCTCATCTCCGCCTACTCAAACTTGGCGCCTCATCTCCGCCTACTCAAACTTGGCGCCTCATCTCCGCCTACTCAAACTTGGCGCCTCATCTCTGCCTACTCAAACTTGGCGCCTCAACTTTGGCGTCAGAATGTCTGCCCGCTACCTGAGCTGCACGCACAGGATGTACCACCACCCGCCCTGCCCATTAAGCCAGAGTTTTCATTTCTAACTGCGCGTCCTAAAAAGCGAGAGGCAAAAGATAACGATAAAAACTAAATCAGGGTGCCTCATCTTGCGCCGCCCCTCACTGCTCGCCAACCGTGAGAAATTTTGCGCCCTCAGGGGGGGCCCGAAGGGGGCGAGAGGGAAGCCAGGCGAAAAAGTGGGGATTTTTTTGGCGAGAGGTGCAGCCGCCAGACAGACGCTGTATAAAAATGGGAAGCGGGAAGCTGGGATTCAGGAGGGGGACCAAGGGGGTGGAGGGCCAAAATTCTTTCCCAATTATTAAAAACCGGCTCAAATCTCTCGTTAAATTTCATCTGGCCCGGGGACTAATTATCCGGGCCCGGCCAACTCGTGCGTTTGAATCGATGAAGACGATGAGACGGATTGAGGATGAAGGGAAAACTGACCCGGGCCAGCCTCCCTGAGCCGCGGGCCCAGGATTTGGTGCCCGTTATTCGGATATGAGGCGCTGCTGAGCGTGTGATGCCAGCTCATTATAGAATATTTATCGCTGTCTCCGTGTCGGCGGCTCGCGTCACGTGACTCACTAAGCCTTCGAATTTTCAAAATTTTCTCCGTCTGACCATTGAAAGATGAAGAAACTGATTGCTAAAGTTTGCGCTTGACTGAACGAAACAACGGAACGCTTTTTCAACTGGGCGCGCTCATTACCATTCAAATCGGCAAATCCGCCTTCTTCGCATTTTTTTGACTCGCTCATTAAAATAACTTCGGCTTAACAACAAAAACTTCTCGACTGTTAGTTAACTGGCTAGTAAGTAGGGCTGATGACTGTCCCTTCCCACTGCATTGGCGCTCTGGGCCCCGAAATTACCGCCTCATTCCCTAACCTCGGCGCCTCATTCCCTAACCTCGGCGCCTCACTCCCTAACCTCGGCGCCTCATTCCCTAACCTCGGCGCCTCACTCCCTAACCTCGGCGCCTCACTCCCTAACCTCGGCGCCTCACTCCCTAACCTCGGCGCCTCATTCCCTAACCTCGGCGCCTCACTCCCTAACCTCGGCGCCTCATTCCCTAACCTCGGCACCTCATTCCCTAACCTCGGCGCCTCACTCCCTAACCTCGGCGCCTCACTCCCTAACCTCGGCGCCTCACTCCCTAACCTCGGCGCCTCATTCCCTAACCTCGGCGCCTCACTCCCTAACCTCGGCGCCTCACTCCCTAACCTCGGCGCCTCATTCCCTAACCTCGGCGCCTCACTCCCTAACCTCGGCGCCTCATTCCCTAACCTCGGCGCCTCACTCCCTAACCTCGGCGCCTCATTCCCTAACCTCGGCGCCTCATTCCCTAACCTCGGCGCCTCACTCCCTAACCTCGGCGCCTCATTCCCTAACCTCGGCGCCTCACTCCCTAACCTCGGCGCCTCATTCCCTAACCTCGGCGCCTCACTCCCTAACCTCGGCGCCTCACTCCCTAACCTCGGCGCCTCACTCCCTAACCTCGGCGCCTCATTCCCTAACCTCGGCGCCTCACTCCCTAACCTCGGCGCCTCATTCCCTAACCTCGGCGCCTCACTCCCTAACCTCGGCGCCTCATTCCCTAACCTCAGCGCCTCACTCCCTAACCTCGGCGCCTCATTCCCTAACCTCGGCGCCTCACTCCCTAACCTCGGCGCCTCACTCCCTAACCTCGGCGCCTCACTCCCTAACCTCGGCGCCTCATTCCCTAACCTCGGCGCCTCATTCCCTAAACCCTGTATTTTTTGCCAGGCGTACAAGAGAGCTTTCCCAACGCTGGCAACGCAGCTCATTAAAAACCAGCGCCATCATTTCCGAACAAACTAGAATGAAAGATCCGATGGACTCAAGCTGCGCAACTATGTTGTCAATCAAGCTGAGCTGAGTGGTAGAATGGCGAGTTGTGACGACTTTGCCAGCCCATCCAAGCGAGTGAAAACTGGAGTTAATAAAATGCGCTAAAAAAACACAACTTAACGGAGACAGATTTTACAGAATCTCAAAACCCGCCGCAGCAGCTGCTCAATTGCGTGCCACAGGAGAGGCGCCCCTGAGGCCCGACGCGGCCAATAAAATATTAACTGTTTCTTTTTGAAGCCCGTGAAAAAAAATCATGCAAATCCCGCAATCATTGAAAAGTCAATGGGCTGCATAGTGAGGAAGTTGCCGGCCTGGCTGTTGAAGTTTGACAAGAAGTGAGTTGGTTCTGGGGATCTCAAACTGGTCCTGGGAGCGAGGCATAAAATTTTAATGCCAGAATTGATGAAGTGGGTGGCGGCGGCACCAACCCCGCCTCCCCAATACACCTGACCAGCCTGAATTATCCCCTCTGGCCGGGCTTGCGAAGATGGGAAGTAAATAATCTCTCTTCCCATAAAGGATAATTACGCCAAGACAAGGAGACGCCAGTAGCTGCGGAGTCTTGCAAGGAGCCCCCGGGGGCAGCCGCATTGAGGAGTTGCAAGCTCTCAGTGGGAAAATTCCTCGGGCATATTTATTACACGCCAGGGAATAAAAACTAGAAAAATAAATGAATGCTCTCTCTAATTCCTGGCAAGTTTTTATCCTGCACAGAATGCGAGTTAAAGCGTCCTCAGGTGCGTCACGGGATTCAGCGCTTATTTTTGCCTTCAATAAGCACGGCAGCCCCCTGGCCTCTCTCTCCAGACCCCTCAAATACCTGTTTATTTAAAGTGCTCCACGCGGAAGCAAAACCAGCACTCGCTGCGGCTGCTGCTGTTTGGGCCTGGGGAGTTTGCAAGGTAGTTGAATTTTTCCTCTTTCTTTTGGTTGTGGGGGCCGTTTTAAATAGGGGAAGAATCTAAGGAGGAGGTTGGGAGGGTGGCCGTTCTGAGGAGTTTTTATATTCTCTTTTGGCTGGCGCAGCCGGGGCAGGTCCAGCTGAACTGGGGAGCCCCGCAGGCAGCTGTGTTTACTTATAATTTATTTCAGTTGAAAAAGTCAACTTTTTTAAATTAGTCCGCGGGCCTTCGCTGCGACCTTGCGGGAGGCCCGGCAGGGGGGAGGGGGGCTGGCGGCTGCAGCAGCCGTCATTAAAATTTTTATGTCCACCAAAACCTCATGAAATCTCCCGCCGAAATCCCCACGCAAGCTTTCCCCTTACTTGTACTCCCCCTCTCTGCCCCAGGTTTGCCTTTCTCGCGCTCCCTGCGCCGTTGAAAACTTTCACGAGGCCCGGCACGCGGGCGACAAACACAGCTCTGGGGGCGGGGGATTTTTTCAATTTGATAATTCAAAGTCTCGCCAACCGCCCGGTGACATGACTGAGAAATTTGTTCTTTCATTTTTGAAAAAAACAAACAGTTTTCTTTGCAGCAAACTTGGGACAATGCGGCCGCAGTCAGTCGCTCAGGGGCAGACAAAGGAAGAGGCCAGCAGCGCAGGAAGGAATGGGCCGAACGGGCGCATACCTCTGGGAAGGCACGCGATGAGTAAGGATGAAGAACGGGGAGCTTGGGAGCTGTTTTCAATGCTATTACAGGACTTCTGAGCACCCCATGCAGCCCCCCAAATATCGTATCGATTAAATTCATTCTGCTAGCAGCTTTTGTTCAAATAATTAAATTGAAATTGCAAGGCCAGCGCAAGTGGAGGTGGCGGAGAGGTCGCGCAGGGGAGGCAAGTGGATCCGGGAAGCTACTTAGGGGCAGGGGGACCATCTGTGGCCAGCGGCGGACAGAGATACTCTCTGCAGTATTTGTCAAAGAGTTTGAGGCACTGAAAGCCGGGGGGCCCGCTGAAAATTAAACATGAAAAGCTCTAATCGGCTGATTAATGAAGTTTCCGAGGGGGGCGGACAAACAGCTTTTAGCGCGTGCTGCAGGTTTTGAAGCCTCCCGTGTCGAAAAAGCGAGTTGGAAATTGGGAACAGTCGGGTAGGGATCAGCGCAACCTGTCTCCCCAGGCTGTCCTCGCAGGCTCATTGTTGATTCACTGAGCTGAGTTGGTGGTGCTTTCGGGCAGGTTTAGAATTAAACACACAACTAAAACTTACTAAAAAGCTGTTGCAAAGATTAGCAGTGAAAAATCCTAGAGTTTTAGACCAGACTTAGAGAGGCAAAACTTTTATAGTTTCCAATTGCAGTCAAGACGAACAATTTCTGTCAGATTTGTAAAAAAACGGAAAAAAGAGAGAATAATAATAAAACTTGGTTAAAAGCAGCGAGCCCGAAAGCAGCAGGTGCGGCCCCTCCCCAGGCCATGTTTGGCTTGAATTAATCTCTGCCGCGCCGGGCAAACTTTGCTTTTCAGAGCCCATTGGAATAAGAAAAAAAACTTGCCAGGTTGAAGCAGATTTTTTTCTTGGCCCCGCGCGTTACGAGAGGGGGGAGGTTTGCAATCCAATTGATTAAAACAAAAACCTGCAAGAAGAAGAAGATTTCAAGGGCCGCGGCGCGGGCTGGTCGAGTTGCCCAAAATCTCCAATGGCCTTATCAGCGGCGCCAGATCTACAACTTAGTTGGAAGAATCCCTCGCGTTAAGCCGCAACTTTTCCCGCAATTTTATACGGATATAGAATGCAGACATCGGACAGTTAACTCCCCCCCAACACTACCTAGCAACTGAGGAAGCTGGAAAATAAGACGATGATGGAGGAGTGAGGATGCGAGGCGAGGCGGGGCGAGGCGGACACAAAGGCCGCAGGAGCTCGGCAGGCTTTGACAGAGTCTTATCTATCGCTGTAAATCAGCCGTCAATGCGCGCGGGCTTTCAAAAAAAATTCGGCGCCATTTTTAGTTCGGGAAAGAGCGGTCGGCAAAGCATTGCACAGCAGGTGAGGCGGGGCGCCCCCGAAGGCCTCATTCATTTCATTCGGCCAGTCAAACTCTGCCGTCATTTCGGCGGAGCTGACGACGGCGGCGGCGCGAGGCCATGACGGATGAGGCGCTCCAGCTTCCCCGCGGCCCCGCCGAGTTTCTGGCTCGCAGTCTCGAGCTGCGCGAAACGGCAACTCCGTCTTCGGGTGGAAAACTTCTTCTTTTTCCTTCTGCTGCATCTGCTTCAATCTTCAGTCCGTCGACAAGTGGGCCCGAACATTTTTTAAAAAACGTAAAAGAAAATCCAGGCTCTCCCCCTCATCTGTTGCTTTCAATAAAAAGAAAATGAGGCGCCAGGCAGGGCAGGCGCAAAGCAAGTTGAATTTTCATTGCCGAGACTTTGCTTCGCCGATGTTTTTCTGCCTCTGCCTCTGGCTCTCACAGACCGCTGTGGCAGAAATGAATGAATAATTCACGCCCAGAAATTCACCAGCCACAGCGGTTCACCAATATTTTTAAGATCCTCCGAGGCGGACAGAATGGGAGCCGGGGGAGGGGGTTGGCGGTTGAATTTTCCAGTTGAAAAAAAGCGCATGAGTTGGTGTGTTGAGTACTTTTTTTAAAATTAAGAGAGCCACAAGGGGGACCCGTTTAAACGTGGGAACCAGCAGCTCCTGCAGCGCCGGGTTTTTCAAGATTTTGGCAAGCTGAAAAACAGGCGCTGCCCCCGCCTTGAGCCACGCGAAATTCGCGATTTGTTTTTAAAAAAATTATATTTGGAAGTCCCCGACTTTGAGGCGTCCCGGGGGCAGGCAGCTCAAACTGGGCATTTCTTATCACACAGCCCCGTGTGGAGCGCTTAGGGGGAGGTAAGGAAATTTTGGGAAATCATTTTTAGCCAGTTAGCAACAGAAAAAAAAACTAATTTCTGGCTGCTTTTATTGTTTTCTTTCCTTCTCCCGCGCCAGAAACTTCGCTCGAAGCGGGCTGCAAGTTTTAAAATGTCAGAATATTTTTAGCAGGATTTGCTCGTTGGGCTGACTGGTGACAGGTGGCCTGATTTAAACAGGGAAAAATATTGCAGAGAGGCTAATAGGATTTTGTGCCGACTAATTGTGAAAGAATAATTGTGTACTGTAAAGATTTCTGCCCGCACAACTTACGAGGTGAGGGAAGCGTTGGCAACCAAAAGATTGTCTTGCTGGACTGATTGATTGTCGCAATAGAATTGTAGCACACCAGGTGAAATGGTCCCGTTTGGGTTGGCATCCACAGCAGTCAGTTTAGTAACCTCAACCTCCATTTGCACTGGCAGGAGTAAAACGGTAAACAACATTCGGTCTGCACGCGGGCAAAAGCTATTGAACTAAAAGCGAGCCAGCACAGTTTTCAAGCATTAGTCAGCTCACACTGCGATGGGGGCTGGTTTTTTTAAAATTGCTAAATAGTAATAGAAAGACGAGTGTTGAGAAGGGAAACATGCGGCAGGGAGTCCAGAAAGAAGCAAAGCATCCAGACTGAGCCATAAGCACTCTCTTTGTGTTTGTTAGACAGAAACGAAATGAATTGCCAGAAGGTATTGACGGCTTACTGCTGTAAAACTGCTTTCAGAACTAACAAAACATAGAAATAAAGTTTTTTGACAAGAAAGGCTCTGATGGCTGCTTTTGGCCCTCTTAAAATATTCTCATGGCTTGAAAACTGAAGCAGGGAATGAGCGGAGTTTCAAGCCTTCACGGGCTCAGGGACAGCGCTGAGTTTTGAGCAATTTTATAATATGAAACGCTCAAAGTGTGTCACATAGCCAAGCCAGGGCCCGCACTCACTCACTTAAAAATAAACTCAAGCCTGCTTAAATTGCTTTCCATTTAATTGAAGCTGTGAGAACTAAATTTCACTCAGGAATTGAGTTTTTTCAGCTCTGGCCGACTTTCAGCTGCTGCTAGGGGGGGGGGGGGGCTGGCCAGGGTGGCAACGCCTGCGAAGCTGCCCTGTTGAGCCAGGGCTGCTCACCGAGCCCTCGTGGTGGAGACTTCGACCGACCCACTCTATATTTCTAATAACTTGAAGTTAAATAGGAGAAATTTTGCTTAAATCCCCCAGCAATCCGCCCCACGCAGCTGAAACTTGTGTTTGCCATTCCAAAGATCAATAAAAAAGCAGCTAGCGGCAGAGCTGCATCAGCCTCTCACTGCCCCCAGCCTTTCTCTGTCTCTCTTCTGTTGACATCTGATTTTTCAGGCTTCAGCAAGTTTTAAAAACTCAACAAGAGAAAGACAGAGGGCAAGAGTGGAGAGCTGATGGGGCAGACACCCCCGTCTCAAACTCTGCAGTTTTTGTGCCCTGCCTGAAGCGGCACTAGAGACTTCAACGCAGCTCACACACACAACAAGCGATATTGTCCGGCAGAAAAATCTTTTTTTAAATAAGTAATTTTCTTTTCTCGGGCCCTTCAAATCTGAGCTGCGGTCAAAGAGAGCGGAGCTGAGTCGGAGAAAAATTAGCGATAATGGGGGGGGGGCGGGTGACTCAGCCTGCGCCCCCTCGGGGGGGCTGCGCAGCTCCCCCAATTTAACACTCCATTTCAATTTCAATCTGCAAGTCTCGGGGCTGTCTGTCTGGCCTGTCGCACTCAATTTCTCTCTGGTCCCTCCTTCATTTTTTCTCTTCTGTCTTTGTAAATAAATGCGCTCAAAGTTTGCTTGCCCGTCTCTTGAAAAAATTAAGCTTTTTGGTTGAAAAGTTATATTAGAAAAAAAGTTAAACTTCAAATCCAAATCTCAGTGAAGTGCCAACATAAATCCGTAATCCCTTGGCGAATTTCTTCAAAGGTGTCAAAATCCTAAGAAAGCTGCTGAAGGCCAAAAAGTCCCAAAAAGTCCCAACAAAGTTCAATTAGAATAAGTTCAATTCCTAAAGTCCCGAGTTTCTAAAAACCTTAAGTCCCAATCTTAGAGTCTCGAATTTTCGAAAACCTCGAGTCCTAATCTTAGAGTCGCTAATTTTCAAAATACTCGAGTCCTAATCTTAGAGTCGCTAATTTTCAAAATACTCGAGTCCTAATCTTAGAGTTCCTAATTTTCGGAAACCTCGAGTCCCAATCTTAGAGTCGCTAATTTTCAAAATACTCGAGTCCTAATCTTAGAGTCTCGAATTTTCGGAAACCTCGAGTCCCAATCTTAGAGTCTCAAATTTTCGAAAAACTCGAGTCCTAATCTTAGAGTTCCTAATTTTCGGAAACCTCGAGTCCCACTTAAATCCCAGCCCTAAGTCGCGAACGCACTGTCGGAGTCTTGCAGATGGTTGTTGGAAAGCAAAACTTTTCTTTGTCATGTCTGTAGAGGCTCAATAAAAACATTGGGCTCAAGCCAGCCCAGTCAGAGCTCCCAGTCTCTGCCGCTGTACAAATCGAACTCAGAAAAAAAGTCTTCAACTTGGAAAAAAGGCAGCAGCCGATTTTTGTCATCGAACTGAAATTCAATCAATAGCTTCAATTTGATAAATGAAATTTAGTTTAGCAATCAGCTCTGACTCAGAGCCGCCCCCATTTCTCTTCCAGGCTCCAAAAAAACGCGAAAGCAAACTGCCTCCCCGGCTGGAGTCCCCGGCTGGACAAACCCTCCCGGTTTGTTGGAGGGAAAATTTCAAACTCTCTTAGATAATCCCTCCCAAACTAACTCGGCATGGCCGAGGCGGCTCAAAACTCCCATCCAAAGTTTCCCCAGTCGCCTCTCCCATCCATTCCTCAGGCCGGCAAGCAGCACCCGAAACCAGCTCCCCCAGTTTCGCCGATACGCAGGGCAGCCCCCATGCAGGCGCTCCCTGCCGTATTAAAACACGGGGCGGGTGGACTCGGTGAAGTTTTAAAAAAAGTATATCTAAGAGAGAAATTTTTCGGGCAAGGCAAGGAAGGGAGACAGAGAAGAAGCAAAATTTGATTAAATTTTTGTTGCGAACACGGCCTGTTTGCGGTGCATGCCCGGGCAAGCCAGACCCCACACCCAGCAGCTCGGCTCCCCTCCTAGTAGCAGCTCCTACACCTCGAGCTCCTCCTGTGTTCGTTCCCCTCGCTCCATCCCTATTATTGATTTTGCGAGGAAAAAACTCGGTATCGAAGAGGGGTTTTGGGGGTGCCAAAGAATCCTCCTAGAGACAGGGCATGGCCAGGTTTGGGATGCATAAAGGGAAAATTTGTTGGCTCCCATCAGGGAGAGATTTCTTCAGGAGTTAGCAAAGCATAAAAAAATTGCAATTCAAATTTGAATCGACGCCACAGAAAAAAACTTTTTATTCAGCGACTGCATTGGCCAGTCAAATCAACTTGGCTAGCGTGGAGGTGCAAAGCGGAGAGCTGCAGCTGAAAAACTCATTAAATGAATGAGAAATATAATTTCCATCGGGAACACGGCTTCCGGCCTGACGGGGGAAGACAAAAACTGGTGCGCTGAAAGCTCGGGACCACTTGAGATGGCTGGCAATTTCATGAATGCCACTCAGAAACTGCTGCAGCTAATTTTTCTGCTACTTTTCTATGAAAAAAGAGACCCTCATAGGCCAGTAGTTGGATTAACTTTTGATTATAAAAGCAAAAAATATCCCCTCCGCACCAGATCCCAACCGGACCAGCGCAATAATCAGATTCCCATTTTCCATATTTTCCATTAATCACTCCAGCAAGCGGCTCCCAGTGTGAGCAGAGGGGATATTTCGCTGGGCGCTGGGGAGCGATTTTGTTTCATAGCGGGGCGTCATGGAATTCTTGGTTGAACCTCCGTGTCTGACTGACGGAGACAATGGAAACTGAGGAGCGAGAGGGGATGCGGGGCAGTTCATTGGATTTGTGAGTGAGAGAGGCTGCTGCAGTTTTCAAAAGAGGTGGCCAGCCGTGCACAGCAGCCGAGTCGCTGGTGCGAGGGACTAAACCGGATGCGCGGACGGAAGCACCACCTCCCAAACTTCATTCTAATTTAATTTGGAACGGCCGCTGCTTCCCTCTATCTGTAAAAAATATGCATTTAATGGGATTAGCTGACATGCCTTACAAGGGAAATACCGCTAGGTGGTTTCAGATTTTTGTGGATGGAGCTCCAAAACGGCTCCATCCTGCAGCGCCCATCAGCCTGCATTCACTACATAGCAGCGGCCCCCGGAACAGAATGTCGGCACTAACAAATTAATAGGATAACGAGTGCAATCAACACAAAAGAACCTGGAAATAGACACACGCACAGGGTCTTCATTCAACCATTTTTTTCATAAATTTATTATCTCTGTCAAAAAAAAACCGGAAAATTGGTGCAAAATTCCGACATTGCCAATTGTCTCTTTAACCAGAAATAATGTGCAATGAAAGCAGCAAATTAGTTAGCTAATTCAGTTTTGTGCGCGCAGGCAGGCAGAATCTAAATAACTGCAAATGCGACAGAATGAAGTTTTTCAAAAAAATTAGAGAGCGGAATTGCTTGCCCCAATGTGTTATTAAACTAACTACGCCTTGGCCATAGCGAGAGATCACAGCAAACAACGGATGATGAATTACAATTTCCCCAAACAAAAAAAACTAAATGCCGAGTGATAAGCTGCTGCCCGCCCGAGATCCCCAACCCAACCCAGCCAACGCGAGCGCGCATTAAAAAACAGAGAAAAAAAGCGCATTGGAGTTGTTTAAACTTACTATTTTGGTTCTTCGCAGTTTTCACCCCGGAGTGCAAATATTTGTCTTAAAATTGTTTAAGAGGTATAATATAAGACATTCCACGCTCAAGCAGACACGCTAGCAGACATGCGCAGGAAGGACCGAAGGCAAAGGATAAAAAAATACTTCTGGGGTGGCTGACAGGGAAGAGGGCTTAATACTTTTTTGCAAAAGAGAAACTTTCGAGGCTGGTGTGGCGTAGAGCGGGGCGGGGAGGCGCAACTTTTGAAGCTCAGGCGGGCCTGTCTGTTGGCCTTCAAGTTAAAATCGCTATTCACATGTAGGTCTCTCAGGCTGCGAGTGCGCTAAGACAGACAGAGAGAATTTGTGGATTCTTCAGTGCGTGAATCTTCGCCCTGGCGTCAGGGTAAAGGAGTTGCTTAGTAGAGCACGGGGTCAGATTGAGTTTCAAGTGTCAGTGCGCGGGTTTTGTGGAAGGCAAAGACCCTGCAAAGGGGGGCGTGCAGTCGCAGCCCAAGGGGTGGCTGGTTGGGGGAGGGGGCTTAATTTAAATTTTCATGGCTTTGCCTTCGGGGGTCGCCACCAGTTTGGGCTCGGCGCATCCATCTGTCTTCCTTCACGGCACAGCCGCCGCTCCCTGTCCCTTTTCGCCTGTCTAATCGGTTTTGCAGGTTTAAATTTCTCGCTTTTGAGTGAAATCAGAGCTTAATTCCTGCGACTGGGGGGGAGGGGGTTTTGATTTTGGGTATTGGGGTATTGGGGTGGTGGGTAGGTGGATTGGGTGGTGGGCCTTCAGTAAGCGCGCGAAAGTTTCTCTGAGTCACAGGCGCCCGATCCTAGCTAGGCCCTGACCAAACTGATTTTGATTCAACAAGCCACCAGCCCCCCTCCAATTAAACCAAAACTAAAGTAAAGCCCCTCCTACCCCTAAAGCCCGTATCAAATTCTACTCTGGGTTGAAACTTTTCGCTTTAAATTTTAACTTCAGTCAGTCTGCTTGTTGTTGGTTTTGAGTTTAAGATTTGTTTTAACTTTATTCAGTTTCAGGCCTGCATGATGGCTGGACTATTAGTGTTTGGTTTGCAGTGCCCTGTTTGCTCCCCGCCTCGCCACGGGAAGAAAGACAAGAAAGCGATACAGGGACGCCATTTTTACAAGGCCCAAAAACACACAACATGACGGGAACCGCAGCTTCTTTCCATAGCAGGCGTCACGGAGAGGCGTTGCTGGATTTTAAACCGCCCTGCGAAAGAAATTTGTGGTCAAGCAGAGGGACCCCCAACTGATAACCTCTTTCGTTGGCGCCTTAAGTCCTCCAGTCTGGTTTTCGGGTTCCGAAACTAATTGTAAACTTGGGATTTGGGATAACGCCTATTTTTTTAAACAATCCGATTGAACGCCGGCCAGTGCACGACTTGGTGGGAGAAAAAGAAGCTGTCTAGAGGATTTCGCGCTGGACAGCTTAACAGTCAGACAGGTCGTGAGCGAAGCCAACTAGAGGCATTTTCCCTTACACCAACCATCCTTATTCCGACGTTCTGGGAGCAGTTATGACACAGCCAACAGCCCCCTTCCCGTTCCCGTTTGAGAGTGAATTCCAATTCGAACGGATGCTTATCGAGTTTCTCGCAGTGAAACTAAATAAGGTGGCGCAATATTGCACAGGGATAGCCGGCCCAGTTGGAATCTGTAAGGTCCCGGGTGCCGGAAACCCCAGCCAAAGCCAAAGCCCAGAACTGCTTTCAGCTCCCTCCAAAAATATATGCAAATGATTTGCGCTAGTTGCTCAACCGAAATTCGCCTATTAAATTGAAAGCCGAAAGTTTTAGCAGCAGGCCGCCCGCAGATCGGTTTACACGACCAAAGAACGCAAAATTTGCTTTTTTTGTGCCACTTCTCCAGCATTGAGTTGTTGCTTTTTTGCCCATTTTTGATTGCGAGTTGCAAGCGCTGTTGAAATAAATTATAACTCTGACTGGGGGTGTTGCTCCGAATTTCTATTTCGGATTCAATCAACTGTAAAAGTGGTTGCTGAGTACCCTGTAGAAAGTATGTAATACGCCTTTTTGTTCAGCAATAACCGTCTGTATTACTGGCTGAGCGTTGGATCGTTGAGGCGAGAGGGTGGAGTGGTTTTTCAAGGCAGAAAATTTATGTAATTTTTATTTTCACTTTTCTGTCCCCCATGGCATGTCTCGAATTTCCATTCAATTGATTTGCCTTTGTCACTAACGCGCATGTAGCCTGGGATGAGTGTCTCATCATACGGCTTCCCGGCACCCTTCTTGAGGGCCAGCATTTTTTTTTTCATTTTTTATCAACTGAGAATAATTATTATTGCAAGCGAAGCAACACACACAGAGGGACAGACAGAAACTTTCACCGCCGGCCTCTCTAGTTTCGGAGGCCGGGCGAACATTTCCGTCAGAGTGTCGGCTTACCCAATTAAACAGGGCCTATCCGCCTGCTTATTGAGACTGCGCTGGGCCTTCAGCTCAGTTAAGACTGACTGAACTCGCGAAAAACTTATTCAGTTGTGTTGTGTTTTTGCTTCAATGTCTCTCCCTATTCCCTGTCTTTCCAATCCCCTCTTAGTCTCATCTGCTCGCCTCGCCCTCCCTCCCTAAATTAATGAGGGGATTAAAACAAAAACACGCGTCATTGTTAGACTCGGCGACAATTTATTCACTTGAATTGTTTGAAAGCCGAGCTGCCGCATGCTCCGGCACACAGGGGGGGACGGCTGCGTGTCTTAATTATAATCTGCGGCCCCGGATTCGAGCAGCGACAGATTTTCTGTATAAATGGTTGCTAAAGAAGGCCTCACGCCTTCATCCGAGTGAAAACTGGCAAAATATTTTTTTGTCAAAGCGACACGCTTCAAGGCACAAACTCCGGAGCTGAGCAAGGCTAAGGGGAGACTGGATGAAGCTAATTTGGTGCTTTCACGCCGGGTTTGAAGTGAAGCTGGCGTGGCTGTCTGTCTGAAGCGCGTGCGGGTCCTCCGGCCTCCCCAGCACACGAGCTCCGAGTTTCCAAGCGCCGAGTTAGCTGAGCATTGTCTCTGTGCTCGAGTTTAATTCCCCATTCACTGACACCGCTCGCCTAACTTGCAATTCTCAAGGGGACACCCCCCACTGCAGTCAGAGTGTATCCACAGCTCCTCTGCAACAATTTGCAACATTTTTAAGGTGGTGGAATTAAAAAAAATTCGCCACTTAAACTCGAATTCCTGCATTTTTGCCTTTTTCAGCAGACAGGCTTTGCCTTCCTTCCTGCTCAGAATGCCGCGACAAATGCGAGAACATTACCGTAACTCTGCTGTACGTGTGTGCGCGAGGCTCCCTGACCCCCTCGCAAGGAGAGGAAAGGCCCATCACCTTCTGTTCCCCCAATGCTCAATCTCCCCGGGTTCTGAGAAAAATATTCCCTCGCAGACTCGCATTATAGACCGTGCAGCTAATAACAGGGCTCCCCCAGCTCACACGCTGAGTTGGTGCACGGGGCAGTTCATTAAATTCAAAATTCCGCCTTATCCCAGACCGGTCCTCGGCTCCGAAACCGGGCTTTCCTGGCCTGCTTTTCACTTCCTTCCCGAGAGGGCACGCATTGTGCCCCCCCAACCCCATAGTTGGAGCTCGAACTGGCCGCCTCAGGCCCGTGATCAAGATTTATGAAAGGCCAGACTGCATTTTAACAAATTGAATTATCTTGACGAAAGGCAAACCACTCGGGCCTGCGCCCACCAGCCTGGCCTGCACTTTCCGGGCGCAACCTCTTTTCTGGGGAGATGATATTTCAGCCACGGCTTTTTTTAAAGACCCCCCAACTGCCTCTCCTCGCCTTCTCGCCCCTCTTGAAAATCTTTCGTAGGCCGTGCCGTGACTGCTTACGCATTCCGCCTGGTGCTCCATTTTTTTCCAAGCCTATTTTAATATTGCCAAACTGGCGAATTTCATTCATATCGAGAAAGAAAAACTGAACTGGGGCGGGGAGGTTGGTGATTAATAATAACACGGAGCTCGCGTGAAATTCGGCTCCAAGTAGGTGTAAAAAATACTGAACATTGCTGGCCTGCCTTCTCGCAAGCGTCAGAGTTGACTAGGAGGGAAACAAAATGGAAAAATGATTTATTTTTTAGTAGGCACGAGAACCCAGATTGTTCCACTCATTTTTCTAGCTCAAAATCAGGTCCGGGGGCTCAGAAGTTGGACAGCCTTGAAATGAATTTTCATAACCAGCCCGCCCCCCTGCTCCCCCTTGGTTTATGGGGATAAATTTTGAAACTCCCAACCCCGTCTAAACACAGGGGAAGCCCCGGCGCATGTCCCTGAAGACTTAAAATTCAGATTTCATTTCTCATTTTCGGTTTCTTCCAGGCTTTACCACTTGAGCCCAACTAAAATCTGTAGGCGGGGTTCCGAATTGGTCCGACTTCCCCAACCCCGCTGGATTTTTAATAACTTTTTTATGCATAACAAAAACTTCAACTCATAAGCTCACAGGCCTGAATTAGAAAATATGTCAAAAATCCACAAAATGAAATTCTTCCCCTGCTCGGCCACTCACTCACTATTTGCAGACCGTGGCTGCCTCGCCCTCTGAGCACGCGCCCCCTAGCCCAGCGATAAGCATCCTTTGAATTCTGACTAGAAATAAAATCTACATTTTCAACATTTGGGAATTGTGGGGCTCGAACTCGCGCTCCTCCAAGCCTGCCCCAGTAGCCTCCCAGATCTCGGAGCGACAGAGGGAGGTGTAGGTGGGATTCGAGCTTGCATCGCCCCATCGGGCTGGGAGAAGACACGAAGCCATGTGTCTGAAGAGGCAAAAAAGAAGCAGTGATGGGTGAGAACGGGAAAGAAGAAAGGCTACAGGGGAGGAAGCAGGGGGGCCATAGGCGGGGAGGAAGAGAGGAGAAGAGAACAGGCCGAAGATATGGGCAGATTTTAAATTTTCTCAAAAATTCACAACCAGGTGCGACAGCCCAGCAGAGACCCGAGGGGCCGCGTGGGGCGACAGGAGGAGTCGCTGCTGACAGTTCGAATAATTAAATTTTTCTCCCTTCTCAAGTCTACCTGCCACCCTCGATGCACCTCGTCGCGTCAGCCCGGACTCGTCTTCTGCGATTTTTCCTCTCTCTCACCCCTGCCTCAGTGCCGAAATCCCAACTTGCCGCCGACTGTGCTAGGGAGGGGGCGGGGGGCCCAGCTCGAACACAACACGGCGGCTCCGGCTGCAGGGGGCAGGGAAGTGGATTATCGGAGACCGGTCGGTGCTGAGACACGAACACTGGCGCTGCCCCCCCCCCCGATTCTCCCGCTCCCACGCACCCCTTCAGAAACTGCCGCTTACTCCTACCATCCCCGCCCACAGCTTCCAGTCTCCCAGCTCTGCGAGTATAACTTCATCAATCACGCCCGAGGCGCTAAAAACACACGCGCGCGACCATCCTGGACTTCCTTCTCTTCTTTTTAGTGTAGTATTCGCCGGCTTTTTTCCTGTCTTTAAAAAAGTTTCTCAATCTGCCTCTGCGGCCTCCTTGTCAGCCGAACTCCTTCAACCAATTTCAATTTTTCCTTACCGCCCCGTGAGAAACTCAATCGCTGCCTTTGAAACATGTTTAGTACCGAATCTCCAAATCCCAATCCCCTAAAGACAGCAGGCAGCGAACTTACCGTTGAAGTTGAACAGGCCTAGGGGACCTCCGGCCATGGACACGGCCGGGTGGTGCTGATGGTGCCCGGCCAGAAGCGCCCCGGTGCCAAAGCCCAGCGCCATGGCGTGCTGCTGCTGCTGCTGCTGGTGATGATGATAGACGTCAGCCGCGACCGAGACGGCTCCAACTGCTGACGCTGCTGCGGTTGTGGTGCCGCCGACTCCGCCGCCGCCGCTGCCGACACCGTGAACAGCGGATTCCATGCTGGCCTGACAGGGTGACGCAACAGTCGCTGATTTGGTCAAAAAAACTCGGCGCCTGCCTGGTGAATTGGCTTGCAAAAAGCTCGGCCGCTTCTGTTTGGGCCGGAAGATTTCGGGCAAGTCTGCTGCTTGGCGTTAAACTTCTGGTGCTGCTTAGAGACCGCCTTCTTCCAACTGCTCTCGCGATGGCCCTCCGGGTCTCTCGGGCGGGGCCAGATATGATTATTATTATTATGGAGCCAGTAGGGGGGGGGGGGGTGGAGCTGCGTACACTCGCTCGGGGTTGGGTCTCGGCCCCTGGGCGCACAGCTGGGAACCCAGCCGGCCTGCCATTGGTCGGCTCTGTCTAATAGTGGGAAAGCTTCGGTTGGTGCACGGCCTGTCAGGACGACAAGAAGAGCGCGGAGTTAAGGCAAGAGGCCTTTTGTTGCGACAACACGGTGGAGCGCACAGCAAACAGTGCTTCAGGTGCTGTCAAAGGCCTGTCCACCAACCAATTCGCCCACACCCAAGTGAAACTTTCAATTATGATTTTTTTCTCGCATAATTATTAGAAAGGCGCATCATGGTCCCCCTGTATGACCGGCCACGCCATCCACTGTGCCAGGTGTCTGCAGCATGGGGGGATGAATCTGAGGCAAGCAAAAATAATTACACCTCCTGCGATTTTTACTGGCCACTGATTATTCGGGCATTGGCGGGCAGTAAATTAAGGGGCGTGTAATAAAACTTTTGGGAAAAAGGGGAAGGGAGGGAGAGAGAGGCCTTTTTGTGCAATACCGCCCGATGGGAAATTGACCATGGAAGGGGGGATTCACTGGGATGGGAAAAATAGTTGTGGGAAGGGAGACAGTTAAGGTGTTATCTCAGAGAAAAATTAATATGGCAGTGGCCTGGCTAATATATAGATGGCCTTTCTGCTGAGCGGGGCGACTTTAACAAAGCGCTTCCCATTCATGCATTGGCCATTTGGATCGAATGTCCTCATTCTCCCTGTCTGTCTCAGTCTCCCTGTCTGTCTCAGTCTCCCTGTCTGTCTCAGTCTCCCTGTCTGTCTCAGTCTCCCTGTCTCGGTCTCCCTGTCTCAGTCTCCCTGTCTCGGTCTCCTTGTCTCAGTCTCCCTGTCTCAGTCTCCCTGTCTCAGTCTCCCTGTCTCAGTCTCCCTGTCTCAGTCTCCCTGTCCCAGTCTCCCTCTCTATCTCAATCTCCCTCTCTGTCTGAATCTCTCTCTCCATCTCAAGCTCACCCAGTCAGAATCTCTAATTCCGCGGCCACCAAACAAGCCAGGCCATCCGCACGCATCTCCTCCCGTGGAGTTCTGTTGGGTCAGCCAATCAATCCATAATTCAAAAGCGACAAAAGGCAGCCAAGCAAAGAAAAATGAATGAAGGAGAGGCAGTCCTGTCCGCCCTCGTGTGTGCACAGAGTTCATTAAAATATTCCCATATTCTCAGCCCTGATCTCCAATGTAAAAGTTGGTCCAGATGGTGCGATATTCAATCAAATTTTTTTGTTCTTCAAGTCGGGATGGCGCATTGAAACTAAATATTATGCTTTGCTTTTGAAAGCTAAAGTATTTTTTTCAGATGCTAAAAGTCGCACTGATGCAGCTCTGCAAGGGACCGAAGGTGTTGTTGGAACCGGAGCGGGAAGTGTGCGATTTGTCAGATGGATCCCATTTTTTAACATTGCATAATAACAGCCATCCGAACAGAAATCAAAATTTATGGCCGTCCCCCCCACGTGTCCGCTGTGTTTTGTTTATGCAAGGCGTCCAGCCGTGCATGGCGGAATCGCCTACAAAATATCGCTTCTTCTTCTTCTTCTAGTAGAAGTCAAGAGTCAAAAAAGCTTGAACCAATGTCGCCACAGTCCCCATTCAATGGTAATAATAAGGACGATGGCTTGGTTAAAAAAGAAGACTTGAAACGGCCAGACAGACAGATAGACGGCGGGCCACTCGATCAAAAACCTGGCGATCCACTTATTAAACAAAAGACTCGGTGGCTAAAAGCAGAGCAAAGAAGTGACAGTTCCGTTCGGTGAAGTGGGCATTGACTCCATCGCCGATATCTTGCCGAGCAAGCATCGCTCTTAATTGCGTAGCAGACGCGACAAAAGGCCCCCCTGAGGAATGCCGCATAGCGAGATACCAGCTGATGACTCTGCGGCCTTGATGACTTTTTTACCCTCTTCTAGAAGAAGCAAGCAATCAATTTATTACGACGAAAAAAATTTAGACCAGCGTGTAATCTTGACTGCCCGCTTGTCAGCTCGGAGCCAAGCGGACACAAAGAGGAGTTTTCCCATTGTTAATTGGCTGGAGTGTCTGAAGTGAAATGGGGCCGAGTTCAGTGCGGATCTCAGCGCTGTGGATCCGCGATGCCATCTGTAATACGGGAAGCTGCAATCCTATTCAATAATCCTCTCTAATTCTGTCACTCATCTGTCACTATTCATATTGATCTGTCACTCTTATCATTGACATGTTTCTTCTCACTTTCATACTATTGGATCATTTTCTGTCTCTTACATAGCCTTGTAGAAGAATCACAGACTCTCATGGCATACTCTGGAAACTTCTCTAAATTCCCATAGATTTGTGATTTTTAACCTCTATATTCAGTCCTTACGCACATCTGTCACTCTTCAAACATTGATCAGTCACTATGATTTGTCATAACACTCGTATCCTAACATTTATTTATCACTCTTAAAAAATTTGTCACTCTCCAAACATTTATCTGTCACTCTCCAAGTATATATCTGTCACTCTCCAAGTATTTATCTGTCACTCTCCCAACATTTATCTGTCACTCTTGCATCATTTATCTGTCACTCTTGCATCATTTATCTGTCACTATCTCAACATTTATCTGTCACTATCTCAACATTTATCTGTCACTCTCCAAGTATTTATCTGTCACTCTCCCAACATTTATCTGTCACTCTTGCATCATTTATCTGTCACTCTTGCATCATTTATCTGTCACTATCTCAACATTTATCTGTCACTATCTCAACATTTATCTGTCACTATCTCAACATTTATCTATCACTCTTAAAAAAATTTCTGTCGCTCTCCCAAATTTTTTTCTGTCACTCTCCCAACATTTATCTGTCACTCTCCCAGCATTTATCTGTCACTCTCCCAACATTTATCTGTCACTCTCCCAACATTTATCTGTCACTCTCCCAACATTTATCTGTCACTCTCCCAACATTTATCTGTCACTCTCCCAACATTTATCTGTCACTCTCCCAACATTTATCTGTCACTCTCCCAACATTTATCTGTCCTCATGATGGAGGCTGAGGAGCTCCGCCCAAGGTTGCAGCGGCCGCGGCGGAGTCTCGGAAGCCCCCCTAGCCAGCAGCTATTGAAACGGCAAATCGAATTTCACAGTCCAGCCAAAATCCGAGCAAAACACACAAAGAGCGAGAGGGGAAAAATCAAAATTTCCCGTCTCAGGCAAATCGCACCGAAAAGACAAAAAAAATTTTTGATGCTCATTCTAGGGGAAAATTTCTTTTTCATTCTGCATCAAACCGAAATTGCGATAAAAAATTGTGAGCTCATCTCTGATGGGGCGGAGCTGCTGCCGCCGCCGCTTTCAAAGGGGCTTCTGGTCAAATCCAGGCCTTGAATTTTTGCATTGTCAGGGAAAATCAGTCAGGGATAAAGCGGGGGGGGGGAATTGGGAAGAATTTTCCAATCTCCAAGGTTTTCAGCGATGCTGAGAATATTGCAATTTTTTTTTTTATCCTGTTTGGGCTGCGAATCCGCATCAGTGCGTTTCTGCGTTTGGCGAATTTTTCGCAAATTGTTAGATAAAAATTGCGTTGATCTTCTCTGGCAGGCTTTCATTTTGCTTTGGCTCTTAACCAGAATGTCCCTAACCTGGGATTGAAGGTTCCCAATCTGGGATTGAAGGTTCCTAACCTGGGATTGAAGGTTCCTAACCTGGGATTGAAGGTTCCCAATCTGGGTTTGAAGGTTCCTAACCTGGGATTGAAGGTTCCTAACCTGGGATTGAAGGTTCCTAACCTAGGATTGAAGGTTCCTAACCTGGGATTGAAGGTTCCTAACATGGGATTGAAGGTTCCTAACCTGGGATTGAAGGTTCCTAACCTGGGATTGAAGGTTCCTAACCTGGGATTGAAGGTTCCTAACCTGGGATTGAAGGTTCCCAATCTGGGTTTGAAGGTTCCTAACCTGGGATTGAAGGTTCCTAACCTGGGATTGAAGGTTCCTAACCTAGGATTGAAGGTTCCTAACCTGGGATTGAAGGTTCCTAACATGGGATTGAAGGTTCCTAACCTGGGATTGAAGGTTCCTAACCTGGGATTGAAGGTTCCTAACCTGGGATTGAAGGTTCCTAACCTGGGATTGAAGGTTCCTAACCTGGGATTGAAGGTTCCTAACCTGGGATTGAAGGTTCCTAACCTGGGATTGAAGGTTCCTAACCTGGGATTGAAGGTTCCTAACCTGGGATTGAAGGTTCCTAACCTGGGATTGAAGGTTCCTAACCTGGGTTCGAAGGTTCCTAACCTGGGATTGAAGGTTCCTAACCTGGGATTGAATGTTCCTAACCTGGGATTGAAGGTTCCTAACCTGGGATTGAAGGTTCCTAACCTGGGATTGAAGGTTCCTAACCTGGGATTGAAGGTTCCTAACCTGGGTTCGAAGGTTCCTAACCTAGGATTGAAGGTTCCTAACCTGGGATTGAAGGTTCCTAACCTGGGTTCGAAGGTTCCTAACCTGGGATTGAAGGTTCCTAACCTGGGATTGAAGGTTCCTAACCTGGGATTGAAGGTTCCTAACCTGGGATTGAAGGTTCCTAACCTGGGATTGAAGGTTCCTAACCTGGTTTTTAATGCTCCTAACCTGGTTTTTAATGCTCCTAACCTGAGTTTCGTGGTTTTTTATCTCGTTATAGAGGTTCCTTATCTTAGGGAGGCAGTTTCTTGACGGCATAGGGATATTGCAGGCGGACAGGCCAAGGAGCTTCTTGCAAAGATCTAACGATATGCCGGAAGGTGTCGCAGTTTCGGACTAAACCAATTGAAAGGTTGCAAAGACAATTTTGAAAAACCAGCGCACTGAAGATACGAATTTGAAAAGTTGAATCAAATGACAAGCGAAGTATCAGATCGAGATATCGGTACCCGAGAGACAAAGACGGCCATCTGCAGGCTTGGACCTGTTCTCCCTGATGTAGATTAAGCGAGGCTGACCTGTCTACGCAGCCTCATCAAATCCAGATTCTCAAACGGCTCTCTCCAATTCCCCCCTCGAATGTGTTTTCCTGTTTTATGGGGCTGCAATTCGACAATGAACGAAACTATGGGACTTCCTGCACTCAGGGGAAGATAAATTGAGTTGCCCAGAAACTGGTCGCAGTCAGACAAATTTAAAAGAAAAATAATGAGTCCAAGGGGGGGGGGGCGGCTGAGTGGCCTCGGACAGAAATGAAGAAACTGCCGCTGCGTACAAAAAATTTGATTTACGAACCGGAAGCTGCGCAGTTCCGCCAAGGTGGGGGCTTTGCGAGCAGTTTGGGGGCCGCATCTGAGCTGGCAGCGATGCGGGGCAGGGCGGAGATGGAGAGCGCGGCGGGCTGGGATCATAATGCCGCAGCGCCATCATCTCCCATTTAGACTCGGGGCCTGTTTTCTTTCCCTGTCTCTCAATTTCGAATCCCGGCCCTGCTCCCGCTCGGCTTCAATCTTTATTTTTCTTTTCGGCCCATTAAGGGCCACCGGGCTGTCAGGAGCCACCGGAGGTGAGGAGGTCGCCGGGATCCAGAATTATTGGGTCAGTTAAAAGACTGACAGCGGCACTTTGCAGCGGCGGATGATGATGATTATTTGTCCAGCATCCGCGCCCATAAAACCGCTTCCTTATTTCTCTGGTGAATTTCGCTTTCAATTCTTTTGGCCCGCTAAAGGCTTTGACTTTTTCTGCTTGAAGATTGGGGAAACTGACCTCGTAATTAATGAGGGATGATAAAATATTGAATCGGTGCCGTGTTTAGAGAGGATCAGAGTGGTTTATTGTGATTTACCTTTTTGGCCTAAATCGTAAAATCTACTGTTTGAGCTTATTTTAAATATATAGAATATCCGCCTATAAGCAGGACTGAAAATCCCAGAAAGTTTTATCGGTAATCTGTGAAATAAATTGAGCTACTACGAGATTCATTTAACACAGGCGTTTGATTTGTATTAAGAAATTCTAAAAAACCCCTTATTGCAACCTTTCAGATGGATTAGCGATTCACAACACAAATAAGCAATGTAAAAGATAGATTAGCAATCCAAAATATGGATTAGCAATCTAAAACATAGATGAACCATCTAAAAGATAGATTAGCAAGCCAAAAAATAGATTGCCAAGGTCAGGAACCTTCGAACCCAGATTAGGAACCTTCGAACCCAGATTAGGAACCTTCGAACCCAAATTAGGAACCTTCGAACCCAGATTGAGAACCTTCGAACCCAGATTAGGAACTTCGAACCCAGATTAGGAACCTTCAAACCCAGATTAGGAACCTTCAAAACCAAGTTAGGAACCTTCAAACTCAAGTCAGGAACCTTCAATCCCAGATAAGGAACCTTAATCCCAGATAAGGAACCTTCAATCCCAGATAAGGAACCTTCAATCCCAGATAAGGAACCTTCAATCCCAGGTTAGGAACCTTTAATCCCAGGTTAGGAACCTTCAATCCCAGATAGGGAACCTTCAAACCCAGGTTAGGAATCTTCAATCCCAGGTTAGGAACCTTCGAACCCAGGTTAGGAACCTTCAATCCCAGGTTAGGAACCTTCGAACCCAGATTAGGAACCTTCAAAACCAGGTTAGGAACCTTCAATCCCAGGTTAGGAACCTTCAATTCCAGGTTAGGAACCTTCAATCCTAGGTTAGGAACCTTCAAACTCAAGTCAGGAGGAACTTCGAACCCAGTTAAGTAATCCAAAACATAGATTAAAAATCCAAAGCACTGGTTAAAAATCTAAAATATAAATCCGTAACTAAAAAAATTTTTGGTCCTGGAAATAGATTAGCAATCTAGCAGTAATACAAAAGCATATATTACACATGTAGGGATGAAATCCTTGATATTAATGATTACCACTGAGGATTTGTCAAATTGCCGGTGCAGTCTGGAACCGGTGCGCTTGATGGAGACGCGCAAAGAAGTGGCCACTCAAGCTGTCGCGCACAAGTTTTCGGACTCATCCTCAAGTGATTGCTTTTTTGCGGCCAAACCCGCCCCCTATATTGAGGGGAAAATTTCCTGACAAGGACTTGATGGCGATAGTTTTCAGTCGAGCAGGCAGCGGAGTGCCCCCCGGCCCCGGATAATCAGCTGGGGATATTGAGGATTATTCGGGTTGCAAATCCTGCGCACACCTGAGCGGTGGGAGTCTGGGAGGCTGCTCACGGTCTTTGAGGGTCATTCTTTCACATCTGATTTGGAATTTTAATCAGAGACAGGGGGCCACTTGACTCCGCAGCAGCGGCGCCTTTAATCCCCTGCCAGCCTGCTCCTGTCTGTCCTGCTTCCTCTTTTAGATTCTTCATCAAGTCGAATGCTCAGGTTTTTGCTAATAAATAGGTGAGCAGAGTGAGACAACGGGGTGAGACACTCACAGGGTGAGACACTCACAGGGCGAGACTGACCGGGTGAGATACTGACAGGGTGAGACACTCACAGGGTGAGACTGACCGGGTGAGACTGACAGGGTGAGACACTCACAGGGTGAGACTGACCGGGTGAGACTGACAGGGTGAGACACTCACAGGGTGAGACACTCAAGGGTGAGACACTCACAGGGTGAGACACTCAAGGGTGAGACACTCACAGGGTGAGATACTCACAGGGTGAGACTGACAGGGTGAGACACTCACAGGGTGAGACACACATGATGAGACACTCACAGACAGGGTGAGACACTCACAAGGTGAGACACTCACAGGGTGAGACACACATGATGAGACACTCAAAGGGTGAGATACTCACAGGGTGAGACTGACAGGGTGAGACACTCACAGGGCGAGACACTCACAGGGTGAGACACTCACAGACAGGGTGAGACACTCACAAGGTGAGACACTCACAGGGTGAGACACACATGATGAGACACTCACAGACAGGGTGAGACACTCACAAGGTGAGACACTCACAGGGTGAGACACTCACAGGGCGAGACACTCACAGGGTGAGACACTCACAGGGCGAGACACTCACAGGGTGAGACACTCACAGGGCGAGACATCACAGGGCGAGACTGGACACAGCAAGGCAGGACAGCCCGCACCAAGCAGGAGGCCGGAGACAAAACTCCATTAATGAGGCGGCCCGCCTGAACAAACCGGGCCCGAGCGCGGGCTTTGTGTGTGCAGGAAAATCGATCTTTTTTAAAGCTCTGCAGACCGAAAACCCCCTTTTTAAGAAATTAAATTTTACCAGCCACGTGCGCTCTCGTCTTCAGGAAAATTGCTCCCAGCCCCTCCTTCGTGCGCGAGGAAGGATGGGAGAGATTTGCATAATCTGCTCCTACCACGCCCGGCTTCAACTTGCTGCCTCTTTATCTCTCGGGCGCCTCCCCCTCTCCGACACTTCAAATTGAATCGCCTTTTTCGACTTTGCCCGAGCCCTGAAATTTTCCAACACAGTCTGGGAGAGGGGAAAATTCGCCGCCCCACTCCCCCATCTCCGCATCCCTCCACGCTCTCTCTCTCTCAGGAAGATTAAATTTTCTCACAAAATCATAGTCATCATTTTCTTCCCCATTCTCCTCTGCGTCAGCCCCTGCCCAGGCGATTCAGAAATCGTAAAATTTTTTTCATTTTTTTGAGATTTTTTCGACTTAAAGTGGCGACTGGGACGGGTCGGGCAGGGCTGGGAAATGCCCGGAGAGGATCTTAATCCCGGCCGAAATTCCTCACGGCTCAGCCGCTCTAAGAAGAGAGGCTGTACGGGGCGGAACCAGCAGTGCCTCATCAGGTTCACGGAGGCTTGCTGGCATATTTCACAGCTAGCAGTTTTCAGCAATTTTCATGGGATCTGACACACTTGCCGCCTGACATACTGACTGACTGACACACTGACTGACTGACTGACACACTGACTGACTGACACACTGACTGACTGACTGACACACTGACTGACTGACGCACCTACTAACTGACGCGCTTACTGACTGACAGACAAACTGACACATCTACAAAATGACACACCCAGTACCTGTTATTTTAAAACAATTGCCCACAACTACCGCTAACTGACACACCTGTGACATCCGTCTCAAGACCTTCAACCCGATGGTTCTACGGGTCAAACTGTCAGTCGCTCAGTCACGAACGCCCGATCTTTCCTCCCGAGTTTCCCGTTTCTGAGCAGCCCCCGTCCCCAGTCGCTCGTATGAAAACCGGGTCAATTCTTTAGGCCTGACTGCGTCATTCCATTATAGAGCTCGGGCCGGGTGCCCCGCTGCCCCCAGCACTATGCTTATGCATAAATAATATCTTTTAAAATTCTCCACGGCGCCACCCCGACTCCGCCTGCTGCCCGGGGAGTCGCCAAGATGCGCCCCGCCAGAGAGCGATTATCCCAGCCGAAATTTTGCCGCACGCTCTCGGGCCGTCCCCCCGTCCGTGGGATTAATATGAAATTTAGACGGGCTCGGGCCCAGCAACCCCAGCCTCCGCCAAATGTAGTTTTATCGACCAGTTTTTGGTCGAATGAGGTGAAATTATCTGGGCTCCAAAGTCTGACGGAGAGGCTGAGTGGCGCTCGGACGGGACGGCAGACACGGGAGGCAAATGGGAGAATCTCCCATTGGCAAGTTTTGCCTCTCTCTCTCTCTAATCCTCTTTTGCCCGCCTGCTTGTCAGATTAAAATCTGCCTCCTCAAGAAAATCCTGGCCGAGCCGTTTTTAATCAGCTGTCCCCCCCGCCAGCCTCCGTGCCCGCCTGGGCGAAGCAGCTCATTGATTTTTTGAGGGAGCGAGCCAGAAAAAGCGGGACTGGAAAAATTTGTTTCCTAGAAATTGCAAACCGAGAAACAAAAAATTTTTTTTATTTTTTTTTTCTCCGGCTCTTAGTTTGGTAGAAATTTCTGTTCCAAGTCTGCTTCTAACTTCTGCTTCGAGTTTCTGCTTCGCTGGTCTTGCTGAGATGGCGGCCTCCCCCGTCCTTCAGTGAGAGCCGTCAGCTGCCTCCCCCGTCCTTCAGTGAGAGCCGTCAGCTGCCTCCCCCGTCCTTCAGTGAGAGCCGCCAGCTGCCTCCCCCGTCCTTCAGTGAGAGCCGCCAGCTGCCTCCCCCGTCCTTCAGTGAGAGCCGCCAGCTGCCTCCCCCGTCCTTCAGTGAGAGCCGTCAGCTGCCTCCCCCGTCCTTCAGTGAGAGCCGTCAGCTGCCTCCCCCGTCCTTCAGTGAGCGGCGTCAGCTGCCTCCCCCATCCTTCAGTGAGCGGCGTCAGCTGCCTCCCCCGTCCTTCAGCTTGAGCAGCTCTGTCTGAGTTCAACTCATCTCGGTAAAAATTTTCAACCGAACTTCGAACTTCGATATAATCTCGAACTGGAGTTGCTGAGCCGCTGAGCAGGAAGGATTTCCTCCTCCAGAAGCGGCGGCCCCAAAAACAAGGAGGCAGCACGCGGCGCCATCCCGCATGGCCGCGGATTGATGGCCCGGGCCGCGGTGTCCGCCCGAATTTGCATATTTTTCATAAATTTGACGCCGGCAAGACGCTTTTGAATGCGACAGCCTCGTTTCAGCCGGCCGCAGGGGAGGGGAGTGGGAGAATAATCCTTGGAAAATCAAGGGAAAAATGATGCATCGATTTTTGTAATAAGTTGAGGAATTTCAGGATTATCAAGTGACACATTTTTAATGCTCGATGGGCCGCGACCAGTCGGGGATTTCTATGAATACTAAGGAGGCCCGCGCGGAATGCGAGCGACACCGAAGTTGCAAGTCCTAAACACCACTAAATCACAGGCCGGAATGAGCCCGCCGCCTCCCCAGCCGCCTCGCTTGTAAAACTCGCCGGGCTCAAGTCTGGGACAAAAATTTTGGTTCCAAAATCTCCTCTGAATTTGTTTTGGGTTTGAGAGGGAAGTTAGAAGGTTTAGTTGTGAATGGCGCTGCAATCCTGGGACAATTTCAATGGGATTTGCGTGTTTCTTCACGGGCTCTGCTCAACTGTGGGAGAATTTCATCTCCATCTTCTGCGGGAAGTGAGCCGGTTGCCGGCCTCTGAGCTGGGATCACTGCCGACTCAGGAATTTTTACTCTGAATATTGGCTTGAGAGTAAATAGACTTCGGTTTGACTTATTTCACACATTTGCAGTTTGGCCTTTTAGTGCCGACCCATGAATAAGATAGATAGATAGATAGATAGATAGATAGATAGATAGATAGATAGATAGATAGATAGATAGATAGATAGATAGATAGATAGATAGATAGATAGATAGATAGATAGATAGATAGATAGATAGATAGATAGATAGATAGATAGATAGATAGATAGATAGATAGATAGATAGATAGATAGATAGATAGATAGATAGATAGATAGATAGATAGATAGATAGATAGATAGATAGATAGATAGATAGATAGATAGATAGATAGATAGATAGATAGATAGATAGATAGATAGATAGATAGATAGATAGATAGATAGATAGATAGATAGATAGATAGATAGATAGATAGATAGATAGATAGATAGATAGATAGATAGATAGATAGATAGATAGATAGATAGATAGATAGATAGATAGATAGATAGATAGATAGATAGATAGATAGATAGATAGATAGATAGATAGATAGATAGATAGATAGATAGATAGATAGATAGATAGATAGATAGATAGATAGATAGATAGATAGATAGATAGATAGATAGATAGATAGATAGATAGATAGATAGATAGATAGATAGATAGATAGATAGATAGATAGATAGATAGATAGATAGATAGATAGATAGATAGATAGATAGATAGATAGATAGATAGATAGATAGATAGATAGATAGATAGATAGATAGATAGATAGATAGATAGATAGATAGATAGATAGATAGATAGATAGATAGATAGATAGAAAGATAGATAGATAGATAGAAAGATAGATAGATAGATAGATAGATAGATAGTTAGATAGATAGATAGATAGATAGAAAGATAGATAGATAGATAGATAGATAGATAGATAGTTAGATAGATAGATAGATAGATAGAAAGATAGATAGATAGATAAATAAATGGATAGAAATCCTTGCAGACAGGCAATCCATCAATATTATCTGATCCCCGAGTCCCGGACAGAGCCTGTGCTGAAAGCAGCAGAAAAGCCCCCGATTTAAGCAACAGCAGCCCAATAAAAGTCAAACACTGACGAACTGGCCAACAGAATCAAAGCCAATTTCTGGCCGAGAGTAAATCAAGGATGGAGCCGATTCATGAAAATTACCAGAGCAGGCTCTCAAGTTTGTTCAACAGAAATTTTATGTCGAATAAACACCTCCCTGGGAGAAGCTGCAGCCCCCCCCTCGGGTTTATTGAAGCAACTCGCCGCGGAGAATTACCATTTTTCATCAGCGCTCTGCCCGAGCAAACACAAATTTACATCGCTGCTTGGCATGGGATGGGGGAGCGGCCGGTCAAACAGAAAATCAATTTCACCCCGGCCGGCAGTTTTTCTAACTTCTTTTAGTTCGCTTTTTCACTTGACGGAATCGAAAGCTCGAAGGTTTGCCGCCGCCGCTTTGATCAAATCAAGTTTGAAGCAGCGGCGCCTACTCGGAGACGGTCAGTTGATCAAAAAATTGCTTTTTCAGTTTCACACACAGCGATGGATGGCGGGCGGGGGGATGGAGGAGGCTGGGAGCGACTCGATCAGGCGAACTGCAAATTGATTTGTTAAAAACACCGAGCTCGCCCCGGCCACAAGCGGCACCGTCGCAGCAAGTGCTTGAGGGCGAATCGCTCTGTAGAAAATTTCATTTAGGCGGCTGCCCCGCGAAACCTTTGTTTTCTCATCTGTGCCCGTGATGAGCAGTAATTTGCTGCTACTCACCCCGCATCGCTCCGGGCCCGCCAGTTGCCCAGGAATTGAGAAGCCTCCGCACCGCAACCTCCCGGACAGCCTTGGGGCTCAATGGTGAATTTGGTCCGTACAGCAGCCTCTGTGAGCTGCCTCTGTGAGCTGCCTGCATTTAACAGCAGCACAGAAGGCTGCTAGCAGCTTCATGCAGAGTCACACAGGCAGGAGAAAAAGAAAACATAATGCGCTAAAAAAGCTGCTGCTTGCTGATAAAAAACTGAGGCTTGCAAATTTCACCATCTGGCTGTTTTCTTTGCTCCATTCAATTCTGTTTGTGTAAAAAATTGCAGCCCCGAGTTTTCTTTACTCAGAATTCGTCCATCCATCTTGCTCGCCTCCCGCCTTCCCCCCTGCTCAGCCCGTTCTCAAACTGTTGTGAATATTTTAGGCGCTGACAGTTTTTCATGTCCGGGCAGGCCCCAGCATCTATCCTTCATCATTCCCTGATATCGACTGGGCTGTTGATAAATGCTGCTCGAGGCAGGGGTTGCTGCTCTTGTTAAACATTGAAGTTTATTGGATTTTGTGTGAATTTCTTAACTTCTTTTTCTTTCCCTTCGATTTTTGCGGTTCGAATCCCATGGGGGGAGGTAGGCGGGGCGCTCCGCTGAGCGGCTTATGGGAAAATTTTTTTGGATTATTCTTGGGCTTAAAATGAATTTCGAATGAACTGCTGTGCAGATGAGTGGGTGATTAGACACCAAGTTATAGACGATTAGATGGGTAGGTAAGTAACCGTGTAAGATGACTAGATGGGCTGTTAGGAATTAGTGGATTCGAAAATAAATAAATAGCTGGATGACTAGATGCCTCAGTGAGTAGACAAGTAGATGACTAGATAAGATGAGTAGATGAGTAAGTAGATGAGTAAGTAGATGAGTAAGTAGATGAGTAAGTAGATGAGTAAGTAGATGAGTAAGTAGATGAGTAAGTAGATGAGTAAGTAGATGAGTAAGTAGATGAGTAAGTAGATGAGTAAGTAGATGAGTAAGTAGATGAGTAAGTAGATGAGTAAGTAGATGAGTAAGTAGATGAGTAAATAGATGAGTAAGTAGATGAGTAAGTAGATGAGTAAGTAGATGAGTAAGTAGATGAGTAAGTAGATGAGTAAGTAGATGAGTAAGTAGATGAGTGAGTAGATGAGTAAGTAGATGAGTGAGTAGATGAGTAAATAGATGCGGCAGTACTGACAAAATAGGCAAATCCACTGGCTTCCACTCCACTCTTCAATCAGTTGAGCCGTGAAAATTCAATCAAAATTTTTGTCTCTTAAGTCTAACTAACCGAATTTCAAATCTAGCAACTCCCATCTGCAGATTAGAGACAGAGACAGGCGCTCCCGAGTTCACCTGGCTTTGAAATTAAACTTTTTAAAGAGCCCCGGGACAAGGAGACAGAGGGATCCCTGCGCCTCCTCCAGCTGCGGCGGGCAACTTGGAACACTTGCGGTTTTTTGTCGCGCTGGGAAACACCCCTACCGCTAATAGCATTACAAAGCAATTATTTTGCGGTACAGCGCGGACCTGCCGACTCCACCCCCCGGGGGGCAGGATCCCCTCCTGTTCCCCAGCACCTCCCCATCCGCCTGACCACACGTGCCCGCGCATAAAGCAGCCAGCTCCCTAGCTAAGACAGGCATTGGGCATTAATTGCATTGAAAATTTAATTACAGCAAATAATTGCGACTTATGAAATTATGCGATCCGGCCTCCTGGCGGTGCCTCCTGCCGCTGTCATTTTCTTACGCCGATACACTCGCTGCCCCATCAAAACTTACCCTACCCCAGAAGACTTTATTAGCCGATGCGGCCTGCTAGGGCTCCGGGGCGTTTCAGATTATTTTTTTGATCGAATTTGCTCCCAAGATCTCCGTCATTTACCTTCCACGACGAGCGCATCTCTCTGTGGCTTTCGAAACCTGACTTCAGGGTGTCAATGCAGCTGCCGAGTTAGCAGCTACTTGTTAGTAGTCTGTACTATGGTGGTACTTTTTTCATCGTTTCTTTGTCCGGTGGGGCTGTTTGCTAGGGTCCTAGATAATAGGGGTGGTGATGTCGGGGTCAGGTGGGTTTTTTGCACCTGCCCTAGATAATGGGGGTGGTGGTGTTGGGGTCAGATGGGTTTGTTTGCACCTGCCCTAGATAATGGGGGTGGTGGTGTTGTGGTCAGATGGGTTTGTTTGCACCTGTCCTAGATAATGGAGGTGGTGATGTTTGGGTCAGGTGGGTTTGTCTGCACCTGCCCTAGATAATGGGGGTGGTGGTGTTGGGGTCAGATGGGTTTGTTTGCACCTGCCCTAGATAATGGGGGTGGTGGTGTTGTGGTCAGATGGGTTTGTTTGCACCTGTCCTAGATAATGGAGGTGGTGATGTCGGGGTCAGGTGGGTTTGTCTGCACCTGCCCTAGATAATGGGGGTGGTGGTGTTGGGGTCAGATGGGTTTGTTTGCACCTGTCCTAGATAATGGAGGTGGTGATGTCGGGGTCAGGTGGGTTTGTCTGCAACTGCCCTAGATAATGGGGGTGGTGGTGTTGGGGTCAGATGGGTTTGTTTGCACCTGCCCTAGATAATGGGGGTGGTGGTGTTGTGGTCAGATGGGTTTGTTTGCACCTGTCCTAGATAATGGAGGTGGTGATGTTTGGGTCAGATGGGTTTGTCTGCACCTGCCCTAGATAATGGGGGTGGTGGTGTTGTGGTCAGATGGGTTTGTTTGCACCTGCCCTAGATAATGGGGGTGGTGGTGTTGTGGTCAGATGGGTTTGTTTGCACCTGTCCTAGATAATGGAGGTGGTGATGTCGGGGTCAGGTGGGTTTGTCTGCACCTGCCCTAGATAATGGGGGTGGTGGTGTTGGGGTCAGATGGGTTTGTTTGCACCTGTCCTAGATAATGGAGGTGGTGATGTCGGGGTCAGGTGGGTTTGTCTGCACCTGCCCTAGATAATGGGGGTGGTGGTGTTGGGGTCAGATGGGTTTGTTTGCACCTGCCCTAGATAATGGGGGTGGTGGTGTTGTGGTCAGATGGGTTTGTTTGCACCTGTCCTAGATAATGGAGGTGGTGATGTTTGGGTCAGATGGGTTTGTCTGCACCTGCCCTAGATAATGGGGGTGGTGGTGTTGTGGTCAGATGGGTTTGTTTGCACCTGCCCTAGATAATGGGGGTGGTGGTGTTGTGGTCAGATGGGTTTGTTTGCACCTGTCCTAGATAATGGAGGTGGTGATGTCGGGGTCAGGTGGGTTTGTTTGCACCTGCCCTAGATAATGGGGGTGGTGGTGTTGGGGTCAGATGGGTTTGTTTGCACCTGCCCTAGATAATGGAGGTGGTGATGTCGGGGTCAGGTGGGTTTGTCTGCACCTGCCCTAGATAATGGGGGTGGTGGTGTTGTGGTCAGATGGGTTTGTTTGCACCTGCCCTAGATAATGGGGGTGGTGGTGTTGTGGTCAGATGGGTTTGTTTGCACCTGTCCTAGATAATGGAGGTGGTGATGTTTGGGTCAGATGGGTTTGTCTGCACCTGCCCTAGATAATGGGGGTGGTGGTGTTGTGGTCAGATGGGTTTGTTTGCACCTGCCCTAGATAATGGGGGTGGTGGTGTTGTGGTCAGATGGGTTTGTTTGCACCTGTCCTAGATAATGGAGGTGGTGATGTCAGGGTCAGGTGGGTTTGTTTGCACCTGCCCTAGATAATGGGGGTGGTGGTGTTGGGGTCAGATGGGTTTGTTTGCACCTGCCCTAGATAATGGGGGTGGTGGTGTTGTGGTCAGATGGGTTTGTTTGCACCTGTCCTAGATAATGGAGGTGGTGATGTTTGGGTCAGATGGGTTTGTCTGCACCTGCCCTAGATAATGGGGGTGGTGGTGTTGTGGTCAGATGGGTTTGTTTGCACCTGCCCTAGATAATGGGGGTGGTGGTGTTGTGGTCAGATGGGTTTGTTTGCACCTGTCCTAGATAATGGAGGTGGTGATGTTTGGGTCAGATGGGTTTGTCTGCACCTGCCCTAGATAATGGGGGTGGTGGTGTTGTGGTCAGATGGGTTTGTTTGCACCTGTCCTAGATAATGGAGGTGGTGATGTCGGGGTCAGGTGGGTTTGTCTGCACCTGCCCTAGATAATGGGGGTGGTGGTGTTGGGGTCAGATGGGTTTGTTTGCACCTGCCCTAGATAATGGGGGTGGTGGTGTTGTGGTCAGATGGGTTTGTTTGCACCTGTCCTAGATAATGGAGGTGGTGATGTTTGGGTCAGATGGGTTTGTCTGCACCTGCCCTAGATAATGGGGGTGGTGGTGTTGTGGTCAGATGGGTTTGTTTGCACCTGCCCTAGATAATGGGGGTGGTGGTGTTGTGGTCAGATGGGTTTGTTTGCACCTGTCCTAGATAATGGAGGTGGTGATGTCGGGGTCAGGTGGGTTTGTCTGCACCTGCCCTAGATAATGGGGGTGGTGGTGTTGGGGTCAGATGGGTTTGTTTGCACCTGTCCTAGATAATGGAGGTGGTGATGTCGGGGTCAGGTGGGTTTGTCTGCACCTGCCCTAGATAATGGGGGTGGTGGTGTTGGGGTCAGATGGGTTTGTTTGCACCTGCCCTAGATAATGGGGGTGGTGGTGTTGTGGTCAGATGGGTTTGTTTGCACCTGTCCTAGATAATGGAGGTGGTGATGTTTGGGTCAGATGGGTTTGTCTGCACCTGCCCTAGATAATGGGGGTGGTGGTGTTGTGGTCAGATGGGTTTGTTTGCACCTGCCCTAGATAATGGGGGTGGTGGTGTTGTGGTCAGATGGGTTTGTTTGCACCTGTCCTAGATAATGGAGGTGGTGATGTCGGGGTCAGGTGGGTTTGTTTGCACCTGCCCTAGATAATGGGGGTGGTGGTGTTGGGGTCAGATGGGTTTGTTTGCACCTGCCCTAGATAATGGAGGTGGTGATGTCGGGGTCAGGTGGGTTTGTCTGCACCTGCCCTAGATAATGGGGGTGGTGGTGTTGTGGTCAGATGGGTTTGTTTGCACCTGCCCTAGATAATGGGGGTGGTGGTGTTGTGGTCAGATGGGTTTGTTTGCACCTGTCCTAGATAATGGAGGTGGTGATGTTTGGGTCAGATGGGTTTGTCTGCACCTGCCCTAGATAATGGGGGTGGTGGTGTTGTGGTCAGATGGGTTTGTTTGCACCTGCCCTAGATAATGGGGGTGGTGGTGTTGTGGTCAGATGGGTTTGTTTGCACCTGTCCTAGATAATGGAGGTGGTGATGTCAGGGTCAGGTGGGTTTGTTTGCACCTGCCCTAGATAATGGGGGTGGTGGTGTTGGGGTCAGATGGGTTTGTTTGCACCTGCCCTAGATAATGGGGGTGGTGGTGTTGTGGTCAGATGGGTTTGTTTGCACCTGTCCTAGATAATGGAGGTGGTGATGTTTGGGTCAGATGGGTTTGTCTGCACCTGCCCTAGATAATGGGGGTGGTGGTGTTGTGGTCAGATGGGTTTGTTTGCACCTGCCCTAGATAATGGGGGTGGTGGTGTTGTGGTCAGATGGGTTTGTTTGCACCTGTCCTAGATAATGGAGGTGGTGATGTTTGGGTCAGATGGGTTTGTCTGCACCTGCCCTAGATAATGGGGGTGGTGGTGTTGTGGTCAGATGGGTTTGTTTGCACCTGCCCTAGATAATGGGGGTGGTGGTGTTGTGGGCAGATGGGTTTGTTTGCACCTGTCCTAGATAATGGAGGTGGTGATGTTTGGGTCAGATGGGTTTGTCTGCACCTGCCCTAGATAATGGGGGTGGCGATGTTGGGGTCTGAAGCTTACTGCTTGCTTTGAACTTGCAAAAAACCACGAAATCATTAAAAACAACATTGAAAGTGCACATTGGATAATTCGCTGTAGATGGTACTGCAGCTGAAATTCGATATAGATAAAACACAGCCGACTGTTTCTTAGAAAACAGCCATAGTCCATCCAGCAGAGGGCGAAACTAGAGCCCAGAGTAGCCAATTTGACATAGCGGGTGTCCCCTGGCTTCACTGAGAAAACAGTCTTATAAAAATGTACGTGTATAAGTTTGCATTCGCTTTTTTCGTAAGCAACAAAAAAAATATTTTTTAATTTTCTGATTCCAACCATTTCTTATAGCTTGGTGCTTTTATGGCAAGAGGGTTTTAAATTTCCATCCCAGCGGGATTGCGAGAAAGAATGAATAGTCTAAGATAGACAGACGTGTAACGATATTAAACGTTGATGGCATGCTAAATGATCAATAATACTATTAGTAGTACAATGAAGATAGTAATAGGTAGTAATCAGAGCTGATATGGTATACGGTATACTCGTAGATGCAAAGTATATGAGTATTCTCAACTATTTTAAAATATGGTAAATTTTCACGATGCCATGCCTGAGACAAAATTACCTAGGCTTATAGTCTAAGGTATAGCGCCTAGTAAATAGCTCCACATTTTCTAATTTGAAGAGTAAAAATTTCTTGGAAAAAATACTAAACTATAACAAAACAGTAATTTTTTGGGAAAAATGCTCACGAAAGCAAAACAAAACAACAATTTCATAGAAAAACTCACGAAAATAAACGACACGGAAAGTTTCTTTTTCAAGTGACATTTTTAATCGAAACGATAACTGTTTCTTAGAAAATAGCTCACTATAACAAAATAATTTTATTCAATTGATAAAAAAATTGCTAGAGATAAGTATCAGGAAGTCAATTTTTTATCATTTTACATCGTTAAACTTGACTCTATTATTAGCAGAGTCCCTAAAACACGAGGATACTACTCGTACTTTTGGTATATTTGAATGCTTTCAATTTTTTTTATTCAAATACGAAACTGCGAACACATCAATTGTAAAGTCTGTAAAACGAGCAAATTGATTTCTTAGTACTCGTACATTACATTGTACTAAAGGATTAACAAGAGCCGCCCCTCTTGAATCGGATTGGAACCGTTGCCAAGGCAACGCGCACCAATTTTAAAACTTTAAAAACACTGTATTGTTTTGGAGACAAGTTTTTTAGCGAAAATTGGTGCGCCTAATTTGCTGATGGGGACCCTATAGCTACCGAAATAACAGAAATCAAATAATGAACTGACTGAATATGTTTTTGAAGCATAAAAATCCTTTGAAGCTTTCTTTCTTTTGCTGCGAAATTAAAAAGCACGTCCGAGCAAATTTTTTATTTAGCTGGTCAAATTAAAAAAAATTGCATCGAATTTTCGTGGACTGCAAATATCTGTGTGAAGGTAGAGAAAAAAACGCATTTTCAATGAAAAAATGTAATTTTTTATGCTGAAAAAAACTAACTTCGGCTGAATAAATTTTAAAGTACAATTAGATTTGAGTTTTTCAAGTTATTTATCTTCCAGGCAACTGCAAATCTCAACGCCGCGCTCTCAACGCCGTCTGCAAAGACCGAATCTCCAACCTGCGGTCCTCAGCCACGAATGAAAAGCTCGCCAGCTTCGCCGGCCAGGTCGTGCGGCAGGACGGGGAATCGCAGCAGGTGGCAGGCGGCCGAGCTGTACAGCACAGCCTGACAGCCGGAGTCGCAGTTCGCCAGACATTCGGTGAGGCTTCGCAGCGTTCCCAGGGTGCGGTGAAAGGGCCCGCTCGAGAGAGTCAGGTTGAGCTGGACGCGCTCAGCCGGAATGAAGTGGTTGCCGACTGGGAATGCGAATTTCAAGCATTTTGATGTACACGAAGAATCGAGCAAGTTTCCGTCAGGTCTGAGTGGGAGACTTACTGGGCCGCATGTAGACCTGCTGGTAGACGGAGTTCCGTCCACTGGCTCCGCAGATCTGGCCAGCGTTGCCGGAGCAGGCCATGTTGCACTCGCTGGGGTCCGCAGCTCCCTGGCTGCCGTAGGAGTTGCCGCAGAAGCAATCAGATCTGGACTGCACGCCGAAGTACTTGAACTGGCCGAATTCGCAGATTGTGCTGCACAACTGCAAAGTCATGTCGTTGCGAAGGACGCCATTTTCATATTCATGCACAGTGTAAGGCCCTATGCTGGACCGGCCCACGAGACCGTCGAGGTCCCTGACGTTGCCTTGGTTGTCTTTGTAGCAGCCGAGCGGGCCGAACTCCGCCGCTTGGGTGCTGCAAACGGCAACGCACAGCAGAAGCGTGGCGAAGCAATGAGACGGCATTTCGGCGGCGGCTCAAGCAGAGAATTCGCAGTTTTTTTTTGTTTTTTATTGATTTTCCGTTAAATAAATAAATGCAGAGCTACGATCTGACAATTGAACTGCTGAGCCGAGCCTATTTAAGGAACTCTCTGTCAGCCCTGCTCCCGGGAAAATTCTTCCCAGGAAGGATTGAACTGAGAGGCGAAGAAGCCTGCTCAGGCATGACTGCAAGACGCTGTTGGCCCTGATCTGATTTTGCTTGATACACGAACTATGTGTTGTCTATCTACTATTATCCTCTTTCCTGAGCCCCGCTGCGCGCTGCACGGATGAACATCATTTTCATTTGAAATTTTATCCAAATGAAAAAAAATTCTTTTATATTTGCGCATCCTTCTTCTAAAATTCCGTTTAACAAACAAAAATGGTGTCTATTTCTTGCATTTTCCGGTAATCTGATCAATGTTTGATGCTGGGAGTCTGTGTGTGAGCCGCTGGCTAATGGTGGGAGTCTTTGTGTGAGCTGCTGACTGACGGTGGGAGTCTGTGTGTGAGCCGCTGGCTAATGGTGGGAGTCTGTGTGTGAGCTGCTGACTGATGGTGGGAGTCTGTGTGTGAGCTGCTGACTGATGGTGGGAGTCTGTGTGTGAGCTGCTGACTGATGGTGGGAGTCTGTGTGTGAGCTGCTGACTGATGGTGGGAGTCTGTGTGTGAGCCGCTGACTGATGGTGGGAGTCTGTGTGTGAGCTGCTTGCTGACTGATGGTGGGAGTCTTTGTGTGAGCTGCTGACTGATGGTGGGAGTCTTTGTGTGAGCTACTGACTGATGGTGGAAGTCTGTGTGTGAGCTACTGACTGATGGTGGGAGTCTTTGTGTGAGCCGCTGACTGATGGTGGGAGTCTGTGTGTGAGCTGCTGACTGATGGTGGGAGTCTGTGTGTGAGCCGCTGGCTAATGGTGGGAGTCTTTGTGTGAGCTGCTGACTGATGGTGGGAGTCTGTGTGTGAGCCGCTGACTGATGGTGGGAGTCTGTGTGTGAGCTGCTTGCTGGCTGATTGTGGGAGTCTTTGTGTGAGCTGCTGACTGACGGTGGGAGTCTGTGTGTGAGCTGCTGACTGATGGTGGGAGTCTTTGTGTGAGCTACTGACTGATGGTGGGAGTCTGTGTGTGAGCTGCTGACTGATGGTGGGAGTCTTTGTGTGAGCTGCTGACTGATGGTGGGAGTCTTTGTGTGAGCTACTGACTGATGGTGGGAGTCTTTGTGTGAGCTGCTGACTGATGGTGGGAGTCTGTGTGTGAGCTGCTGACTGATGGTGGGAGTCTTTGTGTGAGCTGCTGACTGATGGTGGGAGTCTTTGTGTGAGCTACTGACTGATGGTGGGAGTCTTTGTGTGAGCTACTGACTGATGGTGGGAGTCTGTGTGTGAGCTGCTGACTGATGGTGGGAGTCTGTAAGAATAGCAAATCAGAGCGTGGGTAAAGAGTTGCCTGAGCCAGGACTCAGTTATGATGGTTCGCATTATCTCTAAAATTTACTCAAAATCAATGCTACAATTGAAGACCCGGGGTTTTTTGCTATGTCCAATTCATCACGTGCGCTTCGCCAGAGGTCTAGCAAATCGAGAGTCCAGCCAAGCAGAGAGCCAGCAGCAGCTGCAACAGGCTGGTGGCAGCGGGCTGCCGTCCGCCCGCATTCCTCAACGGGCTGCTCGTCATTTCTCCCTCGCCTGGCGCACAGTCCAAGAAGTCGGTGTCGATAGCCGATGATGCAGCCAGCAGGTCGCCGAGCAGCTGCAGGCCGATCTCGGGCCTGTCGGTGGCAACGGAGTGCCCGGCCCCGATCACCGTCCGGTAGCGGATCCGGGCCGCCATGTAGGTCCGCTGAATGCCTCCGATCTGCAGTCCGAAGCCCGGCTTGCTGAGGCAGTAGAACCAGACATCCGGCCTGCTGGCTGAGGTCGGATCATGGCGCAGCCGTCCAAGCAGCTGCTGCGTGATCCCAACTGGGAACAGATAGTCCAGGGCGCCGTGGTAAAGCAACACGGACACGCTTTGGTTCGCTAGGCGCACAAAGTCTTCCAAAACGTCGCGCTTGAGCTGCCTGTAGGCTAGGAAGATGCCCCGATCGCAGATCTTGTACTGCCTGGCTTCCGTGGCCCTCAGTCCGAGTGCGCTCTGGACCTGCCTGTCGTTTAAGTAGCTGGTTAGCCCTGTTGAGTTCAGGCACGGATAGCCGCTGCTGACTTTGTCGTAGTGGCACGGCTGCGCAATGTTGTACGGGTTGAGCGTCCGCATGCTGTTCTGTGGGATCGGAATGGCGAGCGCTTCATTCACCAGGCAGATCAGGTAGCGACAGGGATGGCTTCTATTCAAAATGGTCCAGGACGGGCCCTGTCCTCACCTGCACCGTCACGCTGTAGATGCGAGTTTGGCCCAGGCTGGCCCCCGCGGCGTCGGTCAGCAGCCGGCGAAACTCCTCAAACCTGGTCATGTTGAAGGGCACGTGCAGGCCGTTGCCCACTGCGATGCCCGTCAGGTTGATGAGGCTCGGCCGGTGACCGCCAGCTATGATGGCGCTGGCCAGCAGCGGGATGTAGATGCCCGCGTAGCTCTCCCCCGCGATGTAGAACGCCCGGCCTCGGTACTCGGGGAACAGCCTGTAGAAGTGGAGCAGCGCCGCCAGGTTCAGCTGGGCGGTCACGTGATCGTTGAGCTCGGACGAGTCGACGGGTCCGGGCTCGCTCAGGCCGACCCCGCTGGGCGAGTCGATGTACAGCACGTTGGCCAGCCGGTTCCACGCGAACTCGTTTCGCTCCAGCTCGGCGCGGTCGTTCGCCAGGAACGGCCCGTTCGTCATGAGCAGGCCGCCCACCGAGGAGCAGCCGGGACCGCCGTTCATCCACAGCACGAGCGGAGCCGTCGACGCGTCCACGTGGGAGCTCTCGACCAGCCAGTAGAAGAGGCGCCTCTGCTGTCCGCTCGAGCCGGTGCTGGCCGTGAGGTAGCCGGAGTACTGGGTGAAGTTCGGGCTGAACAGCAGCCTCGTCAGCGTCTCGACGCGGCGTCTCTGGCACTGGACGACCGGGGCGCAGCAGCAGCAGAGGCAGAGCACCAGGGTCAGGGCGGGCCGCATGCTTGCAAGCTGCACTTTACTGGCTCAGTGAGGCAGCAGTTTAAATGGATATTCGAGAGCCACGCCGTGACATGACGCAGCAGCGGCGTTCGTGACTTTCGCGTTTTTTAAACTTGGGTGGCGGCTTTCGTTTCTGCCTTGTGCGCCATCCTAGCGCTTCTTTGACACTCCGGTTTTGTCCTGTTAGAATGCGAAGGAAAATATTTTAAAAAGCTTTTCCTAGTCCCGAATTCTGGCTAGTTTGTGCAGCTGAAGCAGCCAGTCTTCCACGGTATCCATGTGAAGTGGCTTATCATTTGGATTTATTCTGGTAAAAAAGAAGAATTGCGCAGTAGCCATGACAGCGGAAGCTGCAGGTTTTGTTGCCCGCATCGAGCGCTAATCGGTGCTGATTTGGGCACCGAAACTTTTAAAAATAGAAACTGTCGTTGAAATCATATTTTCATGCGTATTTTACTTTAACTTTAATTTCAAACTGTACGCGGAAATTCTTGTGGCCCCTGATTTCCACGGGGTGTCAGTCAGTCGGTCAGCTGGCAACTGTTTGCTGAGGCAGGCACTGGGTCGGTTTAGCCAGCAATTAGAATGCAAGCAAGTTGCAGTTAAGCCAAAAAACGTTGCGGACATGCGCCTGAGGAAGACAAGCCCCCCTACTTTTCCCCGCCACCAGAGCCAGAGACAAGCAGAACTGACTGCCAGACTGCCTGTCTCCCCTATAGGTCTCTCTAGAAGAGGTTAGGAATTGTTTCCAAGGTAACGTGCGCCGTTTATTGAGCATTTTCTGAATTTTTTATGAAACTTTATGAGACTGTCAGGGTTTTAGACGAGTTTTTTTGTTGAAGAATGGTGCGCCTTAATAAGGAGGGCTAGGACCCTTCAGCTGCCTAAATATCAGCGATCAAATAATGAACTGAATTAAGCCGATTTTAAAAACTGATGCTTCTTAGTAATAAGCATTTTTAAGCTTAAACGTACTTTTTTAAGGGACAAATTCTCGTATTTTTTACCGTTTATTTTGAAGACGTCAAGCGTAATTAAGTTTGCCTATAAAAATTTAGCCACTTAATATATAAAAATTTCCTTTTTTGAGAGACTGCAAAGCGGGTAGAGAAAAAAATATGAAAATATTTTATCTTACGAGCGTAAGTGTTTCAAAGTTTGATCAACGGTCCTACATCAAGATTAAATTCAAGAAAGGAACGTCAGCTTCAAATATTTCAGCTCAAATACGAGCTAGAAGCATGTGGAGATCAAGCGTTGTCCCAGTCGGTTGTGTAACAATGGTGTACGGACCAGATTCCGGAGCGGAGATTGGTCCACTGAGGACAAGCCCAGAACAGGCCGGCCAAGGGAAGCAGGGACAGACAGCGGCTTGGAGCTGGTTCAGGGACTGCTGGAGATTGACAAGCGGTGGACTTGTGAGGAGATGTCTGAGCTGACTGGAATTTCATCATCCAGCATTCATCGCAGTCTCGTATGAAAGAAATTAATGAAAGCAAAATTTTTAAGCCCCCAATGCACCAGAAATATAAACCTCCTTATCTAAGATATAATTTACCTAAAAAGACCCTTCAACTTATCGATAATCTTTTATCTTTCAATCTAGAAACGAAAATACGGAAGCCAGAACTTTCCACCATCCATTCAGAATTTATTTGTACTTTTTGAGAACGCTCAGCCGAATTCATTTCTCCAGCCGAAAAAACGAAACGGAAAGCTGTACTGGTGACCATCTATGGCAGAAAGCCATCTGATTTTCACCGAAGCTGATGCAAAAAACTGCGCTACATTAATTGCGTCTTGAAAACCGTCATATCGCGTATGGACAACAGATACAGCTAAACGAAAGGTAAGTGCTGTTGTGTTGATCTAAATTTAAATAGCTATTTAATGACACTAGATAGATTTCCCAATAGCTCATAAAGATAATAAGTAACCGCTTAGCTAAAGATTTTCAGCTGCAAAAGTAGTTTTTATGATCTGAATGGAACAATTTTATACACACAGGTAGGCTTATTTTACGAGATATCGTCGCGATATCTTTCTTTCGTGTAAATATCATCGCTTAACATGATATGTAATTGTTTTCCTTTGAAATTACACTGGAAGCTCATACATGAAAGCGACATCGGCATAAACTCGCCAGCGAAACCTTTAGGCCCCATCCTCTCCAAATCAAACCATTAATTCTGGTCAAGTCCCTGTTTTGCCACATCAGCCTAAGCCACGCCATGTATGCGCAGAAACTTAAAATCACCGCTATTTTTCTGTCATTCGCGAGCCGAAACCCGAGCAGGCAAGCCTTGATCCGGTCCGAATACGAGCGCATATGGGGTCTGAGCCTCGTACTTGCGCTCTGCAGTAGACAATTGTTTGCAGCCGTCTCGCCACCGATTAAGATGTCGTCGACATACGCGAAAGATCCATCAATCCGATGTATAACCTGAGAGATATAACTTTGGAAAATTCTGGGAGCCGTGTTTATGCTGTAAACCAAACGGTTGAACTGGAAGTCGCCGAACGGCTTCGACATCACTGCGAGGGGTCTTGAATCTCTGGCAAGCTCGACCTGATTGTATTCTGCTCCCAAATCTAGGATTTTAAACAGACAGCAACCGGCGACGGCGCTGAAGGCTTTATCTGGTGTCGGAGTTGGGTGGCTGTCGTTAACCAGCTGCGGGTTCAATGTTTGCTTTTAGTCTACACAGATACGAAGTCCGCCACTTGCCTTCGGCACAAAAACTAGGCGATGCCCATTCCGACAATGATTCAGGCGGGCTCAATGATACTGTTCGACTGAAATTTTTGTATTTGTGCCTTTAGCAGATCTCTGGGGACAAATGGTAGAGGACGTGCTTTTATATATTTTTGTCCTGAAGCCGACAAAAAAAGCCCGAGAGCTAGTAGCCAATTTAGCTGTGCTCAAAAACGGTAGGCAAATCGCGCTAACCAACACCTAGCTCCGGAGGGGGAGCCACCACACGTTTATTATATAATTCAGTGCAAATAGGCTCAAACAGGGGGGGTGGGTGCACGATGCCAATGCACAATGCGGCCGAGGGTTAGAGCAACAAGGTGAGTGCGCAGAGTGGAAGCGGGCGTACAGTAATTGTAAATAAGGTAGATTTAACTAAATATACCGCGAGTCAGCGACCAATCAAACCACCTGCCTCCCGAACATTCCCCCCACCTTGACATCACAATGACAAAAGCTACTCGATGACAGAATCTTTGAACGAACGTCGAATCAACAGCAACCTGCGCGGAACTAAACCTAACGACAACCAATGCTAACACCTACCGGCGCAATTACTTAGAGTACGAGCATATGTGCGCGTGGGATGCGGAACAAAGGACTATAACAAATATGGATCAAAAAATTCGCAAATGAATATTAATGACGCGATTTTCTTCAACTGAAAACTAGAGCAAACAAATGAAATACCGTCACCAAAATAGTCCGAACACTTGTTATCTGGAAAAAAAATAACTGACATTTGAATGAAATGATGGATTTTAGTTAAATCTCAAGTCTACTCCAACCTCGTAACCAACGCTCAACTCTAAAACAGCCAGTACGCGTCACACCTGAAACAAAAAAAACCTACGCAACGCTCCGTTCACGCAGTAATCCGCTTACACGCATGATACGTTCCTACTCTAGAGTTGCAAACGAACAATTCGAAACAGCAAAAAGGCTGACCAACGCAAAAAAGAAAAAAACTATTTAGAAATCGCATCTTAACGCTACCTTACCTAAACAGCATGCCAAAAATAAAAAATTAAACCGACATGCAACGCTCTATGGAGAAACAACACCGCAGCCTAAAACAAAAAAAACAAAAAAAAACACACTGCGAAGCAAAAAACAAAAACAACCTACGGAACAATAAACAATACGACTCACAATAGACTGCAATCTCGCACTCAACTGACAGCCCAACGATTTTCCACATCTCAGTTCAAGAAAAACTTCAGCCAGCTGAAATCGGGCACAACTTAGTTATTGGTCGCGTCATTGTGCGGTCACCGACTCGGATCGTGGCGACTCTCACGTGACCGTCGGGGCCGCGAGTCGTCTCCAACACGAGAGCCAGCGGCCAATGACCTCGAGGCGAGTCCGGACTCACAAGCAGCGCCACGTCTCCGGGCTGTAAATCAGGAAGCTCTCGACGCCACTTGCTGCGCGGCGCGAGCCCCGGCAGCCACTCGCGCAACCACCGCCGCCAGACCTGCGACACCAGCTGCTGTACGTGTCGCCATCTTCTTGAAGGGCTGCGCGCGATGTCCACGTCCACCTCCGGAGCAAACTGCCCACCGCCTTGACCGATGAGGAAGTGGTTTGGCGTCAGCGGAACGTCGTCGCTCGGATGGGCCGATTGATAGGTCAGTGGTCTCGAATTTAACAGCGCTTCCGCTCCAGCAACGGCACTCAGCAGCTCCTCGTCCGTGACGTCCGCCTCCTTCAACGTATTCCAAATAGCCTTCTTTGCCGCCTTTATCATTATTTCATGCGCGCCGCCGAAGTGCGGGGCAGCGGGAGGATTGAAGTGCCATCGCATCTGCTGGTAGGCTGTCTGTTGCTGCAGCTTCTTGGTGTCCAACGCGTTGACCAGTTCCTGAAGTTCGCGCACCGCTCCGACGAAGTTTGTGCCGTTGTCCGAAAACACTTCGATTGGCTGTCCGCGCCGACTCGTCATCCGGTGCAGGGCCCGTAGAAACGAATCGGTGTCCAGACCAAACGCTACTTCCAGATGGACGGCTCGTGTCGCTAGGCAGGTAAACAACGACAAGTATCTCTTCTGCCGAACCTTTCCACGACCCTGCTTGGTGATGAACGGACCGGCGAAGTCCACGGCAACTCGAGCAAACGTGCGAAACGGCTCCTGGAATCGACAGGACGGCAGCGGCGCCATGATCTGGTTCGCTGGTCGCGCTTTCCGTCTGCGACACTCTGCGCACTTCGCTTCCCACGACTTGATGGCCTCTCGAGCAGCGACGACCCAAAACCGATTTGACAGCGCCACCAGCGTTTGATTGGTGCCCAGATGCTGCACTTTTTCGTGGTGATGTTTCACAATGAGCTCAGTCACGCGGTGCGATCTCGGGAGGATGATAGGAAAGCGGGCGCTGTACGGCAGCACATCGGCGAATTTCAGCCTCCCGTCAGCGCGCAGCAGGTCGTTGCCGTCGAGTTTCGGGTTCAGGCTGATGATCGGACTGCGGCACGGCAACTGCTTTCCTGTCCGCAAACAGTCGAGTTCGTCACTAAACGCTTCTTGCTGAGCCTGCTGAATGATCTTGAACTCGGCCGCTTCTATCTCTGCAGTTGACAATTCGCCCGTCTCTCTGTGCTCCTTCATCAACCGACAATTGTTGACGAACCTGGCCACCCAAACGTGGATACGAACCGCTCTGATCCAGCTGGAGAAACACTCTGGGCGTAGTCGAGTGTCGACTTCGTCGTGCGGTCGGGTGATGTACGATGTACTATGGCCTGCACCAGACGAGGATTGCTCAATGGTGTCCTTGCTTGTGCGCCTCTCTTCCGAATTCTCTGGAACGTGCCCTTTGTTCTCCGGCCAGTTTGCTGCATCTTCTAGAAGAAAAGGCGGTCCATGCCACCACAGCTGGCTGACTGCCAAGGCTTTGATTGACAGTCCTCGAGAAAGAAGGTCGGCAGGATTCACGTCCGTCGGCACGTGTCTCCACTGGTTCGGCTCTGTTGCAACTTGAATCTCGCCTATTCGAGACGCCACGAAGGACTTGAACAGCCTGCCTCGTCCTCGAACCCAATACAGCACGTTCACGCTGTCGGACCAGAAAACTGCGTCGTTCAGCTGCACCTGCAGCGCCTTCGCCACCTTACTTGCCAGTTGCACTCCCAGGACTGCAGCCATAAGTTCTAATCTCGGCGTGCTCATGGTTGTGATTGGAGCAACCCGTGTCTTCGAGGTAACAAGCCGAACTGACCTATCGCCGTTAGCTGTTTCACTTCTCCAGTAGCACACAGCGCCGTACGCTTTCTCCGACGCATCCACAAACACGTGCAGGCTGCAATTTTCTGCCTCTGCCTCTTCCAGCGCCCTCGGTAGTCGGATCTCACTCAGGTGTCTCAGGTCTCTGCACCAATCGCTCGCTCTCGCTAAGAGGTCCGCATTCAGCGTTTCGTCCCAATCAAGACCACACTGCCACAGCTCCTGCATCAACATTTTTGCTTGCACGAAAAATGGAGAAATCAAACCAAGCGGATCAAAGACGCTCGCCAGCTTCTTCAACAGACTTCTCTTGGTGGTCACCTGCAACGCATCTGATTCTTGCTTAAACGTGAATTCGTCTTGCTCACTCTGCCAAGTGACACCTAATGTCTTGGTGCTCGGGAGTTCTCTGCTGTCTAAGGTCACCTCCGCTGCTCGATCATCCGGCGGCACTTGCTTAAGCACAGCTCTTGAGTTCGACACCCACTTGCGTGCATGCATGCCGGCGCGTCTCCATAGCTCGCTGAGCTGCTCGTACAACCGGCAGGCGGCGGCCTCGTTGGGTGCTGAGTCGAGACTGTCGTCCATGTATGTTGAGTGCAACACCGTTTGTGCCGCCTCCGGTAGCTCGCTTTTCAGTTTCTCGGCATGAGAGCGAATGACAAATTGTGCTAAGAACGGCGAGCTCGCGACTCCGAACACTACTCGATTGAACTCGTAGACATCCGGCGGCCTGCAGACGTCGGCATCCCGCCACAGGAAACTGTGCAGCGGCCTGTCCTTGGGCTCCATCTCAATTTGCAGGTACATCTCCGCGACGTCGCATGCGATCGCGATGGGAAATCGACGGAACCGAAGCAGAACTTCAACCAGGTCGCGCTGCAGCTTGGGACACTGGAGGATCTGGTCATTCAATGCGGCAGCTGACGCGTCGAACACAATCCGCACTTTTGTTGTCGCCTTATCCGGCCGCAGCACCGGGAAATGTGGCAGAAAACAGCGTTCTTCGTTCTCAGCTTGCGAAACCTTCCGGACATAGCCTTGCTGCACGTACTTGTCGATCACGGCTTGATACTGTCTGCGCAGCCTCCCAGCGCTTGTTCACCTGAAGCCTTTTGAACTCACTGCAGGTCCACAACTCGTGATCACCTTGGCACACCGTGCAACCTTTCGACTGCCCTTTTTTCTCACTCACGGCGCTATGAAATGTCTTCGACCGCTGGTCCCGCACTCCGCGGTGGATGGACTTCTGGCTCTCTAGGTGAGGCGTGGCAATGCCCCGCACGATTTCCAACGCTTCGGTCTGAAATTCCGCTTCTTGCAGCACCCACATCCGAAGATTCCTGACACTTTCCTGCTTCCGTTACTCAAAGATCCACCTTCGATAGTGGGAAACCATTTGCTCGGGCAGTTTCTTCTGCAGTCTGACATACAGCATTCCATCTTGCAGCTCAGTGTCCTTTCCAGCCTCTTCTAAATTAATTACGGCTATATCCAGCAAATTTGCAAAACTTTTCAGATCTTTCGTGTTTCCGCAGCGCACAGCAGGAAAGTTATCCAACTCCTCCAAGTGTAAGGCGAGTTGCCGGGGTTTTCCACCGAACTCTCTATCAAGTCTTTCCTTGGCCGCCTCATATGCCGTCCCTGAGTGCCCCAAGTGCTCAATGACCTTCAATGCCTCGCCTTGTAGGTACTGCCTGAGTTGCAGCAGCTTAAACTCGGGCGTAGCGGGGGCGCTATCAATGCACGCCACAAAAGCTGCCTTCCAGTTCTCGTAACTCTGCTTGTCTCCCCTGAACGTTGGGATTTCAACACGCTTTAACATCTTCCACAGGTCCTTGGAGATCTCCTTGGGGTGCGACGCATTGCTGGACGCAGCGCTAACAGAAAGTCTATCTAACTCACCAGCTGCTTCGTCTTGGTTTGCAGCAGCGTCTTCGGCACTTGCCCTCGCAGCAAGCGGCGCTTCTTGTTCGCGTTGCGCTTGACGGCCCCTGGCAGATTCGACGCGTTGAATCGCAGCCTGGTAGTCGCGCTCCATCTCCTCCATCTCGTCGAGCAGCCACTGTCGCCTCTCGTCGTCCTTTGTGCTCACGTAGCCTTCGTAAAGCTGTTCCTGAATGGTGCTGACTTGATCATGCAGATCCGACAGGTTATCGCAGCTTGGACTTCATCGTCAGAAGCGCGTTTCTGTAGCAGCCATGATAGCTTGCTCTTGCACCGAGTTAGCGCTGCCTTTCTTCTGGATTTCTCAAAGCGCAGCTTCTCCAAACGCAGCGCGCGATCATCTTCTTGTTCGTCCTGCTGCGGTGGAATGGCGTTGTCGACTTCCATCGTGCCTCTGGTTGCACAGTAATTGTTGTTTATCAGCGTGGAAACTTAGGCTTTGCCCAACCACGCTCTGCTACCAAGTTTAATGTCCTGAAGCCGACAAAAAAAGCCCGAGAGCTAGTAGCCAATTTAGCTGTGCTCAAAAACGGTAGGCAAATCGCGCTAACCAACACCTAGCTCCGGAGGGGGAGCCACCACACGTTTATTATATAATTCAGTGCAAATAGGCTCAAACAGGGGGGGTGGGTGCACGATGCCAATGCACAATGCGGCCGAGGGTTAGAGCAACAAGGTGAGTGCGCAGAGTGGAAGCGGGCGTACAGTAATTGTAAATAAGGTAGATTTAAATAAATATACCGCGAGTCAGCGACCAATCAAACCACCTGCCTCCCGAACAATTTTGGTTGAACTCCCGGAACCAAGTGAAGCTAGGCTTGAAATTCTGTGGCTTGAGGTTGACTTGCCGTATCACCCCCCCCCCCCGATTTGGCGTAGCCGATTTCTATGCTCAACATGCCTCTTCCCAAGAGAGCGAATGTGCGATTCGAATGAACGATGTTAATTGGCAGTTGTATTTTTTCTTTTACTTTCGCTGTGCTGTCGAACTGGTGCGTCTCACTGTAGCCCGTCAAATTTAGGGTGCTCGGTTGCAGCATGCGACTGCCTAACATTTTCCAGATGCGGTCAGACATAATCGCGACTGAAACCCCAGTATCCACTTGACATTGTACAGGAAGCATTTCTTGTCATGAGTCGCGACTTTCTTTCCAAATGCAAAGATTATGTCTGCATTTGTGGTTGGATTCCATCTTTGCGGCTCCACGTAGTTTCGACACTTTTAAAAAGTAATTCACTTTCTCGCATTTCTTACACATTTTCCCAGCTGCTGGACATGATGCCTTGCCGTGAGCTGAGCCACATCGACTTCACAGATTGATCTGTCCGTTATTTTATGTTGCTTTTGATGCACTGGGCTTGTAAACAGACCGACCTTCAGGACTCCGGCAGAGTCCGTCCTCGGCGCTCCCTTCATGATGACCAGGGAGCTTTGGCTTCTGTTACAGCGTCCTTGAACGTGAGGCTCTCGTGATATTTAGTCAGCTGCTAAACCGCAGATGAACTGGTCTCGAAGTCTTTCGCTCTCAATAGAAAATATACATTTAAAGACGCCTTGACCAAACGCTCGAACACTTTCTCTCCGTGGTTTCTCATACTGTGTTAAAAAGTTAATCTTTCTTCCAGCACAAACGTTGCCAGTACGAGAATATCCTTAAGTGTCTCCTCCAGAGAGTCGAATGTCAGTTGGCTGGGCTTGACAAAAGCCACCTGATCGGTCAGCGTGTCGTAAAATTTTGGAGGCAAGCGCATCAAAAGTATTTTATTTATGCTTTGGCTGCCTCTTCCCAACGATAAAACTTTGTCGCAACCTCCCGCCATGGTGCATCGGGCGCATCTCGACAAGTCACTGCAGTTGACTTTGCGATTGCCTTGCTTGGCTGTCCTACAGGGACTTTGGCCGACTTCTGTGGTGGAGCAGGGGAGGCTGGGGAATTTCTTCAAAATCAGGTAAGCTGCGCGACGCCACAGATATAATGTTACTCAGGACACCTGTTCAATTATTTTCGTGGGCTCCTGGGCAGGATTGACTGCGTGTCGTGTTAATTTGGTGCGCGTCACAGCATCTTAGCCTTTTAAGTCTTGAGCAAAATTACAAAACCGCTGGAATTTATTATTATTATTAAAAATACGAACAGTTGGTTGTGAATTGATGAAAGTTAACTTTTAGAACTGGTAATGCTTGATTAGAATGGTAGACTGCAAGCTTGTTGTAGAGAAAGCTTGAACTGTCGAGCGTGGGCACTTTGTCGAAAGACACGTTGTTTCCTGCCTCCCTTTCGGCTTCTCTTTACCTGAATCAAATAAAATAAATGTGCGATCTGATTAAAATGGAGATAATTTAAGCTTTTAAAATCACTTGCGCTTTGATTTTTCGCTAGAAGCCCACCGTCCTGCGCTGCTCAGTCGTCGCTTTCGTCCTCCTCGATGGCGGCCAGCTTTTGGCCCCAGGCGGGCTTGCGTGGGTACAGCTGGTGCAGCTGCTTCTTTGGCGCCGGTTTGCGCGCATACTGCCAATGTGGCTGCGTCTTCGGCGCCGATTGTTGGTGGTACTCATGGAGCTGCTGCTGGTACCGCGCTAAATCGCCCTCATACTTCTGGTGCAGCTGCTGCTACACTAGACAATCCTGCTGGTACTGCTGCTGCAGCTGCTGGTGCTGCTGCATCAGTGCCGCGATTTCCTTCTGGTGCTGTTCTTTAGTCTCCGCTAATTGCCTCGCGAACTGCTCCTCCTTCATCTTCAACATCTCCTCTGCCGTCACCGTCTGATGCGTCCGTCTGCCGAACACACAGAAAGCCGTACACCCTTCCAAAATTCGTCGCACAGGCTTTAGCTGACGTATCTCGCTAGGTTTGAACGCGCAGAACCGCTCTCTTGATGCTTGAAGCCAGATGATTTAGGTTTTTTGTCCCTTTTATTTTTTTCTTCCTGAGGTCAATCGGTTTGGGAGCGATCGTGAAGTAGGCAGTGGGTATTTTAAATACCCCCCTGTGGTCTTTCCCCAGGTGGAAAAATAGCGTGGACTTTCTACTGTTAAGTACTTAGCATTATTTACTCGAAAAGCAAAGAATAAAATAGTCTTAAATACCCACCTCAAAACAGAAAAGGACCCTCTCACACTACCTCTCTACCTATTTTGAAACAATCAAAGTAACGACACACTTACAGAAATATGAATCATGAGACAATATTCTGATTAATTATTGAGTCAGTCGATTGCTTTAATATATTTATTACTTTATCATTATTGACATGCAAAGAAAACCAACGGATTAGCGGCATTTAGTAAGAACAAAAGCACATATATAACAGTAGAACCCCCAAGGGGGGGAAATTTCCCCCCCCCCCCCCAAGACAATTTTTTTCACTGTGCCCGAACGGGGCAACGCAGGCACATGAAATTCCAGGGCACGGGCTAAAATTTTGTTGCGCATCTGATGGAGCATCAACCGAGTCGCCAACCACCCCGAGCGTCGAGATATTCAACGATTCTGCCAGAAGGGTGCCATTTTCCCATTGACTTCAATGCATTTTGGACACCCCTGTACTCCAGCCCCTCCCCCGCCCAAGCCATCGCCTTGCCGAGCCTTGCCGCGGTCTCAACACGTCAGCCACATGTGCCTGCCTCTATTCAAGCACCAGTGACCATCAGCCACCATCTGGACGGACCGTCAGGACCTTCAACAGATGCCACCAGGCGGTCCTGAAGCACCAGATGCAAAAGTGGCAAAGATTCTTGACCAAGCCTTGTCAACAAGCACAGTAGGACAGCACACTGCATTTAGCATTATTCGCTGCCCATTCGATGTCAGCCTGACGCCGTCGGGCTCGTCAGCGGATGCCACCAGATGGCGCTGACGTCCCTGGTGCAGATATGATCGATTTTCTTCGTCAACCCTTCCGTGGGCAAAGTATACCTGCATAAGCTACATGCTGACCCTGGCCACCCCTCCATCATCATCCTGACGCCGTCTGCATTTATAAGTACTGGCGACTTGATCCATAGACTGCGGAACTCGCACCTGCGTATCAGCCTCGCACAGTGCCTGTACTGGCTTGTACTATGATAGTTTAGGCGGAGTACAATGGTCGCTCATCGCGCTCAGGAGCCTAGGTGAGTCTGGTCATGCGACTTGGTCATTAGAGCAACTGTGCATTTATAAGTACTGGCGACTTGATCCAAGACTGCGGAACTCGCACCTGCGTATCAGCCTCGCACAGTGCCTGTACTGGCTTGTACTATGATAGTTTAGGCGGAGTACAATGGTCGCTCATCGCGCTCAGGAGCCTAGGTGAGTCTGGTCATGCGACTTGGTCATTAGAGCAACTGTGCATTTATAAGTACTGGCGACTTGATCCAAGACTGCGGAACTCGCACCTGCGTATCAGCCTCGCACAGTGCCTGTACTGGCTTGTACTATGATAGTTTAGGCTTAGTACAATGGTCGCTCATCGCGCTCAGGAGCCTAGGTGAGTCTGGTCATGCGACTTGGTCATTAATAAATACACAGTTGCTCTAATGACCAAGTTCCATTGTCTATGGAACATCTTGTCTATACTCCACAAATGCAAATTAGCGCTTATGACCAAATTGTATGACCAGACTCATCTAGGCTCTTGAGCGTGATGAGAGACGATGATACTCCGCTCAAACTATGATAGTACAAGTCAGTACAGGCCCTGACTTGTTGATCTCAATGTGCACTTTCAGTACATTTCCAGTATGAATCGAAGTCGGTGACCAATGATCTATATGTTTTTAAATGTATTTAAATGTATTTTTAAATGTATTTTTTGTTAGCGTGACAAAACAACTTGGCCTAATTCACGCAAATAAAAGAATTCATGCGCCAATAAAAGAGCAAATAAAAGAAATTATGTGAAACATAGTGACCACGTGAAAGAACTTATGAGCAAGCAAAAAGCAAATTATGAACAAATACATGACAGCGTTATGAGCAACTAAAACGTATTATGTGGACACATTTTTATATGACTAAACCATGGGATAAAGCAGTGGCGGGATTCTTGGAGGGCGATTTTTAGCCGATCCCTGCTCTTGAGCCAATAAAAGAAATTATGCGGTGAGTTATGGTGAGTTATTATTATGCTGCTGAGTTACTATTTTCTTGGGCGCAGCTGGCGGCCGTCTTCTTCTTTCTTCTTCTTGGCCTGAGAAGACGTGGCATCGGGTGCTTCCTTCCTCTTTACGCCTCTTTTGGTGACGATCTTGTGGACTGGTGAAATGGCCCCAGCGGAGAATTTGTGGAAGTCGATTTCATTCGCAGTAGCACCAGAAGCAGCAGCAGCATTCGGCTTTGCTTTGCGGTTTCGCTTGGTTACATTGTTCTTCTCCTTCGAAATTGTTCTCTCGGGAGCAGCAGCAGTAGAAGCAGCAGCAGCTTCGCCTTCAGCAGATTCGCCAGGTTTATCAGCAGCAGCTTGGTCAGCTTCATCAGCGGCAGCTTTGCCCCGGGAGTGGGACTCAGAAGATGGGGCTTTGGCTGGTGTTATCTTTCTTTTTCTGGCCTTAGAAGACGGAGCTGACTTTGACTTTGTACTTGGTGCAGCAGCAGCTCCGCCTTCAGCAGATTCGCCAGGTTGATCAGCAGCAGCTTCGCCTTCAGCAGATTCGGGAGCTGCTCTCTCGGGAGCAGCAGCAGCAGAGGCGCCCTCTGCTGACTTCCGGGTGCGACTCAGCAAGAAGGCCTCCTGGATTGGGCAGAAATGGGGGGTCCGTTGGTAAAACAAAAAGGGCAAAGGGTAAAACAAAAAGGGCAAAGGGTAAAACAAAAAGGGCACCGTTGGTAAAAATGTGAGAATTCGAATGAGACTAGCGTTTAGCCCCCCACCCCCCTCAGAAGCTGAGCAATTCCAAAAAATCGGCATATCTTGAGTCGAGTGTAATGCGCCTACCAGGCACTTTTTAAGGAAGCTGGACCTGATGAAGGAGAGGCGGCGGCAGCCGCCATCAGGCTCTGAGTCATTGCCACTGTCATCCGACGACACCAGCTCGCTGAGAGGCTGGCCAAGTTCCTGTGCTGGCCGCAGCCTCCAACCTGCCGGCTGATGAAGCTGCGGGCCTGCCAGCTCGCTGACAGGTGACAGCTCGCAGTCTGCCGCTGCTGAGCAGCTGGGAGCTCCGTCACCCGCTTTGTGATGCTGCGATTTCGGACTGAGACCTCTGCCTCACCCTCTTCTCCATCCCCTCACCCTCCTTTCCACCTGGTCGCTCTTCCCCCTCTCTCACTCTCAGCCCCATTCATTGCACGTTCGCTTGCTGTCCTGGTCGCTCTTCCCCCTCCTCCCGGCCTCTTATCTCTTTCCTTCTCTCTACTTATGTTATATATGTTCGTGCTCACACAGCCAGCACCCCCTTCTCTAATTCGCTTTATCGATTTTCACTGCTACTTAACAATAAACTGTGACGAATGCAAGGTTTGCGAAAGTTTTCAGGTTTTCATTCAGTTAGCTCGTTTTCTGCACTGAGTTTTTGTCACTGACATCATGCGAGATTTCTTTTGGTGCACGTTAACTTTTTATTTAAATTAGCAAGTATTGTTTGTGTTATTCATTAAACTTCTTTGTGTCTGCGCGTCAGACCCCCCCCCCCCTTGTCTGAGTCGGTTTGGCGGCCATTCGCGCTTGCCTAAAGCCTTCCTAAAGCCTAAAGCCGCGGATTGGCTATTGACGTTCTAGAGTAGAGAGCGGATTCTGAACGGGATGAGAGGAGACGGTAGAGAGGTCGTGTCAACATAATATTGTGCACCACGTGTCATTTTTCAATTTTGGTTTCTTTCTCTTTGATCACGCAAACCTAAAATCAATTTATTTTTATTTCCTTATCTCGCTTGACCTGCAATAATAATTCAATTTTAGTTTTACATGAAGCGATGCGAACATTTGAGATTGCAAATTGAGATTATATAAAATGGGGTGGGCAAAGCCGAGGGCGAGACGCCGGGGTAAGCAAGAAAAGGAGAGGGCGAGAGAGCGATGATTGGCCCAAGCGCGTACATCATAGAACATTAATCGGCAATGGCAAATTTGCCATCTGGGCAAACATACCTGGCACCCATAGGTGCGGGCTCTATGTTGGGCCGGCGGCAATATAATCCTCTAATTTCATTTTGTCTAGCTGGAAGGTTGCCGCGAGTTCGATTTTGTTTTTTGTTGCTATGCTGACCGACCGAAAAGCAGAAATGTCCATAGACAATAAAATTTAAAAGAGGAGTCTGATTTCTGATTTCTGATTTCTGGGTGCTGATTTTTGTAATATTTTTCAATAAATGGTTCACGACACTATGCTGAACGACTAAAAAGCAGAAATGTTGAAGGACCAAAGACCAAAGACCAAAGAAAAAACCAAAAAGGGCTAAACTGGACGACCGATCTAATACTAGAGTCTTTAGGGTAGAAACTCCAGTAGTGGAGTTTCGATTTGCAACAGAAAAAAGTGCAAATAACTTTTCTGGACGACCTTCTGGCTTGCTAGGACCGGCGCCATTCGACTTGGGCTGCCGAAATCTATAAGAACAAATTTTTCACATAGACACATTTCACATTTTCACATATGTAATATATCACATATTAAAAAAATCACATTTTGTAATAAATTTTTTCACTCTCAAATTAAATCGGTAACTGTCCCGTTGAACATGGTGCAGGAGCATTGCACAATACGCAGATATGCCTGGTGTTGTGCCTTGATCGAAAAAGGACGATGGTGTGCGCGCCAGTTCGTCGGGGTCTCAATGGTGACGGGGATTCTGAGAACGAAGGTCCATACGACAGATGGACTCAGATTATTGAACCAGTTTGGATTCGCCGTGAATTTTATATAGTTGTCCTTGTCACCAAAGTCTTCGACAAGAATTGCTGAATAACTCGACGATGCTGACGTCGGACGGCTTTGAAAGTTAGTTCATCGTAAATGGCGGAAAATTTTGACTCACATCATGGACTTAGGACTTTCACGAAAATAGGTCAATCGGTTTGGGAGCGATCGTGAAGTAGGCAGTGGGTATTTTAAATACCTCCCTGCGGTCTTTCCCCAGGTGGAAAAATAGCGTGTTCTTTCCTCTGTTAAGTACTTAGCGTTATTTACTCGAATAGCAGAGAATAAAATAGTCTTAAATACCCACCTCAAAACAGAAAAGGACCCTCTCACACTACCTCTCTACCTATTTTGAAACAATCAAAGTAACGACACACTTACAGAAATATGAATCATGTGATAATATTCTGATTAATTATTGAGTCAGTCGATTGCTCTAATATATTTATTACTTTATCATTATTGACATGCATAGAAAACCAACGGATTAGCGGCATTTAGTAAGAACAATTTGCACAAACAAAAGTACATATATAATGACACAACAAAATTCAAGCATCGACGGCATTAATCATATTTTTTATTATTAAATTTAATATTAAACCGCCAAAAATATGATTAAACAATAGAAGATACTACTCAATCATTTATCATTTCATCATCAGATATAAAAATTGAAGTATTTTCTGACAATATAATATAATTAATATATTTATTAGACAATAGACAATAATAAGGGCTTAACTTACCACATGCTCTTCGACAGTTGCATTAAAGGATGCATCCACTGAACACTTCTGCAGAATCAGAAATTCAAGCTGTGTCCGAGGTAGCATGGAGAGCGTTTCACTGAGACTTAGTTTAAAGTCAGCCTTGATCAAAAAGTTAATCCTGAAAAATTGAAATGGTCTAATGACTTGGTCATTAGATTTAATTTTGCATTAACTTTGATATGTCAAAATACTAACTATTATTGTAATTCTCATGCAAGTTACATTAGAAAAAATACTATTTTTACTACTAAACTGTAGTGTGCGCGCCGCCCATCTTGCTCGCTAGCTATGCCCATCGGGCTCACCCTCACCCCCGCGCGCACCTTGCATTAATGTTACGCAACAATTGACCCGCACGTCGGCAAGCCACTATATAAGCGACTAAATATACGGCCCACAGAGGCCATGTTTTTCTACTCACACAAACGCACTACAATGGCGTCGCAAGTTAGTCTGTCAACTCCACGCCCATTGGACCTGCGCACAGACCCGAACTCTGCGCACACAAGGTGGTGCAAATGGCTGTCTCAGTTTCAGCTCTTCACTGCAGCTGCGAACATCGAGGACAAAAAACGCCAACGTCAGCTACTGCTGTACACGGCCGGCGAAGACCTGCAAACGATCGCCGCCGGCCTCACAGAGAAGGATGGCAACGACGTCGAAACGCTCGTGGAGGCGCTTGACACGCACTTCAAAAGCAAATTGAACCTTCCGTTCACGCGATATCAATTCAGGCTCTGCACTCAGCGCTCTGGTGAGCCCCTCGACGAGTGGCTTCGGCGCCTCAAAGAGTCGGCCGACGGCTGTGGCTTCGGGAGTCTCAGAGACTCTCTGATCCGCGACCAAGTGATCGCAGGCTGCTGCTCAGAACAGCTTCGGCGGAGGCTGCTGGCTATGGACAACGTCAATCTGGAGGAAGCGACGCGGGTGGCCAGGGCCATGGAAGCAGCGGAAGCTCAAGCCAGCGTCATGGAAGCCAACGAAGCAGCGGTACATCGTCTTCGACGTCAGGAGGCCAGCCCGCCGGCTTCATCGACGCGGCGATCAGGCGGACAGCCACAGAGCCAGTCCAAGTGCATCAGGTGCGGAGCTCCAGGCCACCGGACATGCAACGCGGCCAAAGGCAAGACCTGCCAGCGCTGTGGCAAGAAAAACCACCTGGCCAGGGCGTGCCTCTCCCGACCGCAGGAAGATGTTCGCGCTCTTCAGGTCGATGGCAGCAGCTCAGCCGAGGAAGACTGTATCTTCTGTCTGACTGTAGCAGCAACAGGGACTGCAGCAGCTGGCGCTCAGACCACAGTGCTCATAGGATCAACGCCGCTGCAAGTCCTGATAGACAGCGGAGCCGACTGCAACATACTCACCGAGTGCGCATGGAAGACGCTGCCAGGACCTCCACAGCTGCAATCGACACGCACGAAGATATTTGCCTACCGCTCCACGGAACCGCTCAGCACCCTCGGAGCGTGCAGCCTGCAGGTGGCCGCCGGACAAGACAGCCAGACAGTCCGCTTCATCGTCGTCCCCCGGAGACGGCACCAACATCCTAGGACGAGAGGCGTCGACATCGCTCCGACTGCTCAGCCTGGCGCCCCAGGTTCGAACGATCGAATCGGCCGAAGCGGCAGACCCGGCGATTCAGGCAGTGGCCAAGCGCTTCCCTGAGCTCTTCAAAGGCCTAGGCAAGGTCAAAGGCGTATCGGTGCAAATCAACATCAGACCAGACGCCAGGCCAGTCTGCCACGCGCCTTCGCGAGTTCCAGTGCATCTCCGAGAAGCGCTAGACCGCGAGCTGGACGAGCAGGAGCAGCTGGGCATCATCCAGCCCGTCGAGGGTCCGACGCCGTGGGTCAGCCGCATCGTAGTGGTGCCTAAGGAGGACGGGAAAAGCGTCCGGATCACCCAGGATCTGCGAGACGTGAACAAGGCCGCCCTGAGGGAGCGGCACCAGATCCCGACTTTCGAAGAGGCGACCAGCGACATGGCGGGGTCGACAACGTTCACCAAGTTGGACATCTTTAAGGCCTTCCACCAGATCGAGATCAGCGAGGACAGCCGCAAGTACTTCGTCTTTTCGACGCCCCGAGGAATGCGGCAGCTGACCCGCCTGAGCATGGGATTCGCCTCCGCCTCCGAGATCTTACAGCGCGTGATGCAGCAAGTACTAGCGGGTCTAGAAGGCGTTAAGTGGATCCACGACGACATCATCATCCATAGTCAGGACCGACTGGCTCATCAGACTCACGTGGCAGCCTGTCTGGCGAGACTCCGAGAGTACGGCATCACCCTCAACGCCAGCAAGTGCCGCTGGGGACTCAGCAAGGCCAAGTTCATGGCGATGACACTGTCCAAGTACGGCATCCAGCCATCAAAGGAGAAGATCGCCGAGCTACAGGCCTTCAGGGAGCCGCAATCAGTCAAGGAGGTTCGCTCGTTCCTGGGCCTGGCTAACCACCTGGAGAAGTTCATGCCCCAGCTGGCACAGAAAGCAGAGCCACTCAGGCAGCTGACACGAAAGGGCCAAGAGTTCATCTGGGACAGCGAGCGGCAGCGGGCTTTCCAGGCTGTCAAGGACTGCATCTCGGAGAGCTGCACGCTGGCCTTCTTCGACAAGCAGCTGCCGACCGAACTGGTGGTCGACGCGTCTCCTGTGGGCCTCGGCGCCATCCTACAGCAGCGGCACCCGGGAGGCCAGACGCGACCGGTGGCCTACGCGAGCCGCACTCTTAGCGACGTCGAACGCCGCTACAGCCAGATCGAGCGGGAAGCCCTGGGCGTCAAGTTCGGCTGCTCGAAATTTGCCTTCTACTTAGAGGGCTGCCCGCACTTTGACATCTACACAGACCACAAGCCGCTGCTGGGCATCTACCGTGTGGATTCGAAGCCGCTGCCCCGGCTGGAGCGCATCATGCTGCAGACGCAGCACTTTTCTTTCACGCTGCACTACCGCAAGGGCGAGGACAATCCAGCGGACCCCTTGAGCCGGAACCCGCTGCCGAGTGATGCGCCATGCAAGGAGGAGGCCGCCAGCGCCAGGCTGCTCAACGCCGTCGTCCAGGCAGCAACGCCAAAGGACCTATCAGCCGACCGAATCCGGGAAGCAACCGAGCGGGACCCGGCACTGACGGCCGTAATGCAGGCCCTGGCAACAGGCAGCTGGAATGGCGGTCCAACAGCCCCGGCGCACAGCTTCCGGTCCCTGAAGGACGAGCTCAGCGTTCACGAAGGCGTGCTGCTCCGAGGCAGCAGGATCGTGATCCCAGCGGAGCTTCAGCGGCTGACCATCGGCCTGGCACACCAGGGCCACCTTGGAGTGAAGAAGACGCTCGATCGGCTGCAGCGGAAGGTCTGGTGGCCCGGCATGGCAAAGCAGGTCGAGACTCTCGTGGCCGCTTGCCTCCCGTGCCAGGCGGCCCGCCACGACGGGGCCAGCAAGCACCCTCCGATGCAACCGACGCCGCTGCCGTCGGGGCCGTGGCAATCGCTTAGCGTGGACGTTTGCGGGCCGTTTCCGACTGGCGAGAACATCGTGGTTCTGGTGGACTACTTCAGCCGTTACCCGGATGTCTACGTAGTCCGGAGCCTCACCAGTGCCAGCGTCATCAACTGTGCCATGGCCTCGTTCAGCCGGTTCGGCGTGCCGCAGCAGATCACGACTGACAATGCGACCTACTTCACGAGCGAGGAGTTCAAGGAGTTCGTCCGCGGCCTCGGCGTTCAGCACCGCAAGATCACCCCCCTCTACCCCGCGGCTAACGGCGAGGTGGAGCGCTTCAACCGCAGCCTGAACAAGGCAGTCAACGCGGCCACGGCAGAGGGCAAGGACTGGCGCCGGGCCATCCATGAGTGGCTGCTCGGATACCGCAACTCCGTGCACCGAGGCACGAACCTCTCGCCCAATGACCTGATGTTCAACAGAGCGGTCGGCGACGTCCTGCCCACCGGCCCGGCGAGGCAGTCAGGAGACGCCAAACGACAGCAGCTGCAGCGCCACGATCACGGCTACAAGCAGGCCATGCGTCGCGCAGCCGACGCCGGACGGGCAGCGGCCCAACACAGCATCCGGGAAGGCACCAGCGTTCTGCTAAAAAACCGTGGCAAGGCGAAGCTGCGATGCCCGTTCGACCCCCGGCCGTGGATCGTCAAAGCCATCACCGGCAGCTCCTTGACGCTAGAGAGGGACGGAGCAGTCCTACGACGACACGTGACCGAAGCAAAGCCGCTGCGAGAATGCCCGTGGGAGATCGGCAATCCAAGCGGCGGTCAGGCGGCGGACGCGGCCGCTGAGGCCGCCCACGGGGCAGACGATGGCCCCATCGCCCAAAGGCCGCACCCGAGGCAGGCGAAACAGCCCGTATGCTACAAACAATGAGCTTGTTCAAGACATTAACAAATTTGGCAGGCATTTCAAAAAATTGTTTGTTAAAACTTTTGTTGTAACTGTTTGTTATTTTTATCCCCTTCGCTCGCAAACTCGATTCAATGTTTGCCCTTAAGCTCGCATCTGTTAGGGGAGAGATGTAGTGTGCGCGCCGCCCATCTTGCTCGCTAGCTATGCCCATCGGGCTCACCCTCACCCCCGCGCGCACCTTGCATTAATGTTACGCAACAATTGACCCGCACGTCGGCAAGCCACTATATAAGCGACTAAATATACGGCCCACAGAGGCCATGTTTTTCTACTCACACAAACGCACTACATAAACTAATACTACTAATACTACTATTTTTTTCTTTTTTGTGAGAATCACCCATTAACTAGGAAGGCCTACTCGTACAATTTAATGAAAGAAATAAATTATCCTACTTTGAGAGTTTCAGAATGGGAATTTCAGAACAGTACTTACCCAGCTAACCAATATGATGGGAATTTCAGAACAGTACTTACCCAGCTAACCAATAACCAAAAATGAATAAAAACAAACAAAGATGTTCAAAAAATGAACAAAGCTCCATGTTTTGTGCACAACAAAACAACATTGCGAGCGTGCGAGCGTAAATACGAGCTATTTTCATTGGATTTATTGATATCAAAAGCCGTATTATTATTACAGGTCAAGCAGTTAGAAAAAAGAGCACCATGTTTTGCGTTCGATAAATAAATATTCTATTGAATTTTGTGAGTGGTGCATTGGTGCATTGAGGTGAGATGAATAAAGAATTGCGGCATTTCTTTATTTTGCATTTATAAAGTACTGGCGACTTGATCCAAGACTGCGGAACTCGCACCCGCGTATGAGCCTCGCACAGTGCCTGTACTGGCTTGTACTATGATAGTTTAGGCGGAGTACAATGGTCGCTCATCGCGCTCAGGGGCCCAGTTGAGTCTGGTCATGCGACTTGGTCATGATTCCTATATTTCCTATATTTCTCGTTTTTAGTTTAAGGCAAAAGTTTAGTTTAAGACTTAGTGTTCACACAGCCTCAAAGTTTGTCGTTTTGAGAGTATATTGTAATTGGCATGTGTACAAAGTGAAAGTAAATTGCACACAAGGTGAAAGTATATTTGCACGCGCACAAAGTGCAGGTAAATTGGCACGGACGACACAAGGTGAAAGTAAATTGCACACAAGGTGAAAGTAAATTGCACACAAGGTGAAAGCAAATTGCACACAAGGTGAAAGCAAATTGCACACAAGGTGAAAGTAAATTGCACACAAGGTGAAAGCAAATTGCACACAAGGTGAAAGTAAATTGCACACAAGGTGAAAGTAGCTAGCTATATTGCACACAAGGTAAAAGTAATTTGGCATGCGCACAAAGTGCAGGTAAATTGGCACGGACGACACAAGGTGAAAGTAAATTGTCTCATTTTTGTCTGCCTCGTTTTGGAACTCTCGGCTTGTCTGCGGCGCTGGTGTCGGCATTGGTTTCAGCTGCAGGGGTTCGGGCTGCACCGCTGGTGGACGAGTCGTGGGTTGAATCTCGTTTTCTTGCGCGTCTGGACGACTTGGTCGGGGCTGCAGCTGTACCGCTGGATGACGACTCGGTCGGGGCTGCAGCTGCACCGCTGGTGGACGAGTCGTGGGTTGGATCTCGCTTTCTTGCGCGTCTGGACGACTTGGTCGGGGCTGCAGCTGTACCGCTGGATGACAACTCGGTCGGGGCTGCAGCTGTACCGCTGGATGACGACCTGGGCGGGCTGCAGCTGTACCGCTGGATGACGACCTGGGCGGGGCTGCAGCTGTACCGCTGGATGACGACCTGGCTGCACCGCCGGTGACCGACTGGCTCAGGGATTCAGCTGACGCTGACACCTCCAGGAAGTTGGTCTGAAATGTGAGAAATGTCAGAATTCAAATGAGAAATTGAAAAGGCTGAGTGCAATATAATATTATACATAATAATAATAATTATTATTATTATAAAATAATATAATATTATACAATTATTATATAATTATTACTGTACTGGCTTGTACTGGCTTGTACTTGTGCTTGTACAATGACAGTAAAAAAGTACTTGTATGTATAACTACAAAAGCAATTACAGGGTGATCGGTAAAAATCTGGACTTTTTTTGTACTTTAAAAAAGTCAACAATCAACATGTTTTATGGAGTGTCATTGAACAGGTATCAAAAACAATGTGTATAAGGGTTGCTGCTTCAATGCCAAGTCGCGCTGACGCCCTCCGCCCGAGCACGGCGGATCAGCGACTTGACGTTGGCCATCATGGCCTGTACACTGCACAGGTCCATCTGGCGGAGGCAGTACCGAATGCGGTTCTCCAGCTGCTCCAGGTTGTCCGCTGTCCAATTGTGATGGTAGACCTTCTGCTTCAACATGCCCCAGAAATCCTCAATGGGCCTCAGCTGCGGGACATTTGGTGGATTGAGCTCCTTGCTCACGAAGTTGACACCTGTCTCTTGAAAGGCATCGATGACGTCATGGGCGTAATGGCAGCTCGCCAGGTCAGGCCAGAACAGGTAGTTGCCATCTGAGTGCCTCTCCTCGATGAATGGCAGGAGACGTTTGCGAATGCACTCGTTGGCGTAGATGACCTTGTTCATGGAGCTCCCGTGGCAGAAAAAGGCCTTGGACATGCCGTTCTTGCTGATGGCCAGCCAAACCAAGACCTTGTCCTCGAACTTCTTCGTGGGAGAAAACCGGACTTCATCTGGCGCGTCGCCCCGAGCTGTGGCGTAGTAGTACCTATTTCCAGGGATGACGCTGGACGACAGTGGGAAGTAGGACTCATCATCCATGATTATGTCCAAGCCGCCATCATCTCCAGCCAGCACAGCCCGGTAAAGTCGGTCAATCCGCACTCGCTGGCGCTCCGCCTGCTCAGCCGAGAAGAATGGCACTTTCTCCTTCTTGAAAGCACTCAGCCCCTGCTTCTTGAGGATCTCATTGACATACGATTGGCTGATGTCGAATTTGCTGGCGATTTCTCGCTGGGACAAGCCCCGCCTGGCGTCGTTGGCCATCCGCTTCATCAGGCTGTCATTGACCTTGGTCGCAGGTCGCCCGGATCCTTCCTTGCGCAGCACAGCTGCCTCACCAACCTCCGAGTAGCAATCCAGGATTCCATAAACAGTTGATCTTGGGATGCCAAGCTCAGCAAAATATCTCGCCACAGCGTTGTTGCTCTGCTCTGGGTGCTCAATCTTGTATTGTACAACCAGTTTCCGACGTTGTTCTTCACTTAGAGCCTGCATCTCTGTTGCAACGTAATAAACTGGGGCAGCTCACGTCTTTGGCAGAAGAGGACATCCCCAGTGTCACTTTCAAGCAAAGTTTTAAGTCTTTGCCCTCTGCGAATTTGTGTATGGTAGAAAATAGAAATGTCCAGATTTTTACCGATCACCCGTTATTAATTATAATATTGTAATATAATGAAAAAATGCCGGCAAAGGAACATCGGAACAGGCAAGGTTTCATTTCCCGCTAAATGAAGCAAAAGTAATCGAACTATTCGTATTATTAGGATTCTTAGGGTGTCTTTAGGGGCGATTCATACAGTGTGTTTGGGGGCGATTCTTAAGGTGTATTCAGGGGCGATTCATACAGTGTGTTTGGGGGCGATTCTTAGGGTGTCTTTAGGGGCGATTCATACAGTGTGTTTGGGGGCGATTCTTAGGGTGTCTTTAGGGACGATTCATTCAGTGTGTTTGGGGGTGATTCTTAGGGTGTCTTCAGGGGTACTCCGGCTGCTGCGTCAGCTGGCTGTCATTCAATGTTTGAAGCACAAATTAACTCGCTCAGCCTAAGGTGTCTTTAGGGCGATTCTTCGGGTGTCTTTTAGGGTCTGACGCTGCTTTTTACCACCTTGACAGCGTATTTTGTTGTTATTGTTGTTTTTAGGGGCGATTATTTGGTTGTTTTAATTGCAATATTTATGTTTTTGGGGGTCTGCAGGTGTTCTCATTATGAAACTCTGTCAGGCGCCATTTTACATATTTTAAATTTTGGCCAGTTTGTCCCGCTGTTCAGCAACCTGAGCCTCGCGCTCCGCCTTCCGCTCCGGCGTCAACTCGACGACCAAATGGACGTAGGAGTCCACAATTAGGGCGCGGGATAAATTGCCGTTGCCAGGCGCCCGGCACTGGGGACATTCGTTTTTCCCACGCAGCCAATCCTCGATGCAATAGCGACAGAACGTGTGCGAGCAGGGGATCGTGGCGGCGTCAACTAGCAGGTCGCAGCAGATTGGACACTTCAGCTCGGTCTCCAGCACCTCGGCTGGGCTGCGCAGGATGTCTGCGCGAGCTTCTGGGGTGACGCATGCACTGGCCGCCGCGTCGCGTGCTTTGGCAAGTTCGCCTTCAGTACGGCCTGCAATTTCGATATAGTGCACATTGAGGGTAGAGATTTGGTGGGGTGGGTGAGTGTACATTGGGGTAGAGTTGATTGAGGGTGAATGTAAATTGAGTGCAGAGGTTGTTGGTGGGGTCGACGAGTGTACATTGGGGACAAAGTTTGATGGGGACGCACTTTGTCGCTCGCCTGACAGATCTCACCAAGGCAAATTCTTTTCTTCTACTTACCGTCAGTAGCATGACGCTTTCCTAGGGACTTTTCATCTTTTCGCTTATAAGATATGAGGGTTTGGGAGTCCGTTGAGTACGCGCGTACTTGGGCGCCCTAGGGTCATAAATCATTCTTCCCAGACTCCTTGACCTCTGTGTTGACAGTTTTATAATGCCAGATGGCGCCGAAAAAGCACGTGACTGCGCTCTTTTAGATCCTTATTTCTGATAACGCGATGATTTATTGCCCCCTTTCTATTGTTCTTTTTTTGCTTTTTGCTTGTCAATTTTGACAGCTAGGGTGCTCCCCCCTCCTCCTCCCCTTCTTCTTCCTATTCTTCCTCTGTAAAACGTATTTATGACGTTTGTTGCTAAGGCGTTCCGTGGCCAGAAGCCACAAATCATTTTTGCTTGTAAACCCCTATTTGCGATGATTTACGACCCCCACCTGTCATCTATTTGAGATCCCAAATCACTAATAAGATCTCCCCAAAACCGTTAGGGTCTCCCGATGGGTTAGGGTCACGTGATCAGCTTGCCAGCCAATCAGATTAATGCACGACCATTTTAACAAACGTGGCTGAACCAATCAGAAAATTCGACGTCAGTTTTAACAAATCGGCGCCTCCCGCGCCTATTTAAAGGCGCCGTCGAGCGCGCTCCATCTTCAGAACGCTATGCTGTCCCGGAACACCTTTCCATCGTTTTGTGCGACTGAGCAAACGGCCCCTAGTTCTACAAGTATCTTCCCCCTTAGCTTGCGAACCTCCCCTTAAGTGTCGGCGATCAACAATCATCACAGTTAGTCAACAGCATCAGCTAAAGTTAGCCGGAAGCGACTGATCAGCAGAGGCCATTTGCCTGCGAGACCGACAAGTACTAACGATCGAGATCGAGATCTACCTCGGCCACTGTGGAGTTTGAGAGCATCGGAAGTGTATAGATCTGATTGGTTTGGTGAGAGATCACTTGACTTCGTCTTATCGGGTGCATTCTTATCAGTCCCCTCGCTTAGTAACTCATTAGGGATTTGCGCTATCGCTCATTACTCTTTTTGTGCTGACTAGAGGCTTTAGGAGTTGATAATAATATAATAGCGATAGTAGCTAAGTGCTCCGATATTCATAGGCAGTGTGTAACTAAGTAAGAAAGTAAAACCATTCAGTTCATAGCTTTTTGATCTCTTTATTTACTCACTATGTCGGCTCACATGAGCAGCTAAATTAGTTGGCGCCGGTCATGGTGGACCAAAGGCGGACCAGTCATGCAGTCAGTCAGTCAGTAATTCATGCGATCAGAGTCCAGATTAAGGACTCAGCCTCGGCTGTACTTTAGTTGCAGTTCAGGGCGGCGCGGCAGCCAAATTACTAAAGTAACTTAATGTAATCTTTAGAATAGATAGGGCGCACTTTCGGAAGAGTCTAATTAGGTCATTTCATCGCTTTGCGGCAAGTAGTTGAAGCATCGAGGCTAAAAGCTGGGATATTCCCTACCCACTCCTCTTAGTAATATAATAGTGCATTTCCGAGTCCACATAATCCGATCCATGCAAGAACCCCCTGCAAAAGTCCTCTCTGTGCCTTGGTCATGCGATCTAGTCCCTGCAGTGTCCCTTAGTCGGCTATGACTTCGAGATTGACAGCTAAAAGACACTAGTTGTAGGTGGAAATCAGGCCTCAATTAGTCGGGAACTTGGTTTCGACAGGGCTGTCTGGTGATGCAGTCCACACAAGTTGGTGGCGGCGGGGCTGTCAGCTTCCCTCTGGGGCTGGCGGTTCTCTACCTTTCTTTATCTCCGTGTCTGTCTCTCGCTGTCTTCTCCTAGCATAGGACCTAGCCGCTCGCCACATCTATCCTGCTACCCCTGGGGCTGACCTTGAGATCGGGAATGGGAGGCCAGAGTTGTCGATATAGGCAATAAGATCGGCGCTCTGAGGCCGCGTCGGTAAAACGACAAAGCCAAAACCCAACAAGTTGATCAAGGCTCAAGGATGAATGTAAATTAAGAGTTGAGAGTTCGTGATTTGGGTCGAGTGTAATTTTGGGAAGAGATAATTTAGGGTCAATATACACTAGGATAGAATTAATTGACAGTGAATGTACAATGAGGATAGAGAATCGTTGGTGGCTGGGTGTACATTTGGGTAGAATTGATCGATAGTAATTGTACATGTACAATTGTAGGCCAAATGTACGCATGCCCGTCGGCTAACTCTCTTAACCCTCAATGAACATTCACCCTAAAAATTTTTACCCACCTACATAATCGTACTCAATGCATTGAGAGTAGAGTTAGTTGGTCGTGGGGGAATTTATTCGGGCGAGTAATAGTTGTTTCTGTGGTCCCTCTTCCCTATTTTTTTACTTCTCCATTTCCCTGTGTACTTAATTCTTGAACCTGGTCAATTTTCCATGTTTATGATTCCTGCTTTGCTCCTACACCCTGTTTCTGTTTTTTTTAGTAAACAGCCCACATCGGAAATACAAGTAAGAAGGCGAGTAGTTTTCGAGTGCGCACAATCGCTTACAGCAATGCGGTGCTCTGTATTTACTCATAAAGCTATAACTGGGGAGGAGAAACAGACTGAACCTTGTCAAAATTATTTCTGAGAAACTGTACCTAAAAATAGTGTAATTATTAATCATAATTCAAATTTGCGCCAAACTATTTCTCTTACTTATACAAATAGTAGACAATTACGATCGTAACAATCATAGTTAGTGAAAATTAAAAATCTTAGTAATAAATAAAAGATTTAAAACAAAACTACGGCACGGATAAGAATACAGACAATAAACAGAGCTGGTGCATTACGGTTTAAACATTTTACAGAAGTCAGCAAATTTCACTCAGAAGTCTTTTTTTATGTTCTGGCTGCGCTGCGTTACGACAAAATTCCATTTCCGCAACGAAAATCAACAAACGAAATAAAAAAAGCTACTCGCTATGAAGCAACCAAACATGTTTCAGAGGCAAAAAAGGAAAAATTCCTTCAAAAAAGAAAAGCTTGCAAGCGGCTTAACGAAACAAAGCTAACCTACTTGCAGGAAAAATCTAAAAACAAAAAACGCTATTCACCGAACAATTAGGGAAGTAAAAATTGAAGAGTTGATTGCAGATCTGCTTGGCTGGTTATCAATTGAAGCACCTTGCATGGGCTAGACTAAACAGAAATGTACTTTTTACGCTAAAGTGCAAGGATTAAAAAACACACAAGTCCGGCGTACATGTTAATAAATAAATATTAATTGAATAAAGTGGGCTTGAATAAAGATTATCGGCCAGCTAATCATTCCAAATTTATAGTTAGCGCTAAGATAGGAAAAAACATGGCGGTAGAGGATGACACAACGGCTGGTCCAGGAAGTTTCCAGAGGGAAGGGGCAGGGTTTGACACGTTAATACGAGTAAATCAATCAGTTTGAGAGATTCCGGCTGTGAGATTCAGCAAAAGCGGGTGAATTCAGAGGTCACAGCTTTGTGAGGAGGCCTCTCATTTTGTCATCTCAGTAGACTCAGCAGCTGATCACATAGCAGTGATGGGGTTGTTGCGAGCTGCAATTAAGACGGTGCAATGATTTATTTTCATGTTTATCCCCCACAAATCTTCAATTCTGCCTATTATATTATCTTCAACCCTCTCCCCAGCCTAACCTCCACCCCTTCTCCTCTGCCTTATCTTCAACCCTCTCCCTAGCCTTATCTTCAACCCTCTCCCTGCCTTATCTTCAACCCTCTCCCTGCCTTATCTTCAACCCTCTCCCTGCCTTATCTTCAACCCTCTCCCTGCCTTATCTTCAACCCTCTCCCCAGCCTTATCTTGAACCCTCTCCCCAGCCTTATCTTCAACCCTCTCCCCAGCCTTATCTTGAACCCTCTCCCTGCCTTATCTTTAAACCTCTCCCATGAGTTATTACCTTAAACTGTCACCTCTGCCTTATCTTTTACCCCTTTGCCATTCACCAGTAATTATCTCACCAGCAGTAGTAGCGATTGAGGCGGTGCCATTAAGCTGGTGACCATTCTCAGCCGGCCTTGCACCTTTTAAAGAAGTTTTGGAGAAACATTTTATACACAGAAAATGCTTATGAATATTTTTAACACTTTATGATTTCACAATGATTTACCGACCGAGCAAGGTTTGGGAGACAATCTGGTCTTATTATCTAGAAATCTAGAATGAATGAGCAAATCAGATACCAAATCAGAACCGGCAGGCAACTCACTCTCGTTTCCGCGCCGGTTCACCCGCATCTCCTGATTGATGTCGTAGCAGCGAACGTTGGCGCCGGTCAGCGGGTTGCCCGTCGGCTCCCTCGGCGTCTGGGCGCCGTTGGCCAGCTTCTTCTCGCCCGTGCACAGCACGTAGTGACGACAGCCCTCGCCTGTCACCGGGTTGGAGGCGGCGCGGGCTGCGGGAGCGGCAGCGGTTGGGGCGGCTGGTAATGCTTGCTGAGGGAATGCTTTCTTGCTGTGGTAATGCTTTCTTGCTGTGGTAATGCTTTCTTGCTGTGGTAATGCTTTCTTCCTGTGGTAATGCTTTCTTGCTGTGGTAATGCTTTCTTCCTGTGGTAATGCTTTCTTGCTGTGGTAATGCTTTCTTCCTGTGGTAATGCTTTCTTCCTGTGGTAATGCTTTCTTGCTGTGGTAATGCTTTCTTGCTGTGGTAATGCTTTCTTCCTGTGGTAATGCTTTCTTCCTGTGGTAATGCTTTCTTGCTGTGGTAATGCTTTCTTGCTGTGTTAATGCTTTCTTGCTGTGTTAATAGTTTAGTGGGATTCGGTGATGGTTTCGTGGGGTTAGGTGATGGTTTCGTGGGGTTAGGTGATGGTTTCGTGGGGTTAGGTGATGGTTTCGTGGGGTTAGGTGATGGTTTCGTGGGGTTAGGTGATGGTTTCGTGGGGTTCGTGATAGTTTAGTAGGTGTGGTAATAGTTTATTTGGGTTTCTCAGGCTGTTGTAGTGTGGCAATCGATCTGGATTGTTGGTAGGACTGTCAGGAGTGTGACAGGGGTGGGGGGTATTTTCAGAACGGCATTTGTCTCATGCAACTCACGAGTCCCGATGGAGCTGGGGGCGGTTCTCGGGCGCTCCTCCTGGTTAACTGTGTAGCTCTGACAGTTGGCGCCAGTGAGCGGGTTCTTCGCCTCGCCTGGTTTTTCCCGTGTGCGATGGGATAATTTGGGGATAAATAATTATGGGATGAAGGAACAAATAATATGAGCATGCAAAGCCAAAAATGTTTATTAATATTAGCACACATTATCAGAAAAAATTAGTTTTTTGTTTTATTTAAAAGTAAAAATTTCCCTAAGAATTCTAAAAACTGAGGAAAGTTGGATAGCGCATCCGACTGGGAGAGTCGGCGAAGAGTAAACCATATTGTCCATATGAACCGAAGTTATTTCACGAGGTTAGCTTTCAAACAGTCGCCGCCCTTAACCGATTTCATGCAATTGGGGGGGTCGTTCCAGGAAATACTGAGGGGCTGGCATTCTAGGAACCGATTTCCGCACGCAATGAAGATGGGGGAAATTAAGGAATTCGTGCAAAATTCGGGTTCAGGAGGAGGCGTCGACCGTACTGGGACTGCGCGGCGCCAGCGGCTTCGGCTGGTCGGCCAGCTCCCTGAGCTTCAGGACGAAGCTGCTAACATTCTCCCCCGTCAGCGGGTTTTTGCGCTCTGCAAACGCCGAGGTTTTTGCTTTTTGGGTCCTGACTGGTGTCTCAGGATTCTCCCATATGATGAGGCTGTTGGCCATCAGCGATTTTTTTCCATCGGTGATTTCTGATCCACAAGTATGATTTTTATAATCAACTTCTGATCCCCCAACTTCTGACCCCCATCATCAAGCTCTGATCCCATCATCAAGCTCTGATCCCATCATCAAGTTCTGATCCCATCATCAAGTTTTGATCCCATCATTTAGTTCTGATCCCCATCGTCAAGTTCTGGACCCCCATCCTCAAGTTCTGATCCCCATCGTCAAGTTCTGGACCCCCATCATCAAGTTGTGATCCCCATCATCAAGTTTTAATCGAATCGAGTTCTGATGTCCGTCAACGAGTTCACCATGTTTAGAGTGAACCGTGTCAGCAAGTCCCCATCCCCGGATCCTCACCGTTGGGCTTGTTAGGCTTGGGCTTGAACTCGCTGCTGTAAGCATAAACGGCGCAGTTCTCCCCGGTCACCGGGTTCCCGCCAGTGGCATTCTTCCTCGGCGAGCTGCCCGCCGACTTGGACTCGATGTTGAAGTCGAAGGACTTGCAGTTCTCGCCAGTAACGGGATTTCCGCCTGTAAGCAAGAGCAGATTCAGGAGCTTGTGAAATTGGAAGCAAAATAAGAAAAAAAAGAAATGAAAAGAAGCCGATTTCAGTCACCTCTGTGGGTCTTGGCGCCCGTCTTCAAACGCTTTTCGTTGAGCTTGTCGGACACGGTGTAGCTGTCGCAGTTCTCGCCAGTGACCGGGTTTGTTTTCTCTGCAGGGTGCGGGTGAATTTTGTGATAGTTGTGAACAGCTTAATCCTCGTTTGACACTACTGTTACCTGACCTTCAGTATTATTATGAGATTGGGGAAAAAAAATTGTTGACTCGAAACAAAACTAAAAAAGCCAACTCACTGCCTCCCTTTCGCGGTGTGCGACGCAGCTCCTGGTTGATGTCGAAGCTCTTGGCGTCCTCGCCCGTCAGCGGGTTGCAGCGTCCGCCGCGCTTCGCTGCGTGCAAGCGGGTTAAAAAAATATAAATCTCACTTTCGATTGGATTTCCGCTCTACACTACTCAGTAATTCGTTGATGTCAGTAGAAAGTTAAGTATTTATTAAACGAACCACCCTAAACATAATGGAAAAATTCACTGAGCTGACACAAGGAAATCTTGATGGAAATAATAAAATTTCGGCATGCAAAATCCGAAGATTCAAAAGCCACAGTCTTTCGGAGAAAATTTGTAACGACACGAAGCTTAGATAGATTTTCTCGCAAGGCCTACCGTAGTAGCCCAGAATGTACTTTTGATCAGTCTTAGAGACAGTTGGCCTCTCGCTGAACTTATAATAGCGGGGATCTAGATAGGGAGTCGCGATTTCACTATGTGTTGACAGCCGCTGTAAATTGGAACTGACAAATCAGGGTTATTCGCGGCAGCTCGTCTTCTGCTGCAACTCACCGTCTGCGGCTCGCTGATGCCACGGCCTTGGACGGCCGGCGTACTTGTGCACCGGGTCCCACTCGCGCCCGAACTCGCCACGGCCGGAGATCGGGTCTCGCTGGGCTGCAATGCGCATGGGGTGTCAGGTTGGCGTGTTTTGTGGCGGGTCTGGGCTGCCGGGGTGTCAGGTCGGCGTGTTTTATGGCGGGGCTGGGCTGCTGGGGTGTCAGGTCGGCGTGTTTTATGGCGGGGCTGGGCTGCCGGGGGTGTCAGGTCGGCGTGTTTTATGGCGGGGCTGGGCTGTCGGGGGTGTCAGGTCGGCGTGTTTTATGGCGGGGCTGGGCTGCTGGGGTGTCAGGTCGGCGTGTTTTATGGCGGGGCTGGGCTGCTGGGGTGTCAGGGTTCAGCATGATTAAATTTTCATATCCTGTGCAAAATCGCGCCGGCATAATCTTTATCGGATTTTTCCCAGGCAAGCATTATATCACTTGTTTCGGCTTGGCATTGGAAAATTAATGAAGCAAGCGGTAGCAGCGGATATGTACAGAATGCAGATAAGAATTAGCATTTTCCTTCACGCCTAGGTGGGTGTGAGCTGGGAATAATTAGCATAATCAGGCGCCCAGCTCTGCCACCAACAGTTCGGTTGACCAGCATAGAAAAAAACATTGCAACTGTAAAATTTCGTATCTTGTAGGCTGCATTTCTACGTAAATAATCTCTCAATTTCAAAGCCATGTTCTCGAGCAATAATTAAGCTACATGCAGACTGGGCCCACCTGCCTACCCATCGAGATTGGAAACAAAACTGGACTTAATGTAGCCAATTGCTGGCGTCGTTTCTCCTAGAAGCAGACGCTCTTAGCGTTTTTTCATGTCGTTGAGCGAAAAAAACTGGGGCAGCCGGGCGGGCAAGCGGAAAGAGAAAAAGGGGCGCTAGGCCTGGATGGCCTGAGAACTCGGCGCGCCCCGCTCTCACCTTGGTGGATGCTGACTTTGCCGGGCCGGCCGCGCGGTCTCAGCCGGTCCGCTTCCGAGCTGCCGTCCTCCGACTGCTCCAGGGGGTTGCGGCCTGCTGGGGCGGCGGGCGGGTGCGGAGGCTTTACTTTCTTCTCTTACTTCTGCTCTCTTCAATCACGCATTTTTTCAGCAAAGCGACGTTAAAAAAACAATTTTCAATTAAAATGTTTTCTGGCTCCGATTAAAGACAAAATTTAACACCTTGGCGTAGATTTTTTAATTAGACACAAATAAAGCGCTGAGGATAGCGGCTGACTCACTCTTCCTGCTGCTCTTGTAGCCCTCGGGCCGGTTGAAGGGGTTTACCTCGGTGCCCAGGTTGCCTTCGCCCAGGATCGGATTGCGGCTGTCTGGAATCCGGGTGACTCTCACGTGTAATTATGCGACCCTAAGTGTGATTTCAGATGGCTTTCCCCGCCCGTGTAACTGCTTTAATAACCCAGTGACTCTCTGAATCTCAGTGTCTCTCACCTTGCGACTCTCCGAATGTGTGTGTCTCTCACCTTGCGACTCTCCGAATGTGGGTGTCTCTCACCTTGTGACTCTCTGAATGTGTGTGTCTCTCACCTTGTGGTGGCTCTCTGAATGTGGGTGTCTCTCACCTTGCGACTCTCTGAATGTGGGTGTCTCTCACCTTGTGACTCTCTAAATGTGGGTGTCTCTCACCTTATGACTCTCTGAATGTGGGTGTGTCTCACCTTGTGGTGGCTCTCTGAATGTGGGTGTCTCTCACCTTGTGACTCTCTGAATGTGAGTGTGTCTCACCTTGTGACTCTCTGAATGTGGGTGTCTCACCTTGTGACTCTCTGAATGTGAGTGTGCCTCACCTTGTGACTCTCTGAATGTGAGTGTGCCTCACCTTGTGACTCTCTGAATGTGGGTGTCTCTCACATTGTGACTCTCTGAATGTGAGTGTGCCTCACCTTGTGACTCTCTGAATGTGGGTGTCTCTCACATTGTGGCTCTCTGAATGTGGGTGTTTCTCACCTTGTGACTCTGTTGATGTCCCTCATTTTTTGCTCCTTATGCTTTGAGTACTGCTAACTTTCTGAGTCTCTGTTTGAGTCTGCAAAACTGCATGACTCTCGACTCGGTTATCTACACCATGTATCGCATGCACCCAGATCCCATGAGGACCACTTTCTTAAATTTCCCCGGCGCACCTTTGTCTCTGGCCGACCTTGGCGTGCTGGTCTGGCGGGTCTCCAAGAACGGATCGTACTCTTTGCCGAGCAGTCCCAGGCCGGCGATGGGGTCCCGCTCCACGACTGCGGGCCGTAAGAAATTCAGTAATTAAAACTGTCCTAAAAATGGTGTAGCACAACAACAAATCTAACTGAATAGGCGCTCAGCTCGGAGCCTCTAACCTCGGTTCTTTGTGCCGGTCTCTGGGTCGCAGTAAGGCAGCGACTTGCTCAGCTCCGCCTCCTTGCCGATGCCGCTCTGGGCGCCGACTCCGTTGAGCCAGACTGCGCGGCCAGGGGTGGTCGGGTTGTCTCTGGCTGCTCCGGGCTGCATCTACTATCCCTCATCTACCTACTTCTGTGAGTCTATCTACCCTTTTCTAACTACTTCTGCGAGTCTATCTGCCCTCATCTACCTACTTCTGCGAGTCTATCTGCCCTCATCTACCTACTTCTGCGAGTCTATCTGCCCTCATCTACCTACTTCTGCGAGTCTATCTGCCCTCATCTACCTACTTCTGCGAGTCTATCTGCCCTTATCTACCTACTTCTGCGAGTCTATCTGCCCTTTACGAGTAACTACCTATTTCTGCGAGTCTATCTGCACTTTATCTACCTACTTCTGCGAGTATATCTACCCTTTATCTACCTACTTCTGTGAGTGTCACACCTGTGGCCGATCTACCTCTCGGACTTGATCTATCTACCCGTCATCTATCTACCTCTGCGAATCTACATATCACTCGTCCATCTACTTATTTACCGCTCGTGATCTGATGAATCCCTACTCGTATTTTCGTCAATTTTTTCCAAACTAAGAAAATACCCTCAAGCCACTCTTACTTATCGGCACACAAAACCAAGCCTCGGCCCGCAAAATCAGCGAGAGGAAATGTGAACTCACTGCGCCGTGGCCGATTTGGCGGCATGCTGAACGCTGACCGGCTCTTGATCATGCTTGGCCGCTTCGAGTTTTTTTACTTCAGTAGCAACAAAAACCAACAACTAGAAAACAAAATAAGTCTAGAAAATAAGAGCAGGACGAATTGAGCAGTGGGTGGTCGTGGCCACGGGAAACTATTTCAACAGCTGAAAAACTTGAGCTGCTGCTGCTGCTGCTGGTGGCGGCGGGCAATATCGATAAAATCAATGACTGATTCCTGCGCGCTCAAATTGTGCGAAATGGCAGCAGCCAACTAGGCAGGCGAGTCGGAAAAAAACGTCTGAGCTTTGGCGAAATTGCTTGGGAAAGCAGCAGAAAACCCCTCTCATGTTGGCTCTCTCTCTCTCTCTCGCTTATATGGCTGGGACGGAGCGGGTCTGGGCGCAGTCACTTCCTACTTACTGCAGGCAGGGAGTCACGCCTTTGCAACTTCTTCTGGGTTGGCTGGCAGCGGAGGAGGTGGCTGCGGCACTGGCTGAGTCCGCCCGCGCTCCCCTTGGCCTTGCAACAACGATCTCGCCGTCCCACTTCAAGGACTGCTAATGAGCGGAGAGCTGCGTCTGGACTGAAAGCTCAGTCCGTCACATTTATTTGATTTTTTTAGGGATTATTAGTTCGTAAACCGATTTCGAACACCGTATTTATCTGCCGCTCTCAACTATCGCTTTTCACCTACTAGCTTCATCTACTGTTTGAATCCAGCAGTAGTTTTTTATATACCACTTTAATCTAGCGCCTACATCTATTGATACATCTAACATGTACGACTCTTTTTATCTACGGCTTTACACGGCTTTACACCTAGCTGTAACTGCATTTATCGGACTAAGTTGCGCTCCATGTCCAGACACTACCAACTAGACGTCCTTACACGCAAACATTTGGGGGTTTTTTCGGGAGAGAGAGAGAATAGACGGGAGGAGAAGACACTCGGATCAGACAGAGCAGAAACAGCTGCTTGGCTTGCCTGCCTGCGTGCACCTGAACGGACGGGGGTGGCCTCTTGTTTGGAAGCCTGTTACAATGGCGATGGTTCTGGGCTCAGAGAGAGCGCCCTGGCCTGGGAGGATTTCAGTAGCGCTTTCCCCCTCCCTTTCTTCCCTACCCCGTTGCTTCCGTCTTCCCCCCTCCCAAAATTTTCTAGTCGGGTTTTAGCAGTTGTTATTCACCCACTGACACGCCGCCCCCCACCCCCCAAAGCCCCAAATTTGCTGCTTTTGCACCGGCCTACTTGGCAATCGGATCGAGTTGCTCATTGAGGAATTGAGAGATTTTCTGCGCTCACCTGGCGTATGTGTCTGTCTGTCTGTCTGTCTGGGGTGGGGCGGTGTCGGGTAGCCCAGCGTGCCCCGCTGCTCAAAGCCAGATTAGCGCAAGCGAGTTTGAAACCGTGGCTGGCTGGCTTTTAATTTGCGCTTCCCGTTATCTGCAATCTGAGCCCCGCTGTGGATGAGTCACACCTGGCTGGTTGCGCAATGAAAGTTATGCAAAAGGGATTTTTGTATTAACAGTTTGAAAGGATCATCTGTATGCTGTTCGTTGGTCTGAAATCAAGTCTGTCACACTGTAAAGAGTCGGTGCGAGACTGCAAAACACAGTGTAAAAACACGGGGAAAATATTTACTTGAGTCTGTTTTTTGTTCTGTAAAATAGTCTGTTTATCTCTCTCGCTCAGTATCTCTTTCCCGTATGCCATAGCATCTGCTTTGTGTCTGTATTGGTCTGCTTTGTGTCTGTATTAGTCTGTTTTCTATCTGTATTAGTCTGTTTTCTGTCTGTATTAGTCTGTTTTCTGTCTGTATGAGAGTCTGTTTTCTGTCTGTATGAGAGCCTGTATTCTGTCTGTATTAGAGTCTGTTTTCTGTCTGTATTAGAGCCTGTATTCTGTCTGTATTAGAGTCTGTTTTCTGTCTGTATTAGAGCCTGTATTCTGTCTGTATTAGAGTCTGTTTTCTGTCTGTATCAGAGACAGATTTCTGTCTTTATTAGAGTCTGTTTTCTGTCTGTATTAGAGCCTGTTTTCTGCCCGTATCAGAGTCTGTTTTCTGTCTTTATTAGAGCCTGTATTCTGTTTGTATTAGTCTGTTTTCTGCCTGCATTAGAGTCTGTTTCCTGTTTGTATTAGAGTCTGTTTTCTGCCTGTATTAGAGTCTGTTTCCTGTTTGTATTAGAGTCTGTTTTCTGCCTGTATTAGAGTCTGTTTCCTGTTTGTATTAGAGTCTGTTTTCTGTCTGTATGAGAGTCTGTTTTCTGTCTGTATGAGAGCCTGTATTCTGTCTGTATTAGAGTCTGTTTTCTGTCTGTATTAGAGACATATTTCTGTATGTATAAAGGCTGGTCTCTGTACAAGTATTTGTCTATTTCGGTCAGAGCAGTCAGTTATTGGCATTCACTTGCACTCAGCACCTGGAATTTATCTCAAACATAATTGCTCTATTTCGTGAGTAAGTAAAAATTGATTTAGTTCCGTGAGAGGTTGGCCGTCACTGAATGAAGAGGCTTCCTGAGCAGCAGCAGACACCCCGTGGCCAGGCAAGAGAGTGAGTAGGTGGGTGACTCATTTCAACGTCGGCAGTCATTCAGCAAAGTCATTTTTCACTCACTGATTGAGACGCGTCAATGGCTGACAGAGAAATCCTCTTTGCTTCAATGCTGAGGGTAAAATAAGAGTAAAATTTCCCCTAGAAGGCAGGGGATTTCAACGGGTCGCCAGCTGAGTCACCCAGGGGCCTCTCATTTGTCTCGTCGAGTGCTGTTACGCAATCAAAAGTTTCCGCATTCGAGCTTTCTCACTTCATTGCTGGGAAACTGAAGGTACCAAAGCCATGGCAACCAAGTCCTAAGAAAGATCACAAAAACTTATTTGCTTGCAAAGAGCTAATTAAGAATCGAAATTGATAACATTTGCTTTTCTATTTTCTTACGGTAGCATTAATAAATTGCGCAATTCACAGAACAATTTTTTTCAAGTCAGAAGGTCTGACACAGAAATCTCCTCGCACTGCGGAATAGAGGTGAGGAAGGCATAGGTTTTTTAACCAAAAAACTCGGGTCACTGCAACCAATTATCCTTGCTAAAATAAACACAGCTGAGTCACGGATTTCTAATCGATTGAAGTTTGGAACGGAGGCTCGCTGCAGTTACATATAGGCTATCCAGTGGCCCCTGCAATCTCGTTCCCTTTTGCCAGAAGTTTCCTTTCCACGACGCAGGATTTTAGAAATCCAAGGCCACACAGTCTATTTGCGTACTAACATTTTTACTATGAAAAAAATTGCTTCGAGAATAGAAAAATCATATTTTTGCTAGCAAACAGGAAACTATTTGTCGTTTGGATTCACTCGAGGGTTAACGAAATTACGAGGATAACGAAAGTTCATTGAGCAAATGGGATTCTGCAGCTTCAGGGCGAGACAACTTCTCCTAACCTACGAGTTCAGAAAATTAACTAAAATACTAATAATTGGATCAACTTGGGCAGTCAATCGCTTTGGTGGCGGGGAGGTCTACAGAAAGCTTGAGAAATTCGGGACTCCGGGTACTACAATAGCCTGAAGTATGAGACCATAATTTAAACTGTTGTCTCGTGCGCACAGCCTTTGACTTCGAGTGACTTTTCATCTTTAGCAACGAACGAGCAGCCAACTCGCTCACCTGATGCTGGTCAGCTTATAAAAATTTTTAATAAATGCACGGTGATTAAATGATGATTTATTTTCCCGAAATCTACTATTTCAAATCACCGCACTGCATTAATCTGCGTTATGGAGATAAAATAATGGTGTTTTGCGCATGTGGCTACTTAGTCAATTTTGCTTACCAAAATAGTAGGAGCGGTGCAACAGGCAATAAAACAGTCTAAGATACTATCTAAGATACCACAGTGAAAGTCTTTCGAATGTCTCGCAGTTTAACTTCTTGTGCTCCTTTGTCTTTTTGTCGGAAGTCTATTTCTACCCAGTCAGTTTTCTTCTTCACTGTTTCACAGCCATCGCTTCACAACCTAGCTTTCTGCTCTATCGTTATTCACTACACCATTTTACCTCCCTCCTATTTTGAACACGAAGCCAAGATGCTTAAGTCTGAATCACTATGACAAGTACGTTTATTAATTTAAATTGCACTCAAATGTACGGTTACGAGCTAAAAATACATGTATCTTGGAACTATAACATGACTACAAACTCAATTGTTAATCAAATGAATTGAAATGACCGTTTACCGGCATGCTGTTTCATCCGCATCTGGACATCGATTTTGTACCCGTAGAAGCCCGAGAACCTGTGCAGTGCAACAGCATCCAGGCTTTCAACCGCAAGAAACTCCATTCTAAGCCGATTCAGGTAGCGGCAGTTGCGCCGAATGCTGATCAGGGCGTCGAAGGTCAGGCGGTCGCAATCTGACAAGAACAGTCGCCTGAGACCTCTGGCTATCGGACTGGAGGTCAGATCGTCTACAACGCTATTGGTGAGGCTGGCGCAGCCCTCAAGGTGCAACTCGTGCAGGTCTGGCGGCGAGGCGGTCCGGCTGGTGAGGTCCTGCAGGCTGGCGAAGTCGCGCAGCGTTGAGCAGTTGCGGAGTCGAAGGCAGTGCAGGCGCGGCAGAGCGGCCAACAGCTGAAGCAGCAGCTGGATATTGCAGCAGTCCAGCTCCAAGTGGGTCATGCCTGCGGTTAGATTTTAACGTTAACTAACTTTAACGACTTGATAAGATACTTCTTCGTATATCGCAATCGCAACAGACCCGCTTACCTCACCAGCCACACCAATGAGCAACGGGACCCGCTCACCTGACCGGCCACACCAATGAGCAACAGACCCGCTGACCTGGGCAGCCACACCAATGAGCAACAGACCCGCTGACCTGACCAGCCACACCAATGAGCAACAGACCCGCTCACCTCACCAGCCACACCAATGAGCAACAGACCCGCTCACCTGACCAGCCACACCAATGAGCAACACACCCGCTCACCTGGGCAGCCGCACCAATGAACAACACACCCGCTCACCTGACCAGCCACACCAATGATCAACAGACCCGCTCACCTGACCAGCCACACCAATGAGCAACAGACCCGCTCACCTGACCAGCCACACCAATGAGCAACACACCCGCTCACCTGACCGGCCACACCAATGAGCAACAGACCCGCTGACCTGGGCAGCCACACCAATGAGCAACACACCCGCTCACCTGACCGGCCACACCAATAAACAACAGACCCGCTCACCTCACCAGCCACACCAATGAGCAACAGACCCGCTCACCTCACCAGCCACACCAATGAGCAACACACCCGCTGACCTCACCAGCCACACCAATGAGCAACAGACCCGCTCACCTGGGCAGCCACACCAATGAGCAACACACCCGCTCACCTCACCAGCCACACCAATGAGCAACAGACCCGCTCACCTGGGCAGCCACACCAATGAGCAACAGACCCGCTGACCTGGGCAGCCACACCAATGAGCAACAGACCCGCTCACCTGAGCACTCAGCCAGGGCGCTGCTCAGACCCAATCCGAATCCGTGAAAACTGCCGGTCAATTTGAGCCACTGAAGGCTTGGTGGCAGAGGCTGCTGCAGCGGCGCATCCGTATTGCGTTCCGTGTAAAGGTTCATCTGAAGGTCAGTCAGGCTGGGAGGCAAGGATTCGACGATGCTTCTGTAATCGCTGCCTAGGTAGTGGCCGTGGATGATCAGGCAGAGGCTCCGGAGCAGGGGCAAGCCCTGCAGCAGGGACAGCGCCAGGTTCGGCGTCATGCCGAAGTAGTTGAGGCTGAGGCGGCGCAGTCGGGGCAGGGCCGGCATTGCTGAGCTCTCGTCAGTCAGGTCGAATGCGCCGAATCCAACGACCTGGGCGGTCAGGCTGACCAGGTTGGGAGTCTTGCTAAGCGTGCTGACGAATTCTGGAGGGGTGACAAACCGAAGCCGATGATTGAGCGTTAGAGCTGGTCAAGCGCTGCATTGATTCCACGATATTTTCTCGTGCAAAAAACTCTCTTGAATAAAACTTTTCCCCAATGAATTTCACTCACCAGACCAAGCCGCATCATGATGATAGGCGAGGCTTTGAAGCTTCGGACAGGCAGGCAGGCCAGCCAGAAGGCTTCCCGAATTGTCAAACGGCAGCGACAGCCTGGTGAGGCGACCGATCAGCTCGACAAACTCCCGGCCGACTGGGTCAGAAAACTCCTCTCCGCTGGCGACTTCCAGCAGCGCAAGGCTCGGACAGCCAGCCAGGAGACCCTTCAACGAGTCAGTTGTCAAGGCGTTCTTGCACGCAGCCAGGCGCAGCTCCCGAAGGCTGCGGCAGCACCGGCCGGCCTCGATCACCAGGGCCTCCGCCAGCCCCAAGGGAATTTCCTGCAGACTGAGGCTGGTCAAGTTTGTCGCTTGGGCGAGCAGCCAAGGCAGGCCGTGCTCGGGCAGCAGACTGCGCGCCGAGATCTGGCGCACCTGGCCGCCAAGCCAGGCGCCAAGCCGCGCCATCAGCTCGGAATCAATGGACATCGTGACGCCGTCGAGGCTGACCGACTGCCACAGGTCGGGATGCTTGGCCAGGCGCTCCCATTCGCGGCTGACCTGGGCGCAGTGCAAGCGGCTGAGCTGGTCCAGCTCGGCCAGGATTTGATGGACCAGGTGAGTCGGCAGGTGGTCCATCACGATTTCCAACTAAGTGACAACAAAAAGCTATCAGTGATTTCCTTTTGAAAATAGTGCGAAAACAAGCTCAAGCAGGCTGAAATGCCTAAAGTGCCATAGACCAACTTGTAAGATATTTTTGTATCTACATCCTGCATGTTCTTGATGAATTGCAATATGAACTGACTAGATGAGTAGAAACTAATTAGAAACCAGCTAGAAACCGAGTAGAAACCACCTGGAAACCGAGTAGAAACCAGCTAGAAACCGAGTAGAAACCAGCTAGAAACCGAGTAGAAACCACCTGGAAACCGAGTAGAAACCACCTGGAAACCGAGTAGAAACCAGCTAGAAACCGAGTAGAAACCAGCTGGAAACCGAGTAGAAACCAGCTAGAAACCGAGTAGAAACCACCTGGAAACCGAGTAGAAACCAGCTAGAAACCGAGTAGAAACCAGCTGGAAACTGAGTAGAAACCAGCTAGAAACCGAGTAGAAACCAGCTGGAAACCGAGTAGAAACCAGCTAGAAACCAAGTAGAAACCAGCTGGAAACCGAGTAGAAACCAGCTAGAAACCGAGTAGAAACCACCTAGAAACCGAGTAGAAACCACCTGGAAACCGAGTAGAAACCAGCTAGAAACCGAGTAGAAACCAGCTAGAAACCGAGTAGAAACCAGCTAGAAGCCGAGTAGAAACCAGCTAGAAACCGAGTAAAAACCACCTAGAAACCGAGTAGAAACCATTTAGAAACCGAGTAAAAACCAGCTAGAAACCGAGTAGAAACCACCTGGAAACCGAGTAGAAACCACCTGGAAACCGAGTAGAAACCAGCTAGAAACCGAGTAGAAACCACCTGGAAACCGAGTAGAAACCACCTGGAAACCGAGTAGAAACCAGCTAGAAGCCGAGTAGAAACCACCTAGAAACCGAGTAGAAACCACCTGGAAACCGAGTAGAAACCACCTGGAAACCGAGTAAAAACCAGCTAGAAACCGAGTAGAAACCAGCTAGAAACCGAGTAGAAACCAGCTAGAAGCCGAGTAGAAACCAGCTAGAAACCGAGTAGAAACCAGCTAGAAGCCGAGTAGAAACCATCTAGAAACCGAGTAGAAACCAGCTAGAAGCCGAGTAGAAACCAGCTGGAAACCGAGTAGAAACCAGCTAGAAGCCGAGTAGAAACCAGCTAGAAGCCGAGTAGAAACCACCTGAAAACCGAGTAGAAACCAGCTAGAAGCCGAGTAGAAACCAGCTAGAAACCGAGTAGAAACCAGCTAGAAGCCGAGTAGAAACCATCTAGAAACCGAGTAGAAACCAGCTAGAAGCCGAGTAGAAACCAGCTGGAAACCGAGTAGAAACCAGCTAGAAGCCGAGTAGAAACCACCTAGAAGCCGAGTAGAAACCACCTGAAAACCGAGTAGAAACCAGCTAGAAGCCGAGTAGAAACCAGCTAGAAGCCGAGTAGAAACCAGCTAGAAGCCGAGTAGAAACCAGCTAGAAGCCGAGTAGAAACCACCTGAAAACCGAGTAGAAACCACCTAGAAGCCGAGTAGAAACCACCTGAAAACCGAGTAGAACCTCCTAGAAACCGAGTAGAAACCACCTGGAAACCGAGTAGAAACCAGCTAGAAGCCGAGTAGAAACGACCTGGAAACCGAGTAGAAACCAGCTAAAAACCGAGTAGAAACCACCTGGAAACCGAGTAGAACCCACCTGGAAACCGAGTAGAAACTATTTAGAAACCGAGTAGAAACCACCTGGAAACCGAGTAGAAACCAGCTAGAAACCGAGTAGAAACCATTTAGAAACCGAGTAGAAACCAGCTAGAAACCGAGTAGAAACCATTTAGAAACCGAGTAGAAACCACCTGGAAACCGAGTAGAAACCATTTAGAAACCGAGTAGAAACCATTTAGAAACCGAGTAGAAACCAGCTAGAAACCGAGTAGAAACCATTTAGAAACCGAGTAGAAACCACCTGGAAACCGAGTAGAAACCATTTAGAAACCGAGTAGAAACCAGCTAGAAACCGAGTAGAAACCAGCTAGAAACCGAGTAGAAACCACCTGGAAACCGAGTAGACACAACCTAGAAATGGACCATAAATCCATTTAAAAGCCGAGCAGAAAACTCCCAGAAACCGACTTAAACGACAAGAAGCCGACAGAAAACCGAGTAGAGAGCGCCAAGCAACCGATTAGAAACCGAGCAGAAAAACATAGCAACCGCTCACCAGAGCAGCCAGGCCGTCGCAGTATTTGAACCATCCTCACTCCCTCAAAAGTCTGAATTTGGGATTCACCCCCTCGATTTCCGGCATCTTCAGGTCCCGTTATGTTAGGCCATCAGCGAATCCTTAAGTGCAGCTCCAAAAGGCTCGTTGACAGAAGATGTAGAATTCGCAGTCCATGGTCGGCAGTCCACATAGCAGGAAACATAGTGCAATGCAGCCTACTTAATCTCTAGCCTTTCTCATTAGTCTGATTGAATCGGAAGCTTTATAAGTAGCTAAGTAAAAATTGTACTGTTGTGTTAATGAATAAATCGGAGACTGATATATTTGCAGACCCAAGTGGCAGTAATACGTTAAGTTAGTGATCGCTTAGCGTCCGTTTATTTATAGTCCGAAGTTACGTTTCTAGAAATTTTTTAGAAATGCTAATAGAAAGTTTAAGAAATGAGGTCTAACTACACTACTCATAGTGGCAGTATACGTAAATTACAACCTTGATTATTTCGTATTAGTTTTAGTCAATACACAACATATACGCTGCCTTATTGCTGTTAGGCCCTTTGATTTAACCAGCTTTTGTCCTAGATTCCTAAAAATGACGTAGATATGTAGTTTTTTATTGTAATTCCGATGCATCAGTGCTTAATTTTCCATAGATATTCCCCTGCTCCATCATCTGCTTTGATTTTTTGGTCATTCTCCCCATACACGTGTACTCTGTGGGAGACATTAATTATATACAGTTTTAGGATTCAAAATGTTTGAGTTTCGTGTTTTTAGGTTAGGAAATTCAGCTATATGTTGAAAAATCCTGTTTTTGTAGTGCCATGCCTCACAGCAGCAGTCCCTAGCAACTGACCCGTTTCGGGAAAGTTCGGACGGTCAAAGCTGGTGGAAACCCAGTGATTCGAACCCAGTGGCAGAGGGCCTGCTCGGCTGAGGTCATGTTGGAGGTGGAGTTCACGCACAGACTTGGAGTACGTGGTATTGGGTGCGGATGTCACTCATATAGTAAAGAAAACTATAGATGCCTCAGCCCTCACATGATGCACTTTGAGACTCAGTTCTGGGGGCTTTGTTACTGGCGAATCCGAGCTCAATGCTCTTTAATGAAGAATCTTTCGAATAAGATTTTTCTTTTATAAAAGAATAAGAAAACATCATTTGCAGTTTTTAAGGACACGAAATTATTTTTAACGATAGATAAAGCGGTTAGCGGTGGTTGGGGCAAAGAATTAAGCAGTTCTTATAAATTGAGCGTATTGAAAAAAATGGCATGAAAATATATATAGGCGCAAAAAAGTTTTTTGTTAAAGGCTAGTGTAAAAAAAATAAAAACAAACAACTGGGGAGGTGAATGCAAATTCGGTAGAGACGCAGCGCACAGCTGCAAGCGTGAATGCAAATTCGGTAGAGACACAGCGCACAGCTGCAAGCGTGAATGCAAATTCGGTAGAGACACAGCACACAGCTGCACGGGTGAATGCAAATTCGGCAGACACAGCACACAGCTGCACGGGTGAATGCAAATTCGGCAGACACAGCACACAGCTGCACGGGTGAATGCAAATTCGGCAGACACAGCACACAGCTGCACGGGTGAATGCAAATTCGGCAGACACAGCACACAGCTGCACGGGTGAATGCAAATTCGGCAGACACAGCACACAGCTGCACGGGTGAATGCAAATTCGGCAGACACAGCACACAGCTGCACGGGTGAATGCAAATTCGGTAGAGACGCAGCGCACAGCTGCAAGGGTGAATGCAAATTCGGTAGAGACACAGCGCACAGCTGCACGGGTGAATGCAAAATCGGCAGAGACGCAGCACACAGCTGCAAGGGTGAATGCAAATTCGGTAGAGACACAGCGCACAGCTGCACGGGTGAATGCAAATTCGGTAGAGACGCAGCACACAGCTGCACGGGTGAATGCAAATTCGGTAGAGACACAGCGCACAGCTGCACGGGTGAATGCAAATTCGGTAGAGACACAGCGCACAGCTGCAAGGGTGAATGCAAATTCGGTAGAGACACAGCGCACAGCTGCACGGGTGAATGCAAAATCGGTAGAGACGCAGCACACAGCTGCAAGGGTGAATGCAAATTCGGTAGAGACACAGCGCACAGCTGCACGGGTGAATGCAAATTCGGTAGAGACGCAGCACACAGCTGCACGGGTGAATGCAAATTCGGTAGAGACACAGCGCACAGCTGCACGGGTGAATGCAAATTCGGTAGAGACGCAGCACACAGCTGCACGGGTGAATGCAAATTCGGTAGAGACACAGCGCACAGCTGCACGGGTGAATGCAAATTCGGTAGAGACACAGCGCACAGCTGCACGGGTGAATGCAAAATCGGCAGAGACGCAGCGCACAGCTGCACGGGTGAATGCAAATTCGGCAGACACAGCACACAGCTATTGAAACTCCATAAAATGATTTTTAAGGATTATCAAACACTATATTGGCTTAGAAAATTAAAAAAAGGCAGTCCACAACCACATTCAGACTGCAAAAATGTCTTCAACGAATTGTCCCTGGTAAGCCGCTTGCTCAGCAGTAAGTCTGCGGTTCACAGCGCAAATTATTTTTGTAACTTCCCAACTCGACGTAGTGAGGAAAGTGGCGGCGGAAGGCCTCAAGGTGGCTCGAGTGAATTGAAGGCGAACGAAATTGATAGACGTTAGTTAGCAGCGGGCAGGCTTTGGCGATGCTCACGAGAGCGGCTGGAGTCAGCGAGATGCCATAATTTACTACATCCAAGCGGAGCCGCCGCAGCCCCCTAGCAACCGGACTGGCGCACAAGTCAGCCACGGCATCATTAGTGAGGCTGGAGTCGCTGCATCTGTCAGCAAAAAACTCGTGAATGTCTATCGGGTGGGCGCTGGAGCTCTGCAGGTCTCGCAGATTCGCCCAGGCCTGGCGGGTCAGGCGGCTGCAGTCGGTGATGCGGAGGCAGCGCAGGCGATGCAGCTGAGTAAACAGAGCTGGCAGCTGGTCGTCAGAGCACGAGTCCAAAATCAGGCGGGAGATACCTAAGATTGCGAAAACTCAAAAGCATTAGGTCACGTAAAGTTAACGAGCAACAGACATACTTGCCCCAGAAGCTACGCCGGCAACACACCAATGAGCAACACACCCGCTCACCTGACCAGCCACACCAATGAGCAACACACCCGCTCACCTCACCAGCCACACCAATGAGCAACGGACCCGCTAACCTGACCAGCCACACCAATGAGCAACGGACCCGCTCACCTGACCAGCCACACCAATGAGCAACACACCCGCTCACCTCACCAGCCACACCAATGAGCAACACACCCGCTCACCTGGGCAGCCGCACCAATGAACAACACACCCGCTCACCTGGGCAGCCGCACCAATGAACAACACACCCGCTCACCTGACCGGCCACACCAATGATCAACAGACCCGCTCACCTGACCAGCCACACCAATGAGCAACACACCCGCTCACCTCACCAGCCACACCAATGAGCAACACACCCGCTCACCTGACCAGCCACACCAATGAGCAACAGACCCGCTCACCTCACCAGCCACACCAATGAGCAACAGACCCGCTCACCTGACCAGCCACACCAATGAGCAACACACCCGCTCACCTGGGCAGCCGCACCAATGAACAACACACCCGCTCACCTGACCGGCCACACCAATGATCAACAGACCCGCTCACCTCACCAGCCACACCAATGAGCAACACACCCGCTCACCTGGGCAGCCGCACCAATGAACAACACACCCGCTCACCTGACCGGCCACACCAATGATCAACAGACCCGCTCACCTGACCAGCCACACCAATGAGCAACAGACCCGCTCACCTGACCAGCCACACCAATGAGCAACACACCCGCTCACCTCACCAGCCACACCAATGAGCAACACACCCGCTCACCTCACCAGCCACACCAATGAGCAACACACCCGCTCACCTGACCGGCCACACCAATGATCAACAGACCCGCTCACCTGACCAGCCACACCAATGAGCAACACACCCGCTCACCTCACCAGCCACACCAATGAGCAACAGACCCGCTCACCTCACCAGCCACACCAATGAGCAACACACCCGCTCACCTCACCAGCCACACCAATGAGCAACACACCCGCTCACCTGGGCAGCCGCACCAATGAACAACACACCCGCTCACCTGACCGGCCACACCAATGATCAACAGACCCGCTCACCTGACCAGCCACACCAATGAGCAACAGACCCGCTCACCTGACCAGCCACACCAATGAGCAACACACCCGCTCACCTGACCAGCCACACCAATGAGCAACACACCCGCTCACCTCACCAGCCACACCAATGAACAACACACCCGCTCACCTGACCAGCCACACCAATGACAGAAGGCTTTTAAGCGATTCCGTTGACAGTCCGTAAGCTTCGCGAATGCGCAGCTCGCGTAGATTTGGGCAGCAGCGGCCGACCTCCACAACGACAGCTTCAGAAACTGAACCTGAGGTTCTTTCCAGAGTGAGGCTGGTCAGGTTTTTGGAAGCGGCCAGCAGCAGCGGCAGCCGGAGCTCGTTAGTCAGTCTGCAGGCCGAGATCTCGCGCACGCGGTCGCCCAACCAGTCGATAAGGCGCGGCGTCAGCTCGGGATCAGCGGCGCTGCGCCCGTCAATGCGGATTTTGTGCCACAAATGCCGCTGAGTGGCGAGCTGCTGCCAGCGCCGGTTCAGCTGGGCGCAGCGGCCGCGGCTCTGCTGGTCCAGCTCGGAAAGAATTTGCGTGAGCAGCTCATCAGGCAGCTGGTTAATTGGACAGCAGCTGTCCGCCTGTGAGCACGCATTGGGCGGGTTAGCTGATTACCAAGATCGTCACCAAACACCGCATAGATAAATGTCATCCACCAATTTGGCATCTATTTGGGCAGGACAGGCAATAAGGTGACAGAACCAATTAACTCACCTCTTCCACAGCAGGACTGTCCTTTGGCTGCGATTGTACAACATTCTCATATTGTTCAGGAGCTCTCGCTGCCTCAGACATTGTTGAACCTGCCAAAGAAGGATTGGTTTTCTTAAACCAAGCATACGAGTATACAAGCTTTATTGTAACTTTTATAACTAATACTCTACAGCAAAAATAAAATCCACAAATTACCTTTTCGAGTAAGATTTTCTACAACTGGCAGCACTTCAGAAGTTGGGTGGCTCTCAATCCAGTCAGTTTAAATTATTAAAGTTTGGCTCTACTTTGTAAAATGTTATCTTGCTGCAAAAAGTAATTAATCAAGTACAACAAAATTTCAGACAATAGAGATTGATTTTTCAATTCATTTTGAGGGTCTTAAAAATAGATAATGAAATGAAACCAATCGAATAATACATGTTTAAAATAAAAAATAAAAATATAATATAATTATATAATAGTAAAGGTATAACAGTTTGCATATATATATATAAATCTAAAAGATACAAATATTTTCACTATAAAGCACAAATGCGAACTGATTCTTTAACTTGACTATCTTATAATTCTAAGCATACTTGGTATTAAATTTTTTTGATCTACAAACATAAAACTTAATTACAAATTTCATTACATACATATGTTTTTACAACACACAGTCATGCATAAATGAAAATGCATGCATGAATGAAAAGTCAATAAGTATTTTGCTTCAATTCGACTAAACAGAAAACAAACTTTAAAATCATTTTTAGGGGTAAGGCCCACGCGGAAAAAATCACATATATCACTCTATCTTTACATAAAATGTTTCGACTCGAAATCAAAAGAGAAAACGAAAAACGCTTTCACGTTTTTTAAATTTAAATTGCTCTGACCGTCATAAAATACATAAATCCTCGTTACTAACGTGTTGAACGATTTTTAACTTTACTGTTTTTTCGCCTATTGATAGTGACTGGCAATGCATTTTAAAGTCGTTAATGACCGGTCCATCTGATTTTATTTTTTTAAAAGGCTAACTTTCAGTGGCGTTTCTTAAATTTCGGAATGTTGGAAGTTCTTTAAAAAACAACCAAAAATAGCACTAAAACATCAAAATTTATTTGTATTTGGAAGATATACACCGTATCCCCCTAGCTACGCCACTGATAACTTCGTTAGATATAACGGCATGAGCGCGAAAAAACTAAGGAAACTAAACAAACGCAAAAATTCGTTTAATTTTTCCTTTTTTCCTCCAAGTTTCCCCTCCCTGAATTCCAGCGAGAGAGCTGCTATTAGTTAACGTATATCGAGATTCATTGATTGATTTTAATCTACTGGCGAGACTATGTTTGCACAATCAGATTTAGATTTTATGCATCCAAGCAAACTGAATGGATTAAATTACCGCGGTAATGATTTATGAGTGATTTTTTTGCTTGAGTATAATTAGTAATAAGTTAGTTGTCTAAATGACAGGAACAACACAACCGCACACACCCAGTCGAATAGCTTTAAAAAAATTTACATGCTTTTAATATTGCTTTGATGGGGACGCACTTTGTCGCTCACTACGCAGACTTCCCCACAGCAGGTTCTTTTCTTCTACTACGCAGGAGTAGTATGACGCTCCTGTAGGGAATTTTTGTCATCTTTACCCGCTCTAATCTAGCTAGCTTCTAAAGTTCCCCCTGTACGCGCGTACCTAGGTATTTTTGGGCTATAAATCTTCTGGGCCAGACAGTCTGACCTTTGCTTCTGACAGTTTTTGGCGCCAGATGACGCTCGTGAGTCACGTGTCTGCCACTTTTTATGCCCCTTTTTTATGGGATCTGGAGGGGTTCAGGAAGCTCGCCTTCTTGATTTTGGGGTATCATAAAGATTTTTAAAACAGAGGGAATCTGTACAAATATTTGGGTTGATAAAAGTTGTCCAGTCATAGGATGGCTAGACCTTGCGGAATGAGCGTTGGGGAGCCTGGGAGGTTTTACATCAGTGGCTAATCAGAGCAGTTTAGGTCTGCCAACAGGCCCACCACGGCTAGAGGCAGAACGCTTATATAGGTAATAATAGTGAGCTTGCTTTCTGAGCACAGCTACCCGTTTCCCGGCGGCACCCCGACTTCGTACATAAAAAACAAAAAAGAACCAGCGCAAAACTAAATATAAGAAAGACAGAAAACTACAAGGCCCATCACCAGACCGAAACCCGCACGCAGCTCGAAATCCTGCGCTCCCTGCGCATCTCCAGCGTGCGAACCTCGGCCTACATGGCCGACAATTTCCGGCCCACCCAGCAGCTGAACCAGCGCACCGTCAGGACCAACATCCGGCTGAGGAATCGGCTCAGAGACGAGGTGAGTCGGCGGCGTCATTTGATGAAGCCAGAATGTATTTCTTTTAATTTTCAATCAGAAAATTTTCTAATTTCAGATCGACACTTGCCGCTGTGTCAGTCAGCGCTACTTTATGGGTAAGTAGTATTGGTGGAGTGGGAATTAATAAATGCAAAACTGACTCACTTTCATGCGAACTCAAAATTGCAGCTCAGGTGCCAAAGTCGTGAACCGTCAATCAAGTTTGATCCTAAAAGTCCAGTAACTGGCGGCAGCCATCAGTGTAACTCGCTCACACAATTAGTGCATCGAACAATTGAAGTACTTTTCTGTCAAAATGCGCTTGCGCAATCAAATACACTGTGGAAGGTCGTCGGTCAATTCGTGCACAAGTACACCTTAAATAGAAGGACGGGACACTTCGTTTCTTAGAAAGTTTTTGGAGCCTAATTTTCGCGAAAAAATACACTACAGAACACTACAGAGATAGGAAATTTGCAGATTTTCGACATAAAATTAAAGATTGCGCTCGATTGGAAGCAGATGCAAATCTCATCTTTTGATGTATTTCCTGCCTTCTTACTCTATCCAACTGTGTAAGTCTTAATTTTTGAAAAATTGGTCTTTAAATTGTAAAAGCATTGGTCGAAAATTATAATTTCAATAAAATATTTCACCAGCTGGGCAACTCCAACGAAGTCTGCTTTATTCAAATAACTTTCTATCAATCAGTATTTTGGAAAATTTTGCTGGTCCAGTAACATACATATCAATGTTCGATTCCTTCTGGATTGGCGATTTGTCATTTAGTATGATTTGACGAAAGTGAATCAATAACAATAAAAATAATAGGAAGATCAATTTTTCACAAATTAAGACGTACCTAGTTAGATAGAGTAAGAAGGCTTGAAGCACATGGTAAACAACTAACAGCCGTCTATGGCTGCGAGCCGCCACTCCAAGGCATGAAGAGGGTGGGGGCGAGCCCGCTCGGCTCTCTGACCGCTCCTGCGCGATCAAACCGAGACACTTCAGCGAAGAAATCTCTAGCGACGACTTTTGGAAGAATGTCCGGCTTTCTGCGGCTGCTGCGCCGGGCAGACGGGCACGTCGGACGGTGACGGCGGAGGAGACGATGAAGATGAAGGAGAAGCAGCCCGCGAGGCAACTAGCGGAGACTGAGCAACGGCACCGGAGGGAAATCGCGGCACTGATGCAGCAGTGCGTGCGCGAGATAACGAATCAGCTGCAGCAGCACCAGCAGCGACAGCACCAACAGCAGCACCAGCCCCACCAGCAGCGACAGCACCAACAGCAGCACCAGCACCACCAGCAGCGACAGCACCAACAGCAGCACCAGCACCACCAGCAGCGACAGCACCACCAGCAGCGACAGCACCAACAGCAGCACCAGCACCACCAGCAGCGACAGCACCACCAGCAGCGACAGCACCAACAGCAGCACCAGCACCGCCTGAAGCGCCAGCAGCACCAGCACCAACAGCACCAACAGCACCACCAGCACCGCCAGCACCACCAGCAGCACCAGCACCGCCAGTTCGAATGTGGTTCAAAATGCTCAGCCACTGCACCGCCTGCCACATCCGATCCGATCCAGACCTCCACTGCTCAAGCAACCATCGTGGCCCACGCAGATGGAGCTTTGTTCTGACTTAAACTGTTCGAGTCAGATCTGCGTTGGCTCTGCTGTCCGGTATCTGGAACGCATTTGTTCTGTCCGAGACTTGGTGTCACCAGTTGCCAGCTCGAAGACTTCAAGACGCGTCGTCGCTTTGTGACTGCGGATGTCGGCGCTTCAGTCCGAGCCGCTGCTGGCCCCGCGATCGATGCAGAGAGAAGATCTAAAGAGGCTCGGTCCGCCATCAACAATCTAGCGGGATGACAGCGGCGCTCACAGCTTGAGCCTGGCAGGCGACACTGCAGATAAGCGCAGTTCGTCACGTCACCTTTCCCGCTGCCGCACGACATGGCGCTGCCGCTGGAAGGAGAAAAGTTTCAGCGCTGTGCCGAGATGTTGACGCTGACTGACTGGCTCGAGCAGCAAGTCAAAACGGCGCCCGCTGGCCAGCTGCCTTCAGGAGCAGCTACGAGCGGGTGTCCAGCGCGCACTCTGACAGCGGCAGTTTTTGTTGTGGCATTTTTGAACATTTGCTAGCGGACATTTTTCGGTGTGGTATCCAGCTCACTGATTAAGTTGTTTTTGGAACTTTTTGCAACTGATTGATTGACTCACCATTCAAAAGTTCTTCTATTATTTATTTTGCATTAGCATTAGCTTGTTTCCAAATTACTTTTTGTAAAAAGTGAGTCAGACATTCGCTAATTATCTGCACCATCCTCGCCCCCAATCATTAAAGTAGCTCATAGGGGACCGGCAGGGCGCTGTCAGCGGACCATCAGAACTGAAGCAGATTTTGCTCGATCACAAATTAAAATTTACGGCTGCTTAGCCCGCTGGTGTCCGTTTTGACTCGCTCATTTTTATCTGGATTTAAAGTGCGAGGGAAGAATAGCCGTTTTCACTTGAAGCTTACAAACAAACAAACTCGAGACCAGATTATGGGAGTCCTGATTTTCTATATTGGTTATATTAACGCACTGTTTTTCGGGCAGTGACAAAATAGATAAGGGAAAAAGGTAACATGCAGTAGCTACCAAGTGAAATTGAAGCTTTTTTGTGTTTAAAAAAGACAAAAGACACAAAACTATAGCTCGCAAATTTACTTTGCGAATACCTTGAATGTGTGCGTTATTTGCAAATACAAAGCGAAATTACACCGTGTAAACCGATACACATTTACACCGATGCTTTTGAGCCGTTAATAACAAAGCGATGATTCACTAGAGTGATTTGATATTATTTACTAAAAGTATAAACGCTAAACAGTACGTACGGTACAAATTATCTTATTGAGCTAAAGAAATTTCTAAAAAAAACATGGGATTTTTGATAAATTCTAGAATATTCGTAAAGTGAACTAAATGGAAATTTCGCAAGGTGGACTTTGCCTGGACTGACGAACAACAACGAGCTTTCCAACGACCCGAATAAGCCAGTGGAATTAGAGTGTGACGCTTCGCAAGTCGCCATAGGAGGAGGTAGTATTGACCCAAAAAGGAAGGAAGCCCAGTGAGAGCAAGGTGCTCTCATCAGCGGAGAAGCGATATTCGCAAATAGAGATAGGCTCTGGCCATTGTGTGGGCGATTCGGAGGTGCCACCGGTTCCTGTTCGAGCTCGAGTTAGTCACTGATCATCGTCCCCTGACTTTCATTTTCGGTCAGTCGAAGCAACTTCCAGAGCGCATGTCAGCCAGACTCCAGAGATGGGCGATTATCTTATCGATATCCTACAGAAAGTGCGCGGATATGAAGTCGGATGCGCTGTCGCCTTGTGGACACTTCGGAGTCACCACCGACGCACAGCGGATCGTACTGCCGAAAATTTTAAGAGCGGTGAATGCTGCTCATGAAGTTCACCTGGGAATGGCGAAGACAAAATCGTGAGAGTTACTTGTGACCAGGATTGGACCTCCGCGTCTCCTTCGGAAATCACCTTCTTCTCCAACTACAGCTTCGTGCCTCAAGAGAAAGTCGTCCTGGAATGCTTGTCAATCACCAAAATCCGGAGTGCTTCATCATGGGATTTTGGACTGGCGACAGCTAAATGGAACAGTGCGAGCTGTGGCCATCTTGAATGAGACCATGCCGGAGGCGGGAGGCTGAAATCCACCATTTGTTTAAGCTGTTGCGTTGAAGGACTGAAGGAAAGGAGGGCCGAAAATCAAGCCGAAATTTTCTTTGTTAGTTTCTGATTGATGAATTATGTGAGTATAAATATTTTCTATCTTAAGCTATTAGTAAAATTGTTATGTTGAAAAGTGAAGTATGTAAAGTGAAAGTACCATTAGCTAAAAATCTCGCTAAGTTACTGAGTGAGCCAATGCCCAAGAAATTTTCTTTGTGACGACTATACGATTACCCACCAAATTTTTTTTCCAACATAGTGCCCTAGACTTGGATGAATGAAAGTAGATCAGCTGAGCCTGCAAGCATGAAACAACACTTCCCCGAAACCACAGATCAATAAGCACAAGGAAGCAGCCATTTATCTGACATCAACAGATTCAAAACGCACCGTTAACAGTAGCAAATGAGAGAGCACAGCGCTAGCTTTTATTAAATCCAACGTTTATATTTAAAAGTAAAACAAATAAAATGCTTAAAGAGCAAAACAGACTCGGCAGATTATAAAGAAAAATGCATTTTACGCATACTACTGCTGAATGCATGCTTTAGTAGTAAATTTAAGCACACACATAAAAAACTATTACAAATGCACGAAAAATCTCACGAGATAAACTCGGACTCATAAAAGCTAAACTCGGACTTTCAAAAGCTAAACTCGGACTTTCAAAAGCTAAACTCGGACTTTAAAAAGCTAAACTCGGACTCTCACAAGCTAAACTGGGACAGCTAAACTGGGGGACTCTCACAAGCTAAAATGGGACTCTCACAAGATAAACTGGGACTCTCAAAAGCTAAACTGGGACTCTAGTTGGCCAGACGGGCCGTCCACCTTTGGACATGCAAACGCGTAAAGTTAAAAAATCGGATTTCAAGTAGCCAGCCGTCAGAAAGGCTGCCCAGCCCACAAGGGGTACACGAACTCGATCTTCACTTTGCCATTCGGAAAGGCGGCTTGGAGGCGCTGCTTGTCGGCTTCGGTGCCGACTGGGAAGTGCTTGATTGACAGGTGAGTCAGCCAGGGACAGCTGCTGGCGATTCTGCTGACGGCGGCCACCGTCAGCTCGTGGCAGCAGGACAGGCAGAGCCGCCGCAGCCCCCTAGCAACCGGACTGGCGCACAGGTCGGCCACCGCCTCATCGGTGAGGCTGGACTCGGTGCACTTGCGGGCGACGAACTCGTGCAGGTCGGGCGGCGCGCCCGCCAGGCTTCGCAGGGCCCGCAGATTCGCCCAGGCCTGGCGGGTCAGGCGGCTGCAGTCGGCCAGGCGGAGGCAGCGCAGGCGGGGCAGCGCGAGCAGAACCGGCAGCAGGTCGTCGTCGCAGTCGTTCAGGATCAGGTGGGTCAGCTCTGCGGGTCGGGGATTCCAATTTCAACTTCATGGGGTGTTTAGTTACTAGCGGCAGCTCAGAGCGGCTGCCCCGAGTTCCTGACTAACCAGAGCAGCGCGCCAGGCCCAGCCGCAGTCCCCGGATGTGCCGCTCTTTCTCGAACTGAAAGTGCAGCTTGAGCCGCCTCAGGCCGGCTGGCAGCGGCGTCTCCAGGTCCGTCTCGGTAAGATCGCTGGCGCAGCTGAGCTGCAGCTCCTGGAGGCCGCCAGGCAGCTTGGAGACGGCGTAGCGATAGTCGCCCGCGTCCAGCTCGATGCAGTTGAGCAGGTCGAGCTGCTTCAGCTGCCGGCAGCAGTCGAGCAGAACGCGGAGGCCAGCGGATGTCACCGGCTGGCCGTCGGTGATCAGCCTGACCGCGTTGAGGTCGCGGCCGGCGGCGGCCAGCACGAACAGGAAATTGTCATCGATTCGGCTCCACGACACCGCGAGATCCGAGAGGCGGGGCAGCCGGGACAGCAGGCGGGGCAGGTCTGCAGGGCGAGAGGGTTGGGATTTGGGACTGCTGCAGCTACCCCCGACTGTTCAGGACTGCTGCAGCTACCCCCGACTGTTCAGGACTGCTGCAGCTACCCCTGACTGTTCAGGACTGCTTCAGCTACCCCCGACAGTTCAGGACTGCTTCAGCTACCCCTGACTGTTCAGGACTGCTTCAGCTACCCCCGACTGTTCAGGACTGCTTCAGCTACCCCCGACATACCCCCGACTGTTCAGGACTGCTGCAGCTACCCCCGACTGCTCAGGACTGCTTCAGCTACCCCCGACTGTTCAGGACTGCTTCAGCTACCCCCGACTGTTCAGGACTGCTGCAGCTACCCCCGACTGTTCAGGACTGCTGCAGCTACCCCCGACTGTTCAGGACTGCTGCAGCTACCCCCGACTGTTCAGGACTGCTTCAGCTGCCCCTGACTGTTCAGGACTGCTTCAGCTAGCCTTAACCACAGATACTGTATCTGTGGCCTAAACTGAGCTCAGGACTGTCTAATTGACTGAAAATACGAACCCCTGACTCACCGCGCACGGCTACATTGAGAAAGTCGAGGCTGAGGACGCTGAGCCGCGGGCAGTCGGGCAGCGCGGACACGAACTGGCTGGCATTGATGTCGCCCTGAAGGTGCAGTCGGGCGAGCCGGCCGCACAGGGCGCCGAGCTGCTGGTAGGGCAGCAAGCTGAACGAGTTGTGAAGGTCTGAGGCGAGGCTGAGATCCAGGCGGGACAGCAGCGGGCAGCCGGCCAGCAGCCGATCCAAGGAGCTGCCAGTGAGCAGCTGCCGGTCCCAGTTGACCAGCCGCAGGCTGCGCAGGCTGGGGCAGCAGCGGCCGATGACAGACAGGCAGCCCTTGACCCAGCCGAAGCCGCCGTCGCTCACGCTGTTGCAGCACTGCAGCGCGATCTCCTGCAGGCCGGGCGCGCTGAGCAGCAGCGGCGCCAGCAGCGGAGCCACCAGCAGTCCGGGCCCGCCCTCCGCGTCGTCGCTACGCAGTTTCAGCTGGAGCTGCCGCGTGCTGCCGAACATCCGGCTGGGCAGGGGACGCCTCAGACTGGCGCTGATGCCGGACGCGTTGCCGCTCAGGCGGAGTTTGCGGCACAGCTGCGACTGGTGGGCGAGCCGCCGCCAGCGCCGGTTCAGCTGGGAGCAGCAGCGCAGATGGCTCTGGTGCAGGTGGGACAGGATCCGCGTCAGCAGCTCGTCCGGCAGCTGCTCGATTGGACAATCGCTGGCGAGCTGCGGGCGCTTCTAAAGCAATAATGAAGTCTTTATCTAGATAATAGAGTCTTTGTTCAAATGCTAATGGTCGATGCTTCGTCTAGATGACAAAGAATTTACAATGAGTATTAATAAACAGATTAGGTAAGCATAATCAGTTATTTTATTTTCTCACCAAGATTTCTGAACCGGGAGCTGCCTGCTCAGAGCAGCTGGCTGCCACGCGCGCCTCCAGCCGTCGAGATTTCCGTCTTGGGCCTTCAGATGGTTGCAAGCTCCGACTGGTCTTGGTATTGTGACTGGACAATGACATTTTCATAAGAATTTAGTCAGGCTGCAGTGGGAACAAAGTCACCTGAAATTAATATTCTCAGATCAGCTTTGTCTACTATAAAGCTGAATGTATATTTTTAATTATATTATTAGACAGTTATGGCTATAAACTATGTATATGAAATATTGACTCAAGTAAAACATGTTATAATGTTACGTTAGTTTATCAATTTTCCATGTTATAAAATTTATTTTTGAATAATCATAGAAATTTTTTCAGTTTATTATATCTATAAGTAGTATGAGGTGAGTTTTTAGAATGGCTGTTCTATAATATTGGTTTATTTAAAAAAGTGTAGGGCGCTTTGTTTTTTATTGTTAAAAAAAAGAAGTATAATTAAAAATAAATACTAGCAATGGGTAGTGTTCCATAGCAATTACTTTTAATTGATATAAATATAACAATAATTGCAATCAATGGGTATTTTCTTTAATCATACTATACTATAAAATATCTCCCAAATCCATAGATTTATTCAACCATAATCATAACTTAACAAAATAATCTAACATGTAGGAGAAACAAAATACCCTGTTCAAAATACATTTTTGATTTTTATGGTAATTATACAAATGCCATTATTGTCTACGGCATTTTATGCATAAAAATAGTAGTTATAATATCAATTAATCATTACTAACAGAAAGTAACATGCAAGGTCAACTATAAATTTTGTTATAAATTGTTATGATAATTTATTATGTGCTAAGTTGCTCATCATGTATTTTTTAAAAAGATGATGGGCTGGGTTTATTTTTTGTGTGATAGGGATGCTATAGCTATAGAATCATGCTAGATGCTATAGAATCACATCCAAAAATTCAATATAGGATACGATTTTGCATCCTGATTTTTTTAATTATTTACAATAATATACCTCTTGAATGGGAATTTGAAAAAATTACATCGCAAACCCTGAAATTGCATCCTAAAATTAAGAACATGATGCGATTTTGCATCTTGTGCCTATCCAAAAAATAAACCTAGATGATGGGAATTTTTTAGGGCCAGCAATCCCCAAACTTCTTTTTCCATACTACAGTATAATACTTGATGCTTAATTAGCCAAATAAAAATTAATGAAGAACCCAACAATGAAAGTAAAGTATTAAAAAACTCCTTTAGAGTTTATTGATCTTCTTTTATTTAATCCAATGTTAAAAAGTATGTGATAGAAAATTAATATAATAGCATACAATTTCTGGCAATCTTTTGGTTTCCCGCTCTAAATTATTTTAACCCCTTTTTTCAATTTTTCAGAGTCCCCAAGCAATTAAAACGAGTTCCAGAAGTTCATCAAGCAACAAGTCCTTTAAATTCGCACTACACAGGGTAGTAGTGCATTAGCCAGTAGAGGATATTGCCGAAGTGCCATTCAGGGAAAGCTCGGCGCCGCATGAACTCCTGCAGGTACGATTAGATTTCGTGTGAGCCGGATTGAATAGTGTGCTGTGCCTCTCTCGACCATGCTAAGTACACAAATACTGTGGAGGGAATGTGGGGCAACTGCAATGCCAAATTTTGAGCTATGCATGGAACCAGTGACAATTTGTTCAAATCGTACCTGCAGGAGTTCATGTGGCACTGAGCTTTCCCCGAACGGCACTTCGGCAATATCCTCTACTGGATAACGCACTACTACCCTGTGTAGTGCGAACTTAAAGGACTTGTTGCTTGATGATGTGGCTCGGTGGCATTCGAGAAGGCGGAGGCTGCGCAGACAAGGCAGCTAGACCAGCTGGGCCGGAAGTCGGTCATCGCGGCACACGTCCAGGGTCAGGTGGGTCAGGCCTGCTCATGTGGAAAAAAGTTATGGAATTTTTAATTGAGCAGGAGAAATATACCATGCACAACGCAGTTCAGGTCTCACTCACTTGAAAAGCAGCAAAAATTCCAATGCCATCAAGGCTCTCCAACTCGAAACACGTTGGGAATGTCTGCAGACACAGCCTCTGGAGACTGGCGGGCAGCGGCTCCGCCAGATCCGCATTGGGATCAGCGATGGCGTCAGCCATGGCGTTCCACACTTCAGCTCTGCCAGGTGCGGCAGACGTGGCAGCAGCTGTGTCAATTCTGTATGGAGACAGAAATATTGGAAGATTGCGTTTTTTAACACACCTTAAATGCTTAACATTCCGATGGACAAGCTTCAGCACTCAGTAGCCGCGGTAACTGTGAGATTTATTATAGATTAGAATTAGCATTCTCAATGCTCTCACGTCACGAGTGCCTAGCGCAACAGCCTCTGACTGACTTTTGCAATCCAAGAAGGCCGAAAAATCGCGCACTGGTCGGGCAGGCTAGCGAGGATGCTGACGAGGAACCAAAGCGGGTCTTACTTGAAAGTTTGCAGATTCACAAATTCTTTCAATTTCTAATTTTTTTATTCCTAATTATCTTGAGGATACCAAACTATTTTACCAACGCTTAAGCAGCAAAAAAGAAAAAAAATTCAGAACTTTGGTTTTGCAATGCGGGACATATAATTAGGTTTTATTTCAGGTCATCAACGTTTCAAAAATAATTCGGGATAAGAATCATAAAAAATATTTAATTTTTTTCACTTTGACTTAACAAAGCCCAACAGTTGTCAACAAAGTTTAATTTTTTTGCTTCACTCGACAAAACTTATTACAACAAGTCAAAATCCGTAGGCCATGAACTCGCAGATGGTGAGGTATGAGCTCGGATTGCTGCGGCTTACAACGCGGATGCGAGAGCCGAAAGCGTTGCAGGTGAAGTTGGCCACGGCGAACGGAGCGCTGAGCCTCACCTCCTTGCACACGGAACCGTCAATGAGGAGGTCGAAGTTGTTGAGCCTCTCTGGACAGCAGTCCTGCCTGTTGTAGATGGTGACAAAGGACACGAAGGACGGAGTGGCCAGGGTGGCCTCCCACCATTCGCCAGGCTGCGTCCCCGTGTGCGTGCACGAGGCATCCGAGGTCGCCGAGCCGGTTTCACCGTCGATAGCTAGCCATATCGCATGTGCGGCTGAGAACACTCGAGCTCTGGCTGCACTCAACGGTTTGTAACTTTTGATTGTTTTAGTCTGAAATAAAAGTTCATGTACTGTTTTAAATTCAATATTTACGCATAAATTCACGCATGGCAGTCCTACAACAGGCAGGACAGCGAGGCCTACCGCGAACGAAGACGTCGCACGCGCCGGCGCTGACCCAGGCGCTGGCGTTGAGAAATGCCGGCCAGTTGAACAGCCGGCACGCTCCGAGCAACCAGTAGAAGCCGAAGCAGCCAGGCCTGAGGCTGCACACGAAGCTGCAGCTGACCTCGCTGATTCCGGGCAACACGAGGAACTCCTTTGGAGCAAGAGCGCTGCTGGTCCTGGCCCCGTAGAGTCGCACACCCGGGCTGAACGTACAGCCCAGCTGCAGCAGCAAGCATAGCGGTTGATTCACAGATGACCAGAAGGATGAAGATCGTTTGCTTAGGGCTAATTTTCATGACTAGCTGCTAATTTTTCTAAGATTTTGTACTCGTACCATTCAGACTGATTTCTGTGGATTCCGATGCGAAAAATTGTTGTGCTGAAGAATTTTAAGCTCATGTGAAATCTAAAACTTCTGCAACCATGACAACTGGTAGGGAAATGAGGTTTGGCTAATGGGGAGAAAGCTGCATTGTAACGAAGCAAGGGGCAGAGGGGAAGGAGGTGCGTTAGTTTAACAGACTTAAAGTACTTAAAAAGATGCTACCAATAATAAACTAATATGGCAGTTTTGGCAGATGTGTTAATGGGACTTTATAAATCGATGATTTTTTGCTTCGGCGAACGCCAGTCTTGTCACTTCCCAGCCAAGTGAAGAGTAACAATAGGAGCTAAAGCTGCAAATTTTCGTCTTCAAGGAGATCTAGCAAGGTTTCTAGCAAGTTGAGGAGTCAACTGCTACAAAACTGCGATGAGTCGCCAAGCATAAGTTGAAAAGCCAGGTTGCAAGACTAAAAAATCGTCTTTAGGCTGCATATAAGTGCGCCTTTCCTGCAGAATGGCTTCTATTGTATCTCCACTGCCTTTCTTTTAACTTCTTTGCCTTGCATGTCTTTTTCTTTTGCTTCTCTAAAGCAAAAACAAAGCAAAGCGTAGACCAAAAACTCGACAAATGCAGTTAAACAGAACATGTTAATCTTAAGACGAAGGCCTTAAGACAGTCTTCATACACACTGCTGCCAGCACAAAAAGCCACAATAACAAGGCAACTTCACTGATTAAATGATAACAGAGTGTCAAATGTGCTTGTCTATTTATATTTACAATGACTTAAAGATCTTCAGAATGAATATGAACCATAGGTAGACGGCACAGCTGAGCTGACTCAATTTTCTTCGAGGCTTAAAAAGCCTCAGTCAAAGTCAGACTCGGACAAACAGTCCAGCTTCCTGACAGCTGCATCTACTCTGCTGTCCAAGGTGGCATCAACCCACTGTTCGAACTTTGGCTCCATTAGCTGCAGGTCGTCCGGACCGACACGGCGGCATCCGCTCAGGACGAGCCGCGTCAGCCACGGACAGTTGCTAGCAAGGCTGACCAGAGCCGTGCGAGTCAAGGCTAGGCAGGAAGACAGGGAGAGCCGTCGCAGGCCCCTGGCAACAGGACTGGCGCACAGGTCAGCCACAGCCTCATCATTGAGACTGGACCACTGCAACAGGGCCAGCTCGTGCAGATCAGGCAGCGAGACATCCGCACTCTGCAGGTCTCGCAGATTCGCCCAGGCCTGACGGGTCAAGCGGCTGCAGTCGATGAGGCGGAGGCAGCGCAGGCGCGGCAGCTGGGTGAGCAAAGACAGCAGCAGATCGTTGTGGCAGAGGTCCAGCGTCAGTTCGGTCAGTCCTGCGAATGAAGGGATGACACGACGGACTTTCACGACCTGCTTGCTGTCAGCAGACAGTCCTGCAGCTCATCGAGTTTGAGAACCGAGTCCAACCACCAACCTTCGCAATGGCGCAGGCCCGCTCGCAGACCAAGGCCGCCAAGGGCCATCGGCCGGCGCTGCAAGTTAAGGCGCAGCTCTAGGCGCTTCAGACTGTGCGGCAGCGGCACGGAGAGGTCGGCCTCAGCCAGCCCAGGCCAGGCGGCCCCGTCAAGCCGCAGCTGCTCGAGGCCGGCGGGTAGGCGGGCAGCAGTCAGGCGGTAGCCGGCGCCGCCCATGGCCGCACAGTTGGACAAGCGAAGACGTTGGAGCTGCGGGCTGGCGGCCAGCAGAACGTCGAGGCCGCGCTCAGTCAGCGCTTGGCAGCGGTGAAGTTCCAGGCTATGAAAGCCGCCGTTCGGGGCAGCCGCGGCCGCTAGCTGGCTGGCGAGCTGGTCGGTGATCAGCAGCTTGCTGACCGTCAGGTCAGCCAGGCGGGGCAGGAGGGGCAGCAGTTTTGGAAGCACTGCAGGATTTCACAATTCCGTGTGGGATATTTATTTATATATTTATTATAGCGTTGGTTTAACGCTAAATTTGGTAATACGAGCGTACGTTAAATTTGCATGCCCTGAAATTCATGGCAATTGTAAAATTCTAGCATAAACTTGGAGAATGTGAAACCCCCCCAAGATTAAAGCAAATCTTAAGTAGGTGTTGAACAAGGAGGAGTCGCAGCTGAGTGACTATGGCATCTGCTTTATGACCGGAAGGTCGTGGGTTCGAGCGCCAGCTCTAGGAGACGATTCGTCCTTTTGAGCAAGGCACTTCTTAATACCGCATTGCTTCAGTCCACCCAGCTGAGATCGGGTACCAGTTTGAGCTGGGAATAACTAAGAATGGTTGCTGCGGCCCCTCCAGCCCGTCAGGACTGAGCAGCTGTACACAGCTCTCGTGTGCGCCGCGCATCTAGCTTGGGTCAAAAGGTCGGGTGTCTAAACTTATTGCTTATCACTATTGTCATCAAGAATTCAAGGCAAACCCGAGTCAGTCACCAGAATCTTGCGCGCAGGCAATGCTGAGGCGGCTCAGCTGTTCACAGACAGGCATCGCCCTCGCCAGCTGGTCCATGGCCTCCACCGCTGCCGCGCCGAAGCAGGCGACGCTCAGGGATGTCAGACGGCAAACAAGGGCGGAAAACTGGCTGGCGGCAGCTGGTGCAACAGAGGAGGGGCAATCATCCTCCAGCTCGAGGTGCGCCAAGTTGGGACAGCCGGTGGCCAGCTGGGTCAGCGAGTCCGCAGTCAGCCAGCAGCAGCGACGCAGCCGGAGGCGGTGCAAGCACGGACAGCGGCGTGCCAAAGTCAAAAGCGGGTTCTCCGGCTCTGCAGGGCCGCTGATTCCATCTACGGTGAGGCTGCGCAGGCGAGACAAGTTGCTGAGCAAAGGACCCAGCTCAGCAGCGGTCAGTCGGTCAGCGTGAAGCTCCAGCACAGAGTCAGACAGCCAGGCTGGCAGACGCAGCGGCAGGTCCTGACCAATGTCGGAGGAATGTCTACGCCCCACGCGGATGCTGCGCCACAGGTGCGGCTGCCTAGCGAGGGCATTCCAGCGCCGGCTCAGCTGGGCGCACCGGCCTCTGCTGGTCTGGTCCAGCTCGGACAGAATCCGCGTGAGCAGCTCGGCAGGCAGCCGCTCCACATCAGCTTGATGCGGCTGGAGCTGAAGTGCCAGCAAGTATGAGTTGTTAACCACGCCCTCGATTTCACATCGTCCACAAATCAGCGCAAAGTCGCGGGTTCCCCAAATTGAATTCCAATGCTCCAACTGGAGTCTTGAAAATACTACTAGTAAAGCGTATCACAAGATTGTGTAGTTTTATTTAAATATTTATTTTAAAGATGAAATTAAAAAAATAAATCGTTCTTCAGCACCAAGCAATCAAAAAACGTCATCTCAAAAAAGCCAATCAACAGCTGTTTTCAAATTAAAAGCTGAAGTTTCTATAGGGTAAAAATAGATTAGAAAAATATTTCCAAGAAAGAATCGTATTTAATTTCAACAGTTGATCAGCTAGCCTTATAGTACAAGCATGCATTGACAAGAAATTATATGCAAAGAAACATTCACCCCAATGGTGAAGTATGGACACGAAAGTCTATTTGGTGTTGAATAGCAGCGCATTCTCATAAGCTGACTCAAGAATTCCAGGCCCAGCACCCGCAGCCTCATTGAAGCCCAGCAGGTGAAGCTCAGAAAGATGCGGACAGCTGCTGGCGATGCTCACCAGGGCGGCGTCAGTCAGGCGGCTGCACAGGTGCAGGCGGAGCCGCCGCAGGCCCCTGGCAACAGGACTGGCGCACAGGTCGGCCACCGCCTCATCAGTGAGGCTTAAACTGGTGCAGTGCTCAGCGAGAAACTCGTGCAGGTCTGTCGATGAAGCTGGCAGGCTTCGGAGTTTGGCCCAGGCCCGGCGCGTCAGCTGGCTGCAGTCGGCGAGGCAGAGGCAGCGCAGGCAGGGCAGCTGGGCGAGCAGAAAGGCGAGCAGGTCATCGTGACAAGCTTCAAGAGTCAGATGCGTCAGTTCTGAAAATGATTAAATTAGTCAGTCAAGTGCGACAAGCTCAAGCGGTTACAATCCAGTCTGTTGAGCAGAAACTCCGCTGCGCTCACCTGAGCACCCAGACAGTCCCGTCCGCAGTCCCAGAGCATCGTACCCGCCAATCTGCAGGCCAGTCAGCTCAAGCCGCCTGAGGCTCTGGGGCAGAGGCTCGGCCAGATCAATTCCCGAGACCCTGTCGGCTCCGATGCCGGTCAGCTGCAGGTCTTCCAGACCAGGCGGCAGGCAGACAGCAGCCTGGCGAAGGCCCTTGCCAGTCAGGGTTCTGCAGTCAGAGAGGTGGAGTCTCAGCAGATGCGGGCAGCTGTTCAGCAGCGCGCACAGAGCTCTGGTGGAGAGATTTTCACAGGTGTGCAGCCGTAAAGTACGAAGCCGGCCGCCCGCTGCAGCCAGCTGCTTAGCTAGCTGATCGTCAACGCTGGTGTTAAGCAAGGTCAGCTCGCAGAGCTGAGGCGACCGATATAGAAAGATTCGAAGACCTGTTGATGTGTTCAAGAAAAAACACCCTCAGGTGAGTTAAGCTCGGAAAAAATTTCTAGACTTTACAAGAAAACTTTACTTTGTTCATCCACGCAGCTCAAGCTCAACACTGTCAGGTTGGGGAACGCTTTGAGATGCTGCAGCAGGGACGGCAAAGGATGCAGCGAGGACAGACTCAGGGAATCCAGCGGGCCAATCAGGCCAGCCAGGGGTTTCACAGGAAGCGATTTGATGTCCACAAAGCGAGTCACCAAGTCCAGGCGCGACAGTTGCGCGCAGCCGGCCCGCAGCTGCATCAGCGAGTCTTTAGTCAGAAGGCTGTCGCTGTAGATCAGCTGCAGCCTCCTAAGACGGTGACAGCAGCGACCCAGAAGCGCAAGCAGGTTGACGTCAGCAGGCGATGCTACCAGCCACTCAACTGTGAAGCTGTGCAGGTTCGGGCAAGAGATTAGCAGCGTTGCCAAGTCGGCCACGGGCACCTTGCAGGCGTGAAGCTCCTGCAGCGCGCCGCACAGCCACGCGGACAGCTGGCAAGTCAAGTCTCCCTCACGGACGACTTGCTGTCGGCAGATTCGAACCCGGCGCCACAGAATTGGCTGCGTGGCGAGGGCGTGCCAGCGCCTGCTGACCCGGGCGCACCGGCACAGACTGGCCTGGTCCAGCTCGGCCAGGATCCGCGTGAGCACCTCGTTGGGAAGCTGATCGATTGCGTTAAAATTCGATCCCATTTTGTTTAATACCGAAGCTGCAATCTGCAATTTAATATTCGGCCATTAAAAGGCCTAGGCCTTGCGCTCAAGATTCTGTGCGACAAAAATCGATTCGAACATTTATATTTAGCTCGGCGCATTCCAGGGCTGTCTGTGTACAGCTAGCAGTTCAGTGCTGACGGGCTGGAGGGGCCGCAACACCCACCCTAAATTCCCCATATCACACTGATACCCCAACTCAGCTGGGTGATCAGAAGCATTGCGGCATTCAGTGCCTTGCACAAAGGCACAAATTGTCTCCTACAGCTGGGCCTCGAACCCGCGACCTCTCGGTCATAAGGCAGTTTTCGCCCGAAAACTTAGAGCTCGAAAATGATTTTTAGCCGCACCTAGCTCAAGTGACTCCTAGTGGTCCTCGACTCATCCCTTTTTAAAAGCGGACAAATCTAAAAAATTAAAATCAGCTTTGAGACAAAAAATCTGAACTTAATTTTTCATGTCTCAAAGACAAGAGAGGGAAGACGCAATTATTATTCAAAAAAATTCATGATTAAAGGTGTTTATTCTTTGAATAAATCATGTAGTGAGACGCAGTTTTTTATTGGAAAGATGCTTCTAATTATTGACGCAAAAACTGTTCGTGCATTGCTGCTTGAAAAGCGAGTTTTAAAAACTAAATCAAGAAATGTATCTGTCGTGTCTCTCGTAACGCAAGAAGAGTTATCTACTCGTTTATTAAAGATTCGAAGTTCGCGCTCAAGAGGGGTTCCTCTTTTTACTTCACAATAAAACGCATGCCGCGCAAAAGAAAGGGACAGACAGACTACGCTAATGTCATAGAGGGTTGGAGCATAGACAGTTTGTTGCTTCGGCACCACATCCCCCCGTCACCAACGAGCGGACAGGCGATCAGGAGGGACACCCTTGTTGTTCCTCTCGCTTCTTCTTGGCTGCGGGTCAGTCACCTCAGGTCGAGCCACTTGAGGTCGTTCCTCGGCTGTTGGCTCGGCTGGGTCGCTTGTCGGTGTCTCCAGAAACTCAGACTCCGGGCCACCGTCGTCAGCCTCGGCCCCGGCCGCGGCTGTCAGAAGCCGCAACTGATCCCGGTGCGCCAAGACGGGCCGGTCCGCCTCGGTCCGGGTGATGATCGCCGTGTTGTGGCCGGCCTGCACCACGAACCGGGCGAGCTCCTTTGGAGCGCCTTGACGAGCCTGGTAGGCGACCGGAGCATCCGTCTCAAAAGTCAGCGTCAGCGGGCTCCTCAGCTGACGACCCATCAGCGCCGAGGGGCTGCCCCGGCCGTCGCTCCGTGGAGTCGCTCTGTAGTTCAGCAGCAGCTTGGCTAAATACGCTTCAAATGATCCTTGATGAGCCGCGAATGCCTTGAGTCCTCGCTTGACGGTCTGCACCATCCGTTCCGCACAGCCGTTGGACTGCGGATGGTACGGCGGTGTGAATAGCTGGGTGCAGCCGATCCGCTTGAGCCAACCGTGGAGCTCCTGGTCATGAAATTCCGGCGCATTGTCAGACACCAGCGTCTGCGGCACGCCTTGCCTAGAGAAGATCGCCCGCAGCACCCGGATCACCGTTCTTGCGCTCTTGTCGGCCACATGCACAGCTTCTGGCCAGCCAGAGAAAGCGTCAACCAGCACCAGGATCAGGCCGACCCCGGGCACGTGCGCATGGTCCATGTGCACCCGCTTCCAAGGAGTCTGCTCAGCAGGCCAGGTGTGCAGAGTGCGGGCTGGCTGCGGCCGAATGCTAGTACAGGTCGAGCACTGCTTCACGTACCTCTCAACATCGTCGCAATAACCTGGCCACCACGCCTCACGTTTGAGTCGGTTCCGGGTTGCCAGAGCTCCGCTGTGAGTTACCCCATGAGCCGCCTGCAGGATCTTGCTGCGGACAGTGGCTGGCGGAACCAGCAAGTCGCCGAGGCATACGATGCCGTTCTCAATCGTCAGCTGATGTCTCACCGCCTTGTACGGTCGCTCCGCAGCCGAACAGTTGGACCATACGTTCCGTTGGATCCGCCGCTTGATCTTGGTGAGCACCGGGTCGCTTTCCGTGTCCCGGCGGATCTCGTCCAGCTGCAGCAAGTCAGTCTCGGTCCAGTGAATGAAGCCGTCATCGCCACTAGAGTGCTCGCTGTCGTCGTTCTCGAAGGTCATCCTTGACAGGGCGTCCACGTGCGGGATGCAGCTGCCCTTGACGTAGGCGATGTCGAAGTCGAACGCAGCCAGCTGGATCGCCCACCGCATGATCCGCGCTGAAGTCACCTTGGGCAGCTCCCGGCTCGGTCCGAAGATAAATTCGAGTGGCTGGTGATCGCATTGGAGCAGAAATTTCTTACCCAGCAGAAAATGCTTTGCCCGCTGAGTCGCCCAGACAACCGCCAGGGCCTCCCGCTCGATGTTGGAGTAGTTGCGCTCAGCGGGTGTGAGGCGCCTGGACAGGTACAGCACCGGATGGCCGTCCTGGGTGAGGATGCCCGACACTGCGAACTCACTGGCGTCTGTCGTCAGAGTCGTTGTCTTCCTGGGGTCGAAGATGCGAATCACCGGGTACACTGCCAAAGCGCGCTTGAGGTCCTCAAAAGATTTCTGCTGCTCCGAGCCCCACACGAAGCAGGTTTTCTGGCTCCTCAGTGCAGTCAAAGGCTCAATCTTTTCCGAGTAGGCCTCGATGTAGCGCGCATAGTAGTTGGTGAGGCCCAGGAATGACTCCAGCTCTTTCTTTGTGCTCGGCGGCTTGACTTTCTGGATCTTTTCCACAAGCTTCTTGTCAGGTCGAACTCCGTCTGCGGAGATGCGATACCCGAGGAAGGAGATTTCGGTGCTTCTAAAAACGCACTTCTCGGGGTTAATCTCCATGCCGGCGTTCTTCAGCTTGCTTAACAGTCGGACAACCTTGGCGTCCAGCTCGGCTTCCGACGGAGCGCCCACGCAGATGTCGTCCTGGTAGATCACCATGTTGGAGACCGCGTCGCCGATGGTGGCCTCCATGGCTGCCTGGAACTGGGCGCTGGCCGTCTTGACTCCGTAGGGCATCCGCGTCCACCGCAGCAGGCCAATCGGCGTGTTGATGGTGAGCACCTCTCTGGCGCTGTCGTCCAGCTCGATCTGGTTGTAGGCATTCGTCAAGTCGACGGTGGCGAAGTGGGTCATGCCGGCCAGGGCGCAGAAGGCGGACTCGATGTTGGGCAGTGGGTAGGAGTCGGCACAGATCTTCGGGTTGACACCCACCTTGTAGTCCGAGCAGATGCGGAGGTCGCCGTTCGGCTTTCGCACCACGACGATCGGCGACGCCCAGCGGCTGCCGCCGGACGGCACGGGCTCCAGAATCCCACTCTGCACCATCTTCCGCAGCTTCTCAATCACCAGCGGCTTCATGTGGATCGGCACCTGACGCGCCTCAAAATAGCTCGGCTGCGCATTCCCCTTCAGTAAGATCCGGGCTTTGAAGCCCCGCAGCTTGCCCAGCGACGGGGCAGTCTCTGTATGGCTGATGGAGACTCCCTCCAGCTTGAAGTCTAAGGCGTCGGTACCCAGTAGTCCATGATTCTTCTCGCACGCTGTCACAGTGAACTCAACGCAGGCAACTCTGTTGCTGAGCTCCACCACAGAGTTGAAGCAGCCCAGGGTCTTGATGACGGAGCCGTCGAACTGGCGAAGCTGCCTGGGACACCGCTTCAGCCGAGGTTCTCCCAAGGCTTTCCAGAAGTTCTTGGGGATGATGCTGGTGTCGGACCCGGAATCCAGCTGCATCGCCAGCAGCTTTCCGTCGAGCTTCACATTCTTGATACTGCTCGCCTTTACTTTGTTCGTGCTGCTGACAGTGAAGACTGGGTCGCCTTCCGGTTCCTCGGCCTCGAGTTTGTGTGCCGCCTTGCTTTGGGAGCTGCTTCTGCACACTGCGGCAAAGTGGTTGCGGCGTCCGCATTTTGCACAGGTCTTGCCCCAGGCTGGGCATCGGCCGCTCTGATGCCTTTGGCCGCAGAACCTACACTGCTTGTCGGCACTCCGGTTCTTGTCCACACTGGCAATGGCTGCTGCGGCTGGCTGTTCGGCTGAGTTGGCGGCTGCAGTCTGCTTGAGCTGCTCAGAGCTGCTGTACTGCTGAATGAGCTCCAGCTGCTGAACGTAGCCGACGCAGTCATCCAGATTCACAGCTGCCGAGGCGCTCTGGATGAACTCGAGAGTCTTGGCCCGGTGCTGCCCATTCTGCAGACCGCTGATCAGCATCGTCTGGATGAGCTCGTCCTCTGCGGTCTGATGGCAGTCCTCGGCATTCAGCTTGCTGAACTCGCAGTACCGGGCGGCATCCCGGAGGCGCTGAGCGAACAGCTGAATCGATTCGCCGGACTCTTGCCGCAGAGCCATGAACTTGGAACGCTCAGCGATGATCAGCTTCTTCTTCGGCGCCACCTTCTCCAGGATCAGCGCGCTGATATCTGCAAAGTCCATCTTCTCCAGCTCATTGGGCTGCGCCATCACCGAGACTCTGCGGACCGCATCAACTCCAGCTCTGGACAGGAAGAGGTCGGTGATCTGGCGTTCTTCATCGGAGTCCTTCAGTTTTTTGTTGCGACTGAGTGCCGCGAAACTTCGGAGCCACGCCTCAGTCATGGCCGGATCGTTGAGTGGCAAGTCACTTGCTTGCGACGCCATTGTCGTGTCTCTCGTAACGCAAGAAGAGTTATCTACTCGTTTATTAAAGATTCGAAGTTCGCGCTCAAGAGGGGTTCCTCTTTTTACTTCACAATAAAACGCATGCCGCGCAAAAGAAAGGGACAGACAGACTACGCTAATGTCATAGAGGGTTGGAGCATAGACAGTTTGTTGCTTCGGCACCACAGTATCTAAATGTATTGAGCAATAAGTAATAATCAGGCTCGGACAAAATGGAGCCTCAGCAGGGCCACTTGGTCCACTCGCAATGCGGCACGCGCTCCAGCTCTACCTCCACGTGGTGCGCGAAAGCGGCGCGAAACTTTCGCAGGTCGGCCAGTGAAATTCTTGGCAGCGGCTTCAGGGCCAGGTGAGTCAGCAGGGGGCATCCGGCGCTCAGCTTGGCGAGGGCAACGGCAGTCAGCTGGCCGGACTGGGACAGGAACACCCGCCGCAGGCCCCTGGCTACGGGACTGGCGCACAGGTCGGCCACCGCCTCATCAGTGAGCCTGGCCTGGTTGCACTCCAGCGCCCAGAACTCGAGCAGCTCAGGCGGCGAGGCGGCCGGGCTCTGCAGGTGACGCAGATTCGTCCAGGCCTGGCGGGTCAGGCGGCTGCAGTCGGTGAGGCGGAGGCAGCGCAGGCGGGGCAGCCGGGTGAGCAGGACCGGCAGAATGCTGTCGGTGCAGATGCCCAGGGCCAGGTGGGTGAGGCCTTGATGCGGAACAGTTTCATTGATTTATCTACAAAGTGGTCACCCAGCCGCAGGAACAGAAAATGGTTTCAACACAGGCAAAAAAGCAACCAACCGGAGCAGCCGACCAAGGCGTCAATCAGCGCCGTGCCGGAGATTTTCCACTCGGATCGCGTCAGCTGCAGGCGCTCCAGACGGAACGGCAGCGGCTCGCGCAACTCGGCAGCGGGCACGTCGCTCCAAGCGCAGCCGCCAAGGCGAAGGTCCACGAGACCGGGTGGCAAGGCCTGAATGAACTGCCGGTAACTGGCGCCCTCAAACTGAACGCAGCAGTCAATCCAGAAGCTGCAAAGCTCCGGAAAGTTTTGCAGCAGCAAAATCAACAAATCCGAGTTCCATTCCAGCTTGGAGACGTCGCAGATGGCAAGCCGTCGAAGATGCGGCAACTTCGACAGCTGCAGGTCGGTCGACGACGGCGGCTTTGAGCATAAAATCGTCAGATCTTTCAGGTTCGGGACTTTGTGCTGCAGCTGCGAAAGGCCTGCAACAAAGTGAAGCCGCATTACCTGAATGATGAGTCACCTGTTTCGACAGAATGAGGATTTTGGCACTCACCCCGCCAGTGCGAGATGCAGATGGTCAGGCTGACGAGCCGCGGACTGTACAGCAGGCCGGCGAACCACGGGTGCGGAAGGTACTGCAGGAACAGAAGCCGCATCGTCAGACTGCGGAGCCGGCTGAGCAGGGTGTGGAATAGCGGCACCACGCGGTCCTCGTCTGACGGCGTCAGGAGGTCGGACAGGCGGCCCTTGTATTCCAGCAGCGAGAGATCCGGACAGCCGGCCAGCAAGCCGCTCACCGACTCGAAAGAGAACATGAAGTCACACTGCTCGAGGCGCAGCTCCTTCAGGCTGTGGCAGCAGCGGCCCGCCACTTTCAGTATGGAATCGCCTTCCATTTCCAGCAGGCTCAGGCTGGTCAAGTTAGCAGTCGCGGCCAACAGCTGGGTCATTTTGTGCTCGGAAGTGATTCGGTGCGCCGAGATATCCCACAGTTTTTCTCCTAGCCACTCGCACAGACGCTGCATCAGCTCGGGGTGCACTTTGAGACCGTCAAGGCGGATTTTGCGCCACAGATGCGGCTGCGTGGCGAGCCGCTGCCAGCGCCGGTTCAGCTGGGCGCAGCGGCCGAGGCTGGCCTGGTCCAGCTCGGACAGAATCCGCGTGAGCACCTCGTTTGGCAGCCACTCCATCAGGCTGAATGAAACAGCTGGAGCTGCATCAGCGAATAGTGCTGTTTTCTAACCACTACTAACACGATCTATATATAAAACAAACTATTTTTATAGGACTGTAAGCTCGAAACTCAGCAGATTAGATAATTGCCCAATGAATTCCAGCTATAAGGAATAATGCATTAAAGATCACATATAGAATCACATTAATTGTACAAAAAACTAATTTTTAGATGTTGATGATTCTGAATCCACACTTCAGAGTTTTGCTTTTCTTCCTTGAGCAAAGAATCCAATTATTCAGAGGTGAGGCGGCTGAAACTAATTTGTTCAATGATATAAGAGTTTCCCACCACCAGTCAAAGGCATCCTATAAAATAGCAACTAATGTCATAGGTAAATAACTGAAGAGTTATAAAATACTGAGCTGATGGTTTGAAAGTAAAACATTTAAGTGAATTTTTTATGCTTTAAATTTTTGAAAGGAAAAAACATTTTTTATGGAAAGAACAACTATAAAGACATACTAAACTACTACTCAAAATTATCAAAGGTAAATTAAAGATTATATAAATAAATTTATGTTATTTACAATAAATTAGCTATCATTTTTAAAAGATATGCCAAAGTCTATTTAAAAATTGGCTAAGTTTTTTACTTTAGTGCATTAAAGTCTAGAAAAAAACAAAAATTCTTACTTTTCAATGGGTTAAGTTATATTTTAAAATTAATAAAAGATATTGTTTTTATAGATAGTTTTAGAAATAATATTCCTGAGTTATTATATAAAGCAAAAAATTATGTAGTAAAATATTTTGATACAACAAACTTCCTTTACTTTTTAAAACCAACATAGATTTATGTTTTATCAGTAGTTTGTCTTTCTAGTTAGTTTTTCTAGTCCTAATGCATAACCTATTTAGATAATAAGCGAACAATACATATGGCAGACGAAAAAGATGAAACTATTATATTGAAACAAAATTTTCACATAGAGCATCTGCATTAGTTGTCCAAAGTTGAAATTATCATTTTTAAGCCTTAGCTGATGAAGGTAATATTTTATATTTTTAAGTAATAATGTTTCAAAGTTAAATTTAGACGACAGTTCACAAGAACGCTGTAAAAATTAAAAGAAAAATATTTGTACAGCTACATTAAAATTAAGCAGGACATTTTTATAAACTTCAAATACAATTTTTTTGTACAAATAATGGTTATAGCTAAGGACCACTAGGAACCAATCTTATGTTCTTGGTTATTGTCAACATAATCAACACCGTGAATACGTGAATGTATTAACAAAAGACTTTTTCCACTTTAAATAGCAGAATTTAAAGCACTGTATTAAACTGTTATTTTTTATTCAATTTGTGTACAAACAAGAAATACTAATTTTTTGCTTTCTATTCCATTGGTCCTTGTTCTATTTATCATACTTTATTGTTATAGTTGCCACTATAGCTGGCATTTTCGTAGTTTAACTTATATTAGGCGGCCAATTAAGTTACTACTTTCAAGTTCTTGCATCGCTAGCTGATAATAAGAATCTGAGGAGGCAACCCAGTTAGATAGTTTTACATTTTTAGTTATGCTGATGAATTTCATTATCACTTTTAAGTCGCTAAAGTCATTCATGACTCGACCCACCGGTTGAGTCGCTGCTGTCTGTCTGGCTGGCAGGCTGGCGAGCTCTAACAAGGACTTTCACAGGGGTGCAGGGGGCCTCTTTCGAGGTGATTTGCGGTGGAGCTTAGATTAAGGGACCATGCCTGCTTGTGAGCATGAGCAGGCTGCTTCATGCTAAAAGTAAACTACTAATCTAAGGGTTTTATTCCATGTAGAGGTTCGTGAGACGCCTGGCATGATTAAATGAGACTCTTATCAGCCCCAATCTGTGCACGCTTTTAGAGGTTATGATTAATTTTCCTATTCTAACAGGCCTAGGGGCGCTTTCTATGGCCTAAAGCGCCCTTGGCTTCACATTAAATTAAGTATATTGACTGGCTTCCAATCTCCATGTGGCTCCCCAGAGCGGCGCACTAGCGATTTAAGTCTGCATCTGCATGGCTTAAGCAAGAAAAAGAAGACTAAAGAAAAGGGGAATCTAAAGGGAACTAGCTCCTACCAGGTATGCGGACTATTTATATTAAAGACCCTAAGTTGGATTAGACAGAAAGCTAGGTTCCCAAACGAGCAGCAGAATACAAACGAAAGGTCTCTTACCAGCCACTCGAATCTCGACTGCGGTCAGGTCGGGGTCAGGCACGTCGCCGCAGACACCGGAGTCGTTGCTACTTTTGTGATTCCTGCTTAACCGGCCTGATCGCCTACCTAAGTCCCCGAGTTCTTCAGCGGACGAGCACAAGATTGTTTCGGTCCTCTGGCCGGACTGATTTCGAGAACTGATCAGCGAGGGATCGCTTCGAATAGTCTAGTCGATCCGTACCTAGATTCCCCGCAACCACGGACGCTCCACGAGACAGAACTATAAAATAAACGAGACACACACAATTCAAGAACTTATTCTCAAAGATCGTAGATTGTACAGACACGAAATTAGCAATCGCGGACGAATCGTTATTATTTACGGAGAGTAAGCTACACCATTTTACCCTCAATTTTGAACAAGAGGAACTTCTATAGTGACAAACTCTCTTTCAATTTTGACATTTATGGCCCAATATAGAAAAACAACAATCTATAATGACAAAAGTAAATTCAATTTTAACAATCTACTTGCGCCCGCTACTGTTCATTAAATATACCTCGACTGACTAGGCTCACCCAAAGGCTTTCGCCCTAGGATGCCTAGTCGGGGGGCGCGTGGCTCGGCGGTCTAGCGCGTCTGCCTTGTGTGCCACTGGTCCAGGTTCGACCCCGCGTTGTAGGTCGTTTATTTCCCTAGCGCGGTTTCGTGTGCAGGGTCACATTAATTTGGGGCCTTGTGCACGAATTGGTTGGGCTTTGAGCCAGTTGTGCAATTTACGCCCATGAGGGCAACCCCCCAAGGCATAGAGAGTGTACATTCCTGGAACTACCGCTTGTGCACCCTATGTGAGTGCGTGACTGGGTGCTATATTGGAATTCCGTTGCGCACCGTGTGTTTGTGTCTATGCCTGCATACCGTATTTAGTGTGACTGAACGCGCTTCAGGAGTCAGCGCAATGGACAGTCATGCCCAGTCGCTGGTTGTGGGACAATGTCGCTTCAAGCGTCAAGGTTCCTACAGCCCTCCTGCAGATTTAGCTTTTTTTAGGGTGCCTAGTCAGCCAGACTCAACCGGCTTATAAAGTTTGAGCCACAAATAAAATCTCTGCCGATTCTGATAGGCCGATGAACCGGCCGCGTCTAGGGGGTGCTAAGTGCTAACAGCGATAGAGGGGGAATGGAGCGGGCCAGGCAGCGAGGCCGCCAAGGGGGGCGGGTTGAGCCTGCCTCACTCAAAAAATGGAATCAGGCGTAAAGAAGGGTAAAAAGGGGTGGGTAAGAGTGCCACGCCAAGTGCAATCCATACTAAGAGCCAGAGGAGGCTCCTCAGTGCAGATGCACTCGGGCACAACACTACGCCAGGTGCCGGTGTGCCACACGTCGCTCTCGGGAATCTTCGTCTCAGTTGCGATTCAGCCAGAGATGCCTCGACGACCGAAGGGGACAGGGATGCTCGACTACTAGGGAGTGGGCTTCCTCAACCCAGCAGGGGGACGGAGCAGGGGAATGCTATTTCGACGGTGAAGGATGATGACCGGGAGATGCCTCAACCAGAGAGGAGCCAGTTGGGGGACAGGGGTTTAACCTGGAGATACCTCGACAGGGAAAACGAGCGTGTCACAAGATCCCGAAAGGCTGGAGATTTTCGGGCAAAAAACTGCTTCTTTTTATAGCCACGTGCGTGAACCGTGACCCTGACGTCATCTGACCCGCCCCGTGACCAACAGATCCGCTCCAATTGGCTGAAAATTGTTACATTATCGGGATCACAGGGTGGGTCGATTGCGCAACAGGCTCATTAATTATGAATATTGTTACTATTGGTCACAGAAAAAAACGGTTTACATGGTTGGATAGAGGACGACGCGCTGATTACAAAAACCTGAAAATATTTGTGGTCCCTAAAGTGCAGGAGGAATAATCTCCAAGCACGTTCCGCTTGAGTGAACCCGAACAATAAATAGAGCGGAGGAGGGGTGGACGTCAACAAGGTCACCCGTGGTTGCGCAACCCAGGGGTAGAGCGATGAGTCACGCGATGAGTCATCCTGATTACAGAAAAACAGGCTGTAGCACGCCTAGCTGGGATAAACACGCTGAGGCACGCGTAGCGATGGAACAAAGAAGGTGGAGAGCGCGAAAAGATTCAGGGCGGCCAAGTCAAGATTCATCAATTTCATTTTGATCAATTCGCAATACAGCAATAGATAAATTTATTAAATAATTAAAAACGCGCGACTCAATTTTCCCATTCAGTACGGCAGCAATTATCCTATCACAACCGACGTGCCGCCTCAGGCGCCAAACTATGTTCCTGGCTCCATCTACGCCTCCAACAGCGCCTACAGCCCTGCCTACGGGACCTGCGTTACTACTGGTAGGAGAAAAAATTACAAAATATTCATCATAAATATCTTTAAATGCTTATATTGATGGCTAAATTTAGTCGCCTACATGCACAAGGGCCAGGCCAGGCAAGCGTGGGCTGGCAGCAGTCGCACGCGTTCGCCTCGTTCCAGAGCGTGCCAGCTGTGTAGCAGATGCACCAGCAGCAGTTCGCTGTGCATGGAATTATTGTTATTCCATGCCTCAATCAACCTACTGTCAGTAGCACCCCAAGTCTATTTACAGTCAAATATATAAAAAATTCAAGATTCCCTCCAATGCAGCGGCCGGTCACCGCTCAGAGCATCCCCTACAGCTCCTACATTAGCCAGGTGAGCTCCCACATTGCCGACCAGCAGACTGCGGCCATGCGGCAGATGCAGCGCCAGATGGCCGCCATGGCGAAGGAGATGGGCGAGACTGGCAGTCAGCAGCAGCTGGAGGAAGAGCAGCTGACCGCAACGAAAGTGAATGTCGCCCAACCAGTGAGAATTCGGCTAGTTAGAAAACTTTCATATTCTCTTCCATCGCCCGCTTATCGAGTTGCTGATGAACTCCACCGACTGTCGATTGCAGCCGGCGCAGGAAGAGGTGGCCCGTAGCGACAGCCTGAAGCGCGAGATCAAGCGCATGTTTGTTGACGAGCTGATGCGCCTTTTGGCCGTCTCTGGCACCTTCGACATCACGGAGGGCACCGTGAAGCCATTGCTGACCTACCTAAGTGCAGATCCGGTGGCTGACTTTTACCGTCGAGAGCGGAGCCAGGTGAGCTGAACTCACTTGACTCAGTCCTTGAGGTTAAGGACAGACAAGCGAATAAAATTCCCGTCAGACCCTGTACGGCCGCGATCTCATCGAGGAAATTTGCAGCGAGCTGTCTGGCGACTTCCGCGCCCACCATTTACGACGCCTGGACTGTGAAGGAGGCCATCTACGGGGCCGGCACGGACGAGCAGGCGCTCATCGAAGTCTTCATGACGCGGACAAACGCGCAGATGAAGGACGCCTACGTTGATGTCGCCAGTCCGAGCCGGAAGGCCTCGAAGACGCTGCTAGAGGAGGACATCGGCGGTGACACAAGCGGCAATTTCAAGCAGCTACTCGTGTCCGCCTCGCAGGTGGGTTTGAATTTTGAATAACATAATCAATCAGTTTTTCATAAAATCTTCTGCCTGAGTTGACCGATTCGTTCAAAATCTTTTGGGCGGCCGGTACGAGATCAGTCGTGAAAAGCTGGACGACTCGGTCGAGGAGGTGAGGGTCAATGACAAGCCGACGGGAATCTTCGAGGTCAACTACAAGAAGCTGGTGGATGGTCTAAAGGTAAGCGGGCTGCTGCATTACTAATTAAGGCACAAGACATTCTGATTTTACTCCATCCATCCATCTCAGGTTCAAACCGACGCCAACAGACTGTTCAAAGCCGGCGAGGATCGCTGGGGCACCGCCGAGGACACTTTTAACTTGATATTTGCCAGCAGGGACTACTACACTCTGAGTGAGATCTGGACTGAATACGTCAAGGTGGGTTTGCCGGCCTTGATGATTTTTCACAATGTGATTTCAGGCAGATTTCAGAGGTTGCCCTCACCCATGTAATTTTTCCCGAAACCGTACATTTAAAATTAACTTACGAACTTGCCCTAATTAACGCGTCACTTTGTTCCATTCGGAAGCGCCAAGTTCAAATGTGCACGCGTGCTGTACACTTTCAACTCGATTTTTTCAAACCTCATCCTTCAATGTACAATCGCAATGTACTTTGCACAAGTTAAATAGATTTCGTACTCTGAATCAATAGAAGAGTGTCAGAAAAATCAA
>CATNEM010000325.1:552500-555000 GCA_950096795.1 Macrostomum cliftonense
ATGTCGAGTATATTTACAGCAATTGCAGCTGGCGCTGCTATGAGTTCTTTGGAACAATAATTATATAAGACTAGTTTTCTTCGTGCAGCCAGATGACTCGAACCTCAGACCTCGTCAGCCGGCGGCTCGTCAGTAACCGACGAAACTTCGGCTCGAAAGGTGGCATCGCCGCTCACGGTGAGCTGGTGCAGCCGCTCCAGCATCAGCTCGTTCTCCACGCTGTGATCGTCCGCATGTGACGCCTCCACCGATGCCGACGGATGCGGAGCCGCCGCCGCCACTTCTTGGTCAACGTCGATGTCCATCTGGGCTGCCGAGGCGGGCGAAGCGGCGGCTGCGCTGACTACTCGAATCGGCTTCGAACCAATTGTTGACAGACGTGGCAGCGGAGGCGGGGGCGGCGGCCTTTGACGATGAAGCCGGACGTTGCCACCGCTGCCCGCAGCAGCGGCCGCCAGCTCGTCGATGCGTGTCGTTGTCGGTTCGCCTGGCCCAGTCGAAGCAGCTGCTGCGCCGGTGTTTGGCGATGTTGACGTCCGCGAGTTACTCCAGGCAGCCTCCTGGCCGGCTCCGTCCAGTTTGATCACCGCCAGGACGGCTGGCAGCGCGGCCAGCTGCCCGATGTCTGCCATCAGTGCCAGGGCGAATGAGAAGCCCAGCAGGCTGAAGGTCTGGATGGCTGGCCCGGCCGCCGACTCCACAGTCTGGTGCCAGCGATTGTACAAGCCTGCCATCAGGCTCCACAGCAGCAGCTGCAGCAGTGCTTCAGTTCAAGGAAGTGGGGTGGTTGAGCCAATGAGAGGAGCGGGATTTTTAAGAGGAGTGAGGTGGATGAGGGTGAGGTGGGTCAGGGGTGAGGTGGATGAGAGGGGTTGGGTGGTCGAGGGTGGTGTTGTTGGGGGTGAAGGGTGAAAGTGGGTTAGAGGGTTGAGATGGGTGAGGGCTTGAGGTGGACGGGACGGGTGAGTGGGTGGGTGAGGGGGTGAGGTGGATGAGAGGGGTGGGTGGGTGGTTGAGGGATTGATTGGTGCGTAAGGGGGTGAGGTGGGTGAGGCATTGGTGGGTAAGTGGTGAGGTGGGTGATAGGTGAGATGGGTGAGGGGCGTGAGGTGGGTGAGGGTTGGGGTGGTTGAGAGGAGTCGTGTGCTTTAAGGAATGCCACAAGAAATTGGTTTGTAATCAGTAATGTAAAAATTACTCAACCTTACCTGTTGCTGCTATGCTAACCAAAGTAATTAGCGGCAGTCGGGCAGCCAGATTCTGCGAAAGCCAGGCTGGTCTGCGGCGTGACGCAAAGCACAAGGCCGCATAGAGGCTGAGTGATAGGACGCTGAAGATAAGTGACAGTACAGCAAATGCCTGGGCTGCGCGCTGGTGAGCTGTGGGCGAGTTTTCAGTTGGAGAATGGTTGCTGACCCCATTTTTATACGATAAGTGGGCTAAGATAATTAGAATGCAAATCTCACTAATCAGAATGCAAATCTCACTAATCAGAATGCAAATCTCACTAATCAGAATGCAAATCTCACTAATCAGAATGCAAATCTCACTAATCAGAATGCAAATCGCACTAATCAGAATGCAAATCTCACTAATCAGAATGCAAATCGCACTAATCAGAATGCAAATCTCAGTGAATCTCACTAATCTCACCCGCTAGATAGCTCAGAGCGGGCCGCTCCAGGCCAGACCAAAGTCCCAGGTAGTGAAACTCCTGGCTGACAACGGGGAGGCTGAGATAATTGATGGAGAGAATTCCCCAGTAGGGGGTGGCGACGCCAACAATGAGGAAGAAGAGGCTCAGCAGAAGCAGCAGGGCCACCGACGCCCTCGCCAGCAGTGGTGGCTCCAGTTTGGCCATGAATTTCTTTCTGATGGAAAAATCGCAGTTTTTCTGCAATATTTCTTCCGCAAAAGGCTCGCTTTCACTGACTGCATTTTATACTGGGCCGAGAAAAATTATTGAACAAAAATTTTGCAAAGAAAAAATGGGCAGCTGAGAAATTGCCGAGGGCACGATTTGAGATTATTGCCGCCCCATAAAAGCCATAAAAGTGGTATGGCGCGCGCGCAGGTGGAGCCGGCAATGCGGTTTTTTGTTTGAATATTTTTTTTACTCGCCATATTTCTTCCGCTGAACTGCGTAATTTCCCGGGAGCGCGGTGGCACAGCTGCGGGTTAGAGCCGCCACTAAGTGAGAGCTCCGGGGCCATGCGACTCTCATGTTCCCATTGACTATCAGATTGAGTATTGTTGTGATCCAGTTCTGATGTAGCTGCTGATCAAGATATTGATCTAGCTACTGATCTAGCTACTGATCTAGCCAGCCTCTGATTTAGCTGCAGATCTAGCTACTGATCTAGCTACTGATCTAGCTACTGATCTAGCTACTGATCTAGCTACTGATCTAGCTACTGATCTAGCCAGCCTCTGATCTAGCTACTGATCTAGCTACTGATCTAGCCAGCCTCTGATCTAGCTACTGATCTAGCTACTGATC